>JANVCC010000319.1:569053-973108 GCA_025345505.1 Todiramphus chloris collaris
AGAGAAGAGAAGAGAAGAGAAGAGAAGAGAAGAGAAGAGAGAGGAGGGGAGGGGAAAGGGAAAGAAAAAAAAGAAAAGAAAAACAAAAAAAAAAGCAAAAAAGCAAAAAAGCAGACATGCAACAATGCAGCCCTTCTGCATGTAGCATTGCAGATGAAATGTTTGGATGTTTGGAGAGGCTCAGTCTGGCTGGTGAATGTGCTGGCCTCTGCCTGTGAGCTCACAGGCTGCAGCAGTGGAGTTGAGCAGGGACAGGGGAATGAAGGAGAGGTCTCATCTTCTTGATATATTTAAAAAGACTCAGCCGGGAGATCTTATTAAAGTCTGGAAGCAGGGAGGAGCAGTGAGTCTTGGTGCCCTGGGACCAGGTTAGGATAAAAATGCAAAGAAAACGTCTGTTGAGAGGCACTGACAGACAGCTGATGTGATTGCTCCCACCCCATGACAAAACAACTAACCTAATGCTCAATGGGTGGAGATGCCTTTGGATTCACCTGTTCACCACTCCTAATACTGAAATGCTGTGCCACAGACCAATTAAATGGATGTCTTTATATGTCTTTCCACCCTCATTACAATTTCTCTTGTCCCCGGTAGGAGTAGTTTGGTACCAAATGGCAGCATTGTAAAGAGCATAACAGAACGTGTCGAGCAGCAGGATAGCGCAAAGCAAGAAAAGGTCTGTGGAGAATTCACACATGTTAGTCTGAATTTCACAGTTAATTCATTCACCTTCAAAAATTTCCAGAGCCAGTTTTCGTGGAGCTGAGGGCAGCTTTAATAAGCACTGAGCAAACAGGCCCCAGCGGGTGGGACAGTCAGGTTGGAGCACAAGCTGGGGCAACCTGAATCAGCCGCTCGAGGATAATTGAGAACTGACTTTGTCCTCCAACTCAATGCTCAGTTAAACCTGGGATACATTTCCTTGATTTCATTTTGAAATTATTTGCATTTGTCCCATTGAAATGCCTCTGAAAGTTCTGGACTGTAGCAAGTACTGTTCTTATTTGTTTACATGGATTATGCTGGAGCAACTCATGCATTTTTTCCACTTTGCTGAGCTTCGCTCATCATAAATTGCTTATTTAAGTTCAAATGTCAGTTAATTCTTAGGAAAATAAATTCTTGGGTTTAAAAACTAAACTTCAGCAGTAAATATAGAATATTAGCTGGGGGGGAGGAGGAAGGAAAAGACTGAAAGGTCCTCAAAGAATGGGGTCGCTTGTTAGAGAAATAGTCCTTATTACAACAGCAGTATGACAGATTTTCAGCTGTACTTTGAGCTTGAAGCTGGAGAGTCTATAATCTCAAAGGGAAATTTTGTGCAAGCCTCTGAAAACACTGAAATGTGTATATGCAGGGAGAACAGTGAAATATGCCCTCTTCCCACACTGAGACTAAGGCAATCCAGTTAAAAAATGTGTGTGTCTGAGAAGCAGTTTCTGTAAAGTTTTCATAAGGACTGGGGATTTGCACACTTCATACTCCTCAGCCCTCCAGTAACAACAAAAGACTGCAAACAGCCTAAACTATTGGAGTATTGAACCGAATTTTAAACTTTGAACGTACTAGAAGCTGAGGTCAAAATTTGGAGGAAGGTTGCTCCCATTTTAGTTCCTAGCAACACCGAGGCAGTTAGTGACGGTGTTGGCTTCGGTTCTGACAGCTTTAACAGCTTCATTTGTACAGCTAGCTTTGTGGGATGACAGTGACTCTCTTTTGCTAGGGGTGCTCGTATCTGATGCTGACATTGATGTGTCTTCCTTAGAAGAGACTGCAGCTGAGTCCCTTGTTCATTTGCATCTTTATGACTCTGAAGCCATCTTCTTGTATGTGTATTTTCCCCTTTTCTCCCATTAGCCCTGTTGCTTTGCTCAGACAGTGTCTTCCAGTGACCTAAGTATGAGCCAAGGCAAATCAAAGGTGATTTCTGTCTGGCTTTGAGCGTTGGGATGAGTTGTGGGTCTTATGGAACTGTTAACTTAAAGCCTTCAACCTTTGTCTTGTCACCCTCTCTTGGCAGCCCTAGAGTGAAGCTACTGTCCTTGTCCCCACCTATTATTGCTCACGTCCCTCCACCCACCATTTGTCACAGGGAGAGACAATGTCTTTGGAAATGTGACTGCCTTTAAGATGAGCAACTAAGATTTTTCTTCCTTCTACCTTTCTTGAGAAGAAGCCGATCGATGCTTAGAAAGTTGCTTTTCTCAGCAGGTCCTCTAGTGGCACCTACATCTGCAGGTGCCCCTCAGAGCACCCTTGGGCAGGCGGTCCTAGTGCTCCTGCCTCCCTTGGCTTTACCTCCTGAACTTCTCATCTCTGCTATTTTGTCTGTGGCTCTCTGCTTCAGACGCAGCTCTTACAGGGGAGAAAGTGAAGGGTTTCTTAGGCTGGAGGACCAGTTTTGTTCTCGGAGGTCGGAAGAGCCGTATTGGTGCTGGTTGTACAGATGTGTCCAAGGTTTCCCAAACACAGGGCTTCCCAAAGAGGGATGTTTATATGCTGGAGAGGAACACTTCTTACAAGGCTTGTGCTGGTTTGTATTTCCAGTTAATTGACTACTCAACAATGTGGACTAATTATTATGTCAGCTGGCTTCTAGGGCTGAATTTGGTCTATTCAGGACGCTGTTTCAGAGAGTCCCTTGGGAAGCAGTCCTCAAAAACAAAGGGGCACAGGAAGGTTGGGCTTACTTTAAGAATGAAGTTGTGAAGGCTCAGGAGCAGGCTGTCCCTGTGTGCCAGAAAATGAGCCGGAGGGGAAGAAGACCAGGCTGGTTGAGCAGGGAGCTTTTGCAGGAACTCAGAAACAAAAAAAAAGTGTGTATCACCTTTGGAAAAAGGGACAAGTGAATCAGGAAATGTTTAAGGATATTGTAAGGTCATGTAGGAAGAGAATTAGAGATGCAGAAGCTCAGTTAGAACTTAATCTGTTAAGAATAATAAAAAAATGCTTTTATGAATACATTAATAACAAAAGGACGGTCAGGGAAAACCTCCACTCCTTATTGGATGAGGGTGGGAACATAGTAATGGAAGATAAGAAGACTGATGTGTTTAATATCCTCTTTGCCTTGTTCTTTAACAAAAAAACTAGATATCCTCGGGACAACTGGGATCCTGAGTTGGTAGGCAGGGATGGGGAGCAGAATACCCCTCCTGTAATCTAGGAGGAAGTAGATAGTGACCTGCTGTGCCACTTAGATCCCAACAAGTCCATGGGTCCAGATGGGATTCATCCTAGGGTACTGAGGGAGCTGGCAGAAGAACTGGCTAAGCTGCTCTCCATCATTTATCACTGGTCCTGGCTAACTGGGGAGGTCACAGATGACTGGAGGTTGGCCAGTGTGACTCCCATCCACAAGAAGGGCTGGAAGGAGGATCTGGGGAACTATAAACTTGTAAATCTGACTTTGGTGCCTGGCAAGGTTATGGAGCGGTTCATCCTGAGTGTCAACACGCAACATATAGAAGACAACCAGGTGATCAGGCCTAGCCAACATGGGTTTAGGAAAGGAAGGTCCTGCCTGACCAATCTCACATCCTTCTATGACTGGTGACCCGCCTAGTGGGTGAGGGGAAGGCTGTGGATGTGTTTTACCTTGACTTCAGCAAAGCCTTTGACACAATCTCCTACAGCATCTTCCTGACCAGTGGTGTACCCCAGGGATCAGTACTGGGCCCAGTCCTATTCAACATCTTTATTGATGACCTGGATGTGGGGATTGAGTCAGTCAATTTGCAGATGACACCAGACTAGGAGGGAGTGCCAGTCTGCCAGAGGGTAGGAAGATGCTGCAGAGGGACCAGGACAGGCTGGGTCAATGGGCTGAGGACAATGGTATGAAGTTCAACAGGATCCTTCCTGGACTTGGAGAGAGACCAGGGAGTGCTGGGTGACAACCACTGAACATGAGCCAGCAGTGTGCTCAGGTGGCCCGTAAGGCCAATGTCATCCTGGCCTGGATCAGGAACAGTGTGGCCAGCAGGACCAGGGGTGTGATTCTCCCCTCTGTACTCAGCACTGGTGAGGCCTCACCTCCAGTACTGGGTACAGTTCTGGGCCCTGCACTTCCAGAAGGATATTGAGGTGCTGGAGCAGGTCCAGAGGAGAGCAACGAGGCTGGGGAAGGGACTGGAAGGAAAATCTTAGGAGGAGAGGCTGAGGGACCTGGAGTTGTTTAGCCTGGAGGAGAGGAGACTCAGGGGGGATCTTGTTGCTGAAGGGAGGCTGCAGTCAGGTGGGGGCTGGACTCTTCTCCCAGGCAACCAGTGACAGGAGCAGAGGGCATGGCCTGAAGCTGCACCAGGGGAGGTTTGTGTTGGATATCAGGAAGCACTTCCTGACAGAGAGGGTGATCAGACATTGGAATGGGCTGCCCAGGGAGGTGGTGGAGTCATCATCCCTGGACGTGTTTGAAGAAAGGCTGGATGTGGCACTCAGTGCCATGGTCTGGCCGATGTGGCCGTGTTGGGTCATAGGCTGGACTTGATGATCTCAGAGGTCTTTTCCAGCTTCAGTAATTCTGTGATTCTTTGGTGAGGATATGAGGTTCCTCCCTTTTGTAGAGCTGATGGCTCTGTCCCTCTGTCTGCTGCAAGGGGTCCCTGGCATTTGGAAACACTGCAATACCTTTAGACAGGGCAGAGTAGGAGCCACTTGGGTAACAGTGCAGCAGAGCACTTTATGAGTGCCAAGCCACACACATATTTCCTGCCCACTCCTTTTTCCTTAGGCCTGGATGTCTGTCTGGGCGATGAGCATCCCAGGCAACGCTCAGCTATGCAGGATGAGGGTTTCGTACTGTGTGGCAGAGTGGGCCAGGGCCAAGGACAACTAATCATGAGCTGGGGATGGCTTGTGTGACTGTGTTCTTAGAACAGGTTTTGCTTTAGGTGCTTGACAAATTCCCAAAGCAGGAGGTAGAATGGATGTCCCTGCCTTGGCCCTCCTGTTTTTCCAGACCATGAATGCTGGGCTGCTTGTGTCCTGCCAGTGCTCTCTGCATCACACACACATTTTCCAGTCAAACTGACTCGCTGGAATGGATGACTTCACATCTGCGGGGTGGTTTGCTACCAGTAGCAGCTCCCGTGCTCAAGCAGACATCCCACACTGCTTACTGTAGTAGTAGGTAGGTGGGTGATTTGGTCTCCAAAGTGGTTACAGCTGTAGGTTGTGAATGTAGTTGGCATTTTTCTGGGCTTAAGTTACACCCAGAGTGTGTGGGTACAAGGGCTCCTGCTGCATAACCTCTTGTCAGGAGATAAACATCCTTGCTTCTAGTCAAAGCCTGGGTTTGCCAACTCCTGAAGATGTCTGTCCTTTCTTCTGAAGCTCAAGGTCTTCTGAGCTCCTTTCTGCTGTCTGCAAGTGAGCCGGCCCAGAGGATGCTTGCTGCTTGCACCTGCAGCTGGCACTCCCACCTCTTCTCCTGTCCTCAGATCTGTTTGACCTCTACTGAATTTAGACTCTAAAGTTCAGTAATTTAAATGCTTGTGTGATGCTTGGATCTGATGGCATCAGTAACAGCCACTTTCTTGGGGGTGGAGAAGAACATGCTCAGTGGTTGGAGATGCTTCTCCTCCTTTCTCCTCCTGCCTGCCCTTCACTTCTTCCCTTCATTTGTCCCTCTTCATCACCTCATCACCAGGGGAGGGGATTTAAACCAGTTGCAGTTTGCAAATCTGGTGGCTCAAAATATCTGCAGGTAAGAGAGGTCTGTGGCAACACTGACCTGATGGTACTGCCACCCGGGGTACCCCTTGCCAGCAGTCAAACACAGGCTTCATCTGTCTCCTCCCCACCTCTTCCAGGCTGCAGGCCTGCAACCTCTGCTGCTCCTTTGCAATGTCATTTAGTGAGCAGTGATAAGCACAGAACTGCACTGGCAGATTCCTGATCAGCTAAAGAGGCAGAGCGCTCTTGAAAGTGCACTTGTGAATGATATTCATGCATATTAAAGTCATGGCCATAAGTGCCATTCACCATCTCAACAGATGGAAAAGGCATTGAGTAACTGAGGACAGAACTCAGTCAAAAATCATGAAGTTTAAGCCACTATAATAAACCTGTCAGTCTTCTCAGGCAGCCAGAAGAAAAATCCCTAGTAAACAAATCAGCGACAGGGAGAGTCAGTTCACTGAACAGTGAGGCTGGCCCATCCTTTGGGCTGTGGCACGAGAGCACAGCAAATCCCTGCTGATATTCATAGGGTGCTGTGGAAGTGCTGGGACGGGTCTTGCAGGGCTGGCTTCCATTAGCTAAGCAAGCCTGAGCAGGAAGGGACAGAAAGACTAATCCAGTCTCAGGCAGAACAAGCACACTGTACAGGGGTTTGTAATGAACGAACAAGTTCTGGAAAAAACAGAAAAGATTTGATTATAAGCCTTTAAGAAAAAGTGTTGGATCTTTTAAAAGAAAATCTGAAAAAGTGTCTGTCTTGTTCTTCCCTTACCAGCCTCGATTTTATTAAATAGTTGAAAGAAGTGCTGCAACATTATTAAACTTCCATGGACTCAACAGCAATTTTATGATTTTATAGAAAGCATATTCAGTGTGACTGTGGAAACCCAACAGGTCAAGTAAAGCTGCTCCCCTGACATCTCCGTCTTACTTCTTTCTTGGCGTCTTAAAGCAATGTTTTGCTTTGTCCTGGTTTCCTATTATTCTTGAGCAACTCCAAGTTGTTCACCTCCTCCCGCAATTTCTAGCTGAATATAGGTTTCACAGTAAAGTTGTTCTAGACTTTTTTTTTTTTTTCCCCCTCCTCTTTTCCTGAATGAGCTTTGATGTATCTGTTTGCATTTCTCCTGCCATCTGTTATTCTGCATTGAGATCCACGATCCGTGCTGTTAACTCCTCATTGGTGTTTTCTCTTTTGCACCTGTTTGGTGGGACTCCTAAACTGCATCAGAAATCTACAGAAAACACATTTGTGGTGATTCTGAATTCCCTCATCTTGGGCTTTATGTAATTTCGTGCTGGCTTGAAGATGGTCCTGTTGAAAAGCAAACAACTAAAATTGCTCTTTCCTCTAGCTGGCTTGTCACACCACGTTCCCACCCTCCTCCTGTTCTGCCACACAGAGGAACCTGGTTTAGGATACAAAATATGTGCTCGAAACTGGATGGAGAGGTTTAGTGTTTGCCTTCATAAAACAACCAATTAGAAGATTATTCTTCTCCTTCGCTTAATTAGAAATTTTACTATAGATCTGTAAGATTGGCTCAACTACAATAATTTATATGACACAATAAAGATCTTTCTTTTTCTCCTAAATTCATGCTCATTGTGGCGTGAGAGTAATGCATATATTGTGTGGTTTGGATGTAAATATTCAGCATTTGGTTATTTTTGGTTATTTTCCCATTTGAAAAAGGGTTTAGACTTCACTCATGAGTACTGCAGTAATTGTATTTCAGGGCAGAAGCTCATCTGTCTGTTTTCTCTAGGTGTGAACCCTTCAACTGCTAGGTGTATTTTGACTTTTTATTATGGCGTGGTGTTGTGATAGGATTCCTCCTTCTCGGGGCAGTCTTTTATATATATGTATTTATATATACGTACACATACATACACATTAAAAATGGTTTTGCTGTGGGGGAAGAAGGCGATGAGTCCAAAAAAGCTATGTTTTATATATTTTATTCATAAAAACAGATTTGCAACAATTTATTAAAAATTGATCTCATGCAGTATAAGGTTATACAAGAAATTCTTCATTTACATTTTATTCTGGCAGTTCCAGTCTAGTTTAAAGCATTTGTGCACTAACATCATTGGAAAATGCCATTGGGGCACAGCCTCTTCATAAATTTACAGTACATTTTTGCTGCAGTATAAAAGAACAGAAACATTAAATAGCTATATTCACTTGGTTGGTCTTGTTATCTGCAGTAAAGTAAAAAAAAAAAAAAAAGTTATGGGAGAAACTACAGTAGCATTGAGACAAAGAATGTACTGCATGGTTTAAACCTAATAAACGTCACACAGTCAGTATTCACGAAGTTACAGACACACACACACACACTCACCTCCAATGGTCCGAGACTTCTGAATTTTTTTTTTTTTTTCCCGCTAAGTTGGAATAATATTTCTACAGAGATCTTTGTGTATACATTATATACAATATTGTAATTTTTCTCTTTTTAAAAATTAACATTCCTTTTAAAATAAACCAGGCCCTGATGATATTAATAAAGCAAGAGAATACTGTCAACACACATTGAGTGACAACGTCAGTGTTTAGTGCTTAAACAGAGTAATGAGTTCTATTTTATCTGTGTTTATACTTACATGTTTTTGTTCTAAAAGCTACAGATATTTCCATAACCTCTCTTACTGTATGTGCCAAGTGAAATATTTTGTGATGCTCCTGATCGTAAGGTTCAGATACGTGTTCATATTGGTTTTGGCCACTACGAGGTGTGTTTTATTTTTTAATGGAGATTTCTGCTAGCTTCTCAAAGCTGTGGTTAAGTCCCTCAGCCAATGAACCTCTTCAGCTGTGCTTCAGCCATTGCTGATTCGTAAACCTTCGCAGGAGCATCATTCCAAAGGTTTGGTCTGAGGTGCACAGGCGTTGGTCAAAGAAAACTGAGAGCCCAGTGGGTGCTTCATGTGTTCCCCCTCCCCCCAACACACACGCTTAGCAAACAGCCCTGGCAGTGAGATGCCACATTACCAGTCCCTTGGAAAAAGAAGCTGCATGTGTGTCTCACCTGTGCCTGAGGGTTTGGCTCCAGAGCTGGTCCAGATGGTATGCCACTATCATTCCTCCTAATTACTTCAGTTTAGGGGATGGAGCTAAAGTATAAAAACCACTGTCTTTATTTATTTAATTATTTATTTATTTTCTTCACAGTCCTTTTAGGAGTCAAATAAAATATTCTATTGGTAAATTTGATTTATCCTCTCTATTATCCGCTACAACCGTCACACACGCAGGTACAAAGCAAACATAGTGTATATTCACATCTATGTGCTCTGCAGGCTTTGCCTGCAGCAGCAAAGTGCTGTGCCCTAACCCCTCCCTCCCCCAAGTCCACTAAATTAATTATATTGTAATTATGTGTGACATAATTCAAACAAACTATGAAAAACAACCCATCCTGTGACATTAAGACTTTACTACCCATCTGCCCTCAGCTTCTTGAGTTATCAGCCCTAGGACTTTTCCAGACAGTGTAATACATTACAGTGGGTGGTGTTTATTCTGAAATAGGTGCAGAAACCTTGCTAAAATGAAGCTTCAGATGGTCATCGGTCACTACCATCACCCCTGGAGAAGGGTGAAGTGCTCTGCTTCCAGCCAGCAGCTCTCCAGCTGGTAAGAGCTTCAGCCTCTGCTTGCATTTCACATACAGCTGCAAGTCAGAGGTGACCCTGCTCACAGAGCTGCAGAGTCTCAATGACACCTGAGGAATCATTTCTCATAATCCTCCTTTCCTACTGAACATCATCCCTGAAATGAAAACAAGCAAGACTAACCAGTGCAGAATGTTTCCAGCAATTTAACACAACTCTTGTAAAAATGAGTGTATCTATTTCAATAAATATGGTATAGCTCAACCATGGTATTTTCCTTACATGGATACAGTATAGAATTGCATGTTCTCAGCAGCCACATAAAGCTCAGTGACATTTGAGTGGTTTGTTTTGTTTTTTTTTCCTAGTGTCTTTTTTGCAAGATCCGTATTTCCCAGCCTCCTTGTTGCTAGTAGAAATTTGGGAGGAAACGTTTTTCAGTGACTTCTACGTGAAGAAATAAAAACTCCATGAATAAGGCTACAGATCAAACTCCTTGTGTCCTTCTCCTTTGCCTTCCCACATGAGTTACACGAGCACTCCTGTGATGACGGCCTCAGCAGTAGCTCCTCTGCGGTAAGAGCCGACGTTACGTGTTTGTAGCAGAGTTCTAGGTCAGATGTTTAGTCCAGTCATTGAGTACTTAAAAGCAGTTCAGGAAGCACTGATCTCCCTTTCCTACAGCCCCGAAACCATGACTCGGAAGGAAGGTGGCACGTGTCTGTGCCGAGGACTGGCACTGGGGCTTACGCACGGGCTGGCACAGCTAGCATCAACTCCTCCTATGGATGGCAAGTAGGCATGATGGAGAATGGGCAGCTGCAAAGACAGCCGACGCTGTATGCTGCAGGAGAGACAGAGAAAGAGGAACGTTAGCCAGGAGAAAAATGGAATACGTTACATGCTTGATCTGTTTGCAGGTTGCTGTGAGAAGAATTTCTGCGCCTGCTGCTGCGATGGAAGGTTAATGCCAAAAGGACTACGCTTGCTGCTGTTGAGCTATAACACTATGGTGTTATTTCCCTTGGGGAATTCTTCTGACAGGCCAGAAGGAAAGGAATCTAAGGGTGCATTCTCAGCATCCTACAACCTGAAATTCTCAGGCACTTCCAGAGTAACTGTTAAGACTGCTGATACTGGAAAAAGTTAAGTGAGCAATGAGGGCATATGGCTTAGCAAACCCTCGCCCCTTGCAAAGTGATCCGTTGTGTGCAGAGCCCTGGCTAGCTGCACAGACATGCATGAGGTGGTCATGGGACAAGATTTTAAGCCATGAATCTCTTGGCACAAGGAACTAAGGATGGCATTTTTGCAACTCCAGTTAAGGCAAACAGGTGCACAGAGGGAGGGAGAGAATTCGGACTGATGGCTTTTTCCAAGTTCTTCCTCTTTGTAGCTTAGGTCTGAGGTGCTGAATGCTGTTGAGTTCCCACAGTCAGTGCTGTGGGACTGAGCTGACACTCCAAAAGCAGTCTAACCTACCACGTAAACCAAAATTCAGTATTTAGGAACCAAACATCCTGTATCCAATTTTCCAAGCAGACTGACATCATCATAATTGGAGGGGCTTTGTTTTGGTTTGTTTGTTTTTTCTTCAAGGAACACTAAACTGTGCTCAGAGCCCAACGAACCCCTTTCCCTTAAAAGGATAGTGCCGTGGGACAAGGGCTCTGCTACCCCCATGCTGTGGATGCAGCACACATAAAATCAAAATCCACTTGAGGTTTTCAGTGGCTAAGATGATATCATACCACGATTGCTTTTGCATTTGGAGACATTTACTCTTGAAACACACAGGGACTTTTTAAAGAGAAGACAGTCAGAGTAACAGAGTTGAACTGAAGACCAGCTTTTTGATTCCAGAGGAAAAATGCCCATACAAAGCATTGTATTACTACAATAGAGTTTTAAATTTCTATTTCCCTGTTACCTGATACAATGACTGAGTATAGACGGGCTTTCACAAGAAGTGCATGTTTGAAAGCTTGCCTTTGGATAGCTTTTCTGATTCAAACATTTAATTTCTTTTTTGCTTTGTGTTAGAAAGCAGAGACAGCTACCAAGGCATTCATTGCCCTGCTCAGGGACCAAGCAGTAGAGCTTTCAAGTTCAAACAGAAAGAAATGTAACGCTGCTTCTCTTTATTTTCTGCACCACAAACTAAGGCTTGTTTATACAGAGAAGAGGTGGAAATAGTTGTAGCCTGCCTGGCTGGGAAACTCTTTTCTCCCACCCTAAACTCCTTTTAAAAGTTTAATGCAATATTAATCCACAGTGTTGATCAGGGTAGTGCTGCCAATGCATTCCTGGGACTACACAAACTCCATTCATTGTTATTTTGCCGCTGTGCCCGACTCTTCCTGGCGCTATCAATGAAATCAGGCCTTGTTCCCAAGGAGTGCAGAGGTGGCATGGCTCGCTGCTTCCATGTGCTGAATCCTTATGAGCCTGACACTGCAGATTGTCATTCTGCCTCTCATTGCAGGGTCAAACACAGGACTGCCCGTGCTTATTTTCCCACCAGTGGAAATGCTTACTTTGTTCCACTGTTACAGACTTCTCATTAAAGAGCTTTTTTAAAAGCTATTCCAAGAGAATCCAGTTGCATAATCAAGTGAAAGGGATTTTTTTTTTTCGCCCATTTAAGTGTTAGACATACCATGAACAAAGCATGTTTATTTGGCTATGCCAACGGTGGTTGCAGTGGGTGGCAAATTTTGCTTGAACTGTACTTAAAGTTTATGTTCACTTGAAAACTTGCTTCCTGGATTCTGGTGGAAGACTGTAGCCTGGAGACACACACAATTAAGAGATCAGGCAAACCTCTTAGGGGAAAAAACAAAGCAAGTAACAAAATCCAAACAAAACTGCTATTTTCTCCTTAAGCAAATCTTGTACCTTGCCTCACTCTCTGTAGTTCTTTTTTTTTTTCTCCAATAGATGTGTTTTTTCCCTTCCCCCACCCCTGCCACATTTTGTCAATGCTTTTGGGGCAACCTCTGGTATCAATACAGGCTGGGGAATGAAGGGATTGAGAGCAGCCCTGCAGAGAAGGACTTGGGGTACTGGGGGATGAAAAGCTGGACATGACCCTGCAATGTGTGCTCACAGCCCAGGCCAACTGTATCCGGGGCTGCATTAAAAGAAGCATGGTCAGCAGGGTGAGGGAGGGGATTCTGCCCCTCTGCTCTGCTCTGCTGAGACCCCACCTGGAGAAGTGTGTCTAGCTCTGGGACCCTCATCATAAGAAAGACATGGACCTGCTTCAGTAGGTCCAGAGGAGGGCCACAAAGATGATAAGAGGGATGGAACACCTCTCCTGTGAAGAAAGGCTGAGAGAGTTGGGGTTCTCTCTCCAGGGAGACCTTCATGTGGTGTTTCAATACTTAAAGGGGACTCTTAGTAGGGCCTATAGTGATAAGACAAGGAGTAATGGCTTTAAACTAAAAAAGGCTAGATGTAGACTAGATATAAGGAAGAAATTTTTTACTTAGAGGGTGGTGAAACATTGGAGAAGGTTGCCTAGAGAAGTGGTAGGTGCCCCATTCCTGGAAACATTCAAGGTTAGGTTGGATAGGGCTCTGAGGAACCTGAGCTAGTTGCAGATGTCCCTGCTTATTGCAGGAGGGTTGGACCAGATGACCTCTAAAGGTCCCTTCCAGCCCTAACCATTCTATAGTACTATGATTCTATGAACTTGCTTTGAGCTGCCCATGCAATATAGATATATCAAAGCATACATACGGTCAAGTATATTGGGGAGGGAATGGTTAGTACAAGTGGTTTTAGAATCACGATCCTAGACAATCACTGAAGGAGATAGGAAGAAAAGATGGTGCCACACCCAGAGCAGCCAGCAGGGTACCATGTTAGAATAGGGAGTATATCCTCAGCTCTGGACAGAAATGCCATTTGTAAGGGATAAATAAAATCAGGTAACGGCTTGACTTCCAGTGGCAGTGCAGACAGGAACACAGTGCAAGGCACATGGCAATACACGATGCTACAAAGTGGGCAGAGGCATTTGAAAAATACTGTAGTTCTGTGACAGAAAGCCACTGGTGAGATCCACTGGCATATGGGGGCACCGAAACAATGGCTGCTACAGTCAAACATCTGAAGATCTGCAGGAATGTGCAACTTCTGGGGTGTATTAGACGGGGTGTGGTTAGTAGATCGAGAGAGGTTCTCCTCCCCCTCTACTCTGCCCTGATGAGACCACATCTGGAATATTGTGTCCAGTTCTGGGCCCCTCAGTTCAAGAAGGACAGGGAACTGTGTGAGAGAGTCCAGCACAGAGCCACAAAGATGGTGAAGGGAGTGGAGCATCTCCCTTATGAGGAAAGGCTGAGGGAGCTGGGGATCTTCAGCTTGGAGAAGAGGAGATTGAGGGGTGACCTCATTAATGTTTATAAATACGTAAAGGGGTAAGTGTCAGGAGGATGGAGCCAGACTCTTCTCTGTTGTGTCCAATGACAGGACAAGGGGCAACAGGTGTAAGCTGGACCATAAAAGTTCCGCAGAAACATATGGAAAAACTTTTTCACGGTACTGGTCATGGAGCTCTGGAACAGGATGCCCAGTGGGGCTGTGGAGTCTCCTTCTCTGGAGACATTTAACACCCACCTGGATGCATTGCTGTGTGACCTGACCTGGGTGGTCCTGCTCTGGCAGGGGGTTGGACTAGGTGATCTTTTGAGGTCCCTTCCAACCCTTAACACTCTGCGTGACTCTGAGATTCTAAGCATTAAGGGATCTTTTCTGTTAATTCTTCATCTCATTAATGCTGATTTTTAGCAACTACCGGGAAGCTGGAGAAGTTCTAAAAGACTACAATAAAGGAAGACATTGTGCTAAAAAGTAAACGAACCATTCCAAATACACCTTATTTTAATGATAGATTTGAGTAGGCTAATAGACTAACAGGAACCACTGTCAGTGAAGAAACTGAGTAACAGTGGTGAGACATATGACTGTAATGCAATAATGCAGTCATAAACAACTTTTTTAATGAGAGTTTTCAGTTACCAAAATTGATATAACTGGCTCCAGCAGGGTATTTGGCTGTCTTTTAAATGCTGATAAAAGCACAGCTTTAGCTCAAAAAAAAAAAAGAAAAATCAAGGTGGTTTCTATTATAAGGGTTACACAGTGATTAGCTGTTCTAAAGGTTACAAAAAAAGACGACAGGTATAAATTTTAACAGTGCCAAAAACTAATTCACCTAATGTAGGTCACTGATGGGATGAGACATTATGCAGGAATGAAGGTGTATAGAAGAATGTCTTTGAGGGTCACAAAAGATGTCCCATTGAATGTATTTGTGTGGTCCTTGTGCAGATAAACTAACTGATGGGATCTTTAGATAAGTAAGCCCAGCAGAAATGAGTTGACTTTGCCTGAGAGACACCCTGGCCTACTGGAAAATGAACTATTATATCTGTTCTAAACCAGTTTAGGCTGTTGTCTGGACCTGAGATGAACTGGCATGCTGCAGCTTCCAGCCATGCAGCTAAGCTCCCCCCGGACAGGGTTTCTGAACACCAGACTGTACCCGAGCATGACCTAGGAGAGCACAAGTTGATACAACCGTGCTAGGGAGTACACTAATAAGCACCATGGAAAATCAAAGTGCAGGGCTTGAGCCCATGAACCAGCACTGCTTTGCTGTCTGTGTGAACTGTTCCTTTACAATGAGTAGCTAGTGCAAATGGGAGAGAAAGAAGCCAGCACCAACCTTTTGCTCCTCATGTCTGACTGGGTATGGTGAATTTTACATGGCATTATGGATAACCTACCAGGTCCTGCCCAGCAGGAAAGGGAGTAAGAGGCAAAGGGAACTGTGGATGACCTATATTCATGCCCTAAGGCTTCTTTACAGTCATACAGTCCTTGTAGAAAATGCAAAAAAGATAATTAAAAAAATAATAAAATAAAATCCAGGTGCAGTATTCTAAAGCTGAGCCAGGCGCAAAACAAATGTTTTTCACATTTTGATCGAGATGATACAAACATCACTCCAGCAACAAATATGAAATAACTTCCTGCATTGCTGAACCTGGTAATGCTGTGCCTTCACTTTGGACACAGCTACAGAATAAAGGATAGGACTTGCAGTCAGGCAGATGTATCACCAGTGGTAAGAAAGAATGCCAAAAAAATTCCAAATCAAACTCTTTTCTGCACTCTATAAGAACTTTCATACTGGGAGATGTCAGCTTTTCTTAGTGCTGTCAATAGCAGGAAGCTGGGATGTTTCTTTTTGCTATAGCCACTAAAGAGTTAACACTTCTGCAGGCAAATGATTATCTTAATGCCCTCCTTTCATAGGTTTTTGGTAAAGAGGAAATCTTCCTCAGACTAATGTCCTTGAGAGTTGTGTTCTTGAATAAGAAATAGGATCAGCAGACTGTGTGACTACCTCTCTATCATATGCTCTATGTCTGCAGTGAAATGAGAAAGAGAAGGCATAAACTACAGATTGTCTTTAAGACTTTTATCTTTTCTGACAAAAAAAGATACCTTTAATAACCATGGAAGGCCAGGAGTGCTGCCAGACTGGTTGAAAAAAGCCCATGCGTGGGGAAGGATATTCTTGAAGAGCACAAAGTTTGGAAAAAGGCAATCTCTTGTCAGAGAGGGAGTCACAAAACCCTAGTCCTGAAGGTGGCTACCTTTCTCCTCTCTGGCAAGGTCCACTGTACTTGGGTCATGTGGCTCTGGTACCCAACCTGCCAACACGTCCTCAGGGGAGACATTGACCCTTGGACCTGGCACAGTTACAGCTGTGCAAGTGCTGAATGATGCTGTTTTGATTGAGCAGGACTTCATTAATTGCTTTCCATAAATGTCAGTGACTGTTCAGATATGTACTGACCCTCTCTTTAAGACCTTTAGGAAATCCTTGTCTTCTCATCAGTTCCTGCTACTCTAGAGGAAGCTCTGTCATCACCAAATGTTTGTCTTTTTTTATTTTTATTTTTTCATGTATTAAAACTGTACCAGGACAACTGGATTATCTGAGTGCCTATGTTTTTCTTAGCATCTCTCTTAACATAAGGGGGCCACGTGTAGATGAGGCTGCATTTGTACTACACTTTTTCTGACAAATGGTGCTGGAAAAAGACAGACCTCTAAGAGCTACGCATTAAAGCACTCTGCTGACCCCATAAAGTGACGGGAGCTTTCTCAATGAGAGTCCTGCTTTAGTGTCACAATCAGATTTCATCTCCTGGGGGCTTTTTATGGTGCATATGTGCACGTGCGTGCGTGCGTGTGTGTATTAGCTCCTGTGCAGGTTTGGGCTGGAGGTTGTTTTGAGTGCAAGGACAGAGTTAGATATCCATGTGTTCTCCTGCACCAAGTAGTACAGGGCAGTAACTGCTATCTGAAATCAGGTTTGCTGGCACTGAGGTAACATGTGACTCAGTTTAGTAATTTCTTTAATTTATTCTGTTTTTAAATAAGCTTCGCAGTTGCCCGTGTACAAAACGGGAGTCTGACAGCTATTAGCTCAGATCCTGATGAAGTGGTGCCTGTGGAATCAGGCTACTGTGGGGAAAGAGCTGATCCAGGGACAAGCCAGCACAGCACTTTCCTGAGGTCTGGCCCATGGCAGGCCCTGCTGAGCTAGTATAGGGTACTGTGTGAGTTTATTGTATAGGTTCCTGGAGAGAAAAGGAGATACTGTAAGACTCTTTCCCATCCATGAATCTAGCAGTTGCTTTGTGCCATCCTCTCCTTGTAGCCACAGCATTGTTTCTAAGGGAAACTATTTGGTGTGGGCTTTTCTATGCCAAAACTCAGGTCCAGCTGCTATGGCAACGTTGAAAAGCCCTCAGACTGTTTTTATATCTCAGCTAGCTTAAGATTTGAAAGAGAACAAAATGGTTATGTACACCATGAACCCCTCTGGCTGGTGTGTGGAAGGATGTGGACTTTTGACAATAGTCATCTTAATATACATTGGTGGTTGGGCACAGCTTGTCCTGTAACTCTCCACAGAAACTTTAGACATCATGCTACAGATGTTTCTGACAAAAGAAGTATGTTAGTTTGCCTTTGGGACACCCTAGGATCTAGTGCCCCTTATATGCTCTAAATTTGGTGGAGATGGCAAGCTGGTGGCAGGGAGGTATCACAGTACAGTGTTACTGACATTCACATCTGCTAACTGATGGTCCAGGCTCTCTCTAGCTGGGCCTGTCTGAAAGGCTTTACAGTGAAGATCTTCCCATAAAAATGCATGAAAGAGAAATATGGGTTATGATGAAATGTAGTAATTTAAATTAACATCTTATTAGCAAGGCAGGTGGTGTCCTGGATGGAATTTATGGCTAAAACAGTGAAAAGTGTGCATGCCCAAGCACATGCATACCTGAGAGACCAAGGGGTGCCTCTTGCTGTAGCAGTATGTAAAGGTGCATACTTACTGTTCTGGAGAGTTGATGTCTTCTATAGGTTCTTTGCTTGTTCTGGAAGGGTCTGATGAGCCCCATTGTGCTGGTGGATTTTGATCAAGATGATTTTTCAAAATGGCTTTCTCAGCATCTGGATGGACAACACATTCATTTTTACTTTACTGTGACTAAGCGACCATTTAAAAATTGTTTCACTTTAAAATTTCCCAGATATCCATAATGCCACAAAGCAAACTCTTTCTCCCTATGTTCCAACACAGTCTACGGTTTCCCTGTGAGTCTTGGTTACTATTATGCTTTTGATAATGTACTTCTTCACATGAACTACCATGAAGAAAGAGAAAAAGGGCAAAATTTCTTTAGTCCTTCTTTTATTTCCCCTCCACCTTTTAAAAAAAAACAGAACCCAAACCTTGCTGCCCACCTCTATGTAGCCGTATCATGGCCTCTCACCTAGTCTTAGGCTGTGTAAAAGATTAATGGAATTGCATCATCATATTATCCTGCTCTCAAAAACTGTCACCTTTTCGTAAGAAAAAAACCCTCTTAATAAAGTATTATTCCTAGAAAAGTGTAATGTCTTTGTTGTATAAAACCTTGTTACTCTTGCAGTCAATAAGCAATGAAATGCCTTCTTTTAACTCCCTGCTATCATTTTGCATGGAAATATGATTCATGCCAGTTGCACTGGTCCATAGGCTGTCTGCAGGAAGGACAACTAATGATTTCATTAAGCTTTCTCCTGCTGTTCCCTTTTCTGCACAGTGATAACACAGAAGATCATCATTTTCCCTGTAGGTAGCTTCACTTGATTCCCCGGCGTGCCCTGGGGGTCCCTGGCTAGCTGTGCTGAAGCCTGTGGCTTTGGTCCCCCCAAGAAACACGGATGAACACAGCCATTTTAAGAAGGCTGTCTTCACCAGGGATCCTTTCTGCTCCTTCCTGCTTTTCCAAAGTCTCCTACTGTGTTAAGCCAAATAAAGTCACATGGAAAACATTTGAGTAATGAGGACAGTGCACAGTTTTCATAAATAATTACAGAGCAGCTCCAAATCCATCACTGGCAGTTGTTTGCCAGACATGCAGAGAAACAGTGGTTGCTGCAGGCATTAAGGCAGCATGGAAGAGGACTTGAAGGTAAATTCTTGAAAAGGACACTGGAGGATTTGGATGTAAAAATGTCTATGAGGGGGGAGAGCAGGAAAATAGTGAAGAGAAATGAAAACAGCATGAAAACCCAAGTGCATATTGAAGGTTTAAGCTGCTTTTCTTTTCTACTAATGCTCAGAAGCCCCAAATAATGCTCAGGTCTCAACATACTAGAAGTACACGTTATCAACGAAGATGAAGGAGTGAGGAAGCAATCTGGAAGTAGAAATAGGACTGTTTTGAGGGCAAACTCCAATATCTGTAATTGTCCTCTCAGCACAGTCATCCCTGCCATTATTTTGTAGTATTCCCTTTCCGCTGTGAAAAATCTAACAAGCAGCTTGGAAAGAAATGAGTAGATGGGGATGTAAAAATGTGCAGACGTGGGGATCACTACAACTTGGAAGAGTAGGAAAGATTTTTCACTTATGATGCATGGAAGACCAAGGGTCTGGGTGCAAAATGAGGTGGCCAGAACACATGAAGCTTCTTCTGTTGAGGCAAGAGAATGTCAGTAAAAGAGAGCTAAGGAATTAAGTCATAGCAAGAAGAGTGCTTCAAAGGACTCTACGACAAGATTCAGTGATGGTTTAGATGTGAAGGGAGAACAGCAGAGAGTCAAATGTGACAGTGGCTAAGATAAGCAATGAAGTCTATCATCTCAGAGCAGACTGGAGTTTGCTGGTGTGGCATTTGCTGTCACAAGAGTTCAGTTTTTATTTTCCATATATCACATTTCTATGTATATTGAGCTTGACATTTGCATAAAAGCCTTGTGATGTCTATAAACAGACACATAGAAAAGAACACTTTTTACTTTCATGATTAAAAATGTTCAGCCTTGAGCTGATTTAAGCTGACAATGAAAACTGCTAACTTTATGATACGGACCAAAGTCAAAAGTCGAGTAATCCTTGTAATTAGGGATGAAAAGGGTCTATTATTTAACTATTTTAGGATTCCAACTCCTTTGGCCAAGATTAGCAATTTAACCTTTTAACAAAGCCACTGAAGATACAATTCTTCATCAAATGACTGGAATATGAAACTGTTGGGCTTCAGAAGTATGTGATTTCATATATTAATCTATGTTGCACACCTCTAAAGGGGTTTCTTGTGATTTCAGTTGTGCTGTGAGAGACAGAGAGCGAGAGAGAAGGAGGTGGTCCCTGTCAAAAAGGTGGGGGATTTAGTTTAAAGTAGAGCAGATATCATATATTCTCTGCCTACTCACCCCTCAACACCAACTGCCCATATATCACTGTATGTTATACTTAATAGACCCTTTTCTACCACACTTGCAGATGACTCTCCCTTAATACGCTGCATAACTTTATATATGCAAGGTTGCCATATACAATTTTTAATATGTATGTATAAAATATTGACAAAATCCACATAAAACTGCCACAATGTTGAGGTTTTTTTTTTTTTTTTCTTCATTGTTTCTTTCAAAATACAAAAAATTTAGGTAATTCTTGCTGGTTAAGCTTTCTGGGAGAGGAGTTGCTAAATTTTTATTCTGCAACTATGGAAACTAGAATGTCTTTCTTTTTTCTACTTTCTTTTTTTTTTTTTTTTTTTTAAATTTTTTTTCCCATTTACCTTTCATTTAAATAATGAAGAGCAAGATTCTCACTTAGTCATATGCTTCCAGGAAATGGAGCTTAAAGAAAAAAACTCTCTTACCATATGCACTTAAAAAATGTAAGGATGGTGGAAACTTATTTTACGTACATGAACAACTTAAAGAAAATAAATTAATGGTAATGGTAAACATTTGAGTTCCCAATTTCCCTCGGAAAGTGTAGCACTACTTTTAGTTCTTCCCCATCTTTTCTTCCTCTCTCCATTAAGTATCCACTTGAAAAATGCCCTTCCTTCTCAGAGTACTGTCTGCCATGCAGGCACTACTGAATAAGTTGCACTGGGATGATCTAACTACCTTCAAAATTGAGTTTACATTAGCCAGAAGCATTTTCTAAGTAATTTTCACCTTTGTAGACCTCAAACCGGAACTCAGGAGTCCAGATAAGTGATGCCCGAGCACTTTCCATTCAGAAAACCGCCAGGAAAAAAAAGACAAATAGATCTCAAGGGCCTCGCACGGCACTCACTGATGGGTTCATTAGGAAACAAAACCCGCTGCCCAGTTGTCAGTGAGAGCCAGAAGGCTTTAGCTCAGGACCTTTGTGTACCCAGAGCAGAGAAACACCTTCCAATTACAAAGCTCTGAGCTGCAAGAGCACATCCGATGCTGGCTGTGGAGAGGCCCGGTGAGGAGGTCACTGGTCCCAGCTGCTGGCTTCTCCCTTTGCCAGGGGTGACACTCGCTTCAGACCTGGGCTGCGAATAATCACTCCGCATCCTGCTGCTGTCAGAATTACCTGGGGTGGCTTCACCGTGCCATGCATTTTAACGACTCCTGCTAAGCTGCGTGCAGAAAGCACTGACTGCAATTTCTTCCAAGATTTTAGAAACTGTGTTTCTTTAACTAGAGGCTTGTTTTCCTGGTGTTTGTACGCTGCCGCTTTATTGAACATCTTCATCATTGCACTTTAGCGGCAATTTCCCTCTGATGGCTTACGACTCTATGGCAGAACCACTCTTCACCCCACATCGTTCAGTTCCACTGTTGTTTGCTCTTTGGTAGAAAGTGTATTTTATGCTCCACGAAGAAGCAAGTGTGGTTTAATAATGACTTGTAAGAGCTAAGAGAGAAAATTTTTGTGATTTATTAAAGAACTTCAGTAACTTTAAACCTACAGGTGGAATTTTTAATTTCTAATTTTTCACATTTTTCTGTTGTTTGGACTAGCTAGTTTCTACTTTTCATGTGAATATGATGAAAAGAAAGTAAAATGAAAGGAAAAATTAAAATGATCACATTATCTGCTGGTTATATCAGAAAAAGTTCTCCTGAACGAAGCACACAGCACCAGGCAGTCTAAATCATGATTTCTGACAGTTATGTTTTGAAAGGTAGATTTTTTTAAAAGAAAAACCAGTGAGATTCTCCTCTGATTTATACTACTTTAAAACAGATGAAACGCCCTTTACTACAGATTTATTTCTGTGCAAGGAAGGACAGGCACTGAACCTCTGGCAGTTTGGTCTTGTTGAAATAGGAACAAGCTCCAATTTCAGTATTGGAATCCATATGCTAGGTTTCACAGAAACCAGTATATATATATATATATATATTTATTTATGTATCTATATACAAGGGACATAATAAACTATATCCCTTCTTTAAAACAGCATTCCTACAAAGGAGTTATTTGTGAAATCCTTTCCTTTGAATCTGTGGTTTCAACCTCAAGCTCAATGCTTGGATCACACTGTCTTCATAAAAGTAATATCCCCTCCTCTACCACAGATGAACTCTGTTTTGCTCTGCATTTATGAACAACATGCCTTTGAAATCTGTTTTTCTTTGAGCTGCTTTTTGATAGGGAAAAACTAACACTAGGAAACATTGGAGCGGGGTGACAACTGACAGTATGTAGGCATATCTGACATGCAAATGAGTGCTCCCAGTCCATTTACAGCAATGAGTAAAGATGGGTTTCTGGCTCAAAACAGAAAAGGCTTTCTGAGCAAGCAAGGGTGCCTGTGGAGAGAGAACTCGCAAAAAGGGGTTGTTCATAATGGGGACTATTGCAAGGCTGTCTCTTGCTTCTTGTGTATTTTCCATAGGATGTGGCTGTCATTAATTTCCCTAATGTGCTGCTCTGAAATGCACTGCCAAAGGTAGAAATATATGGAGATTTCTTATGAGCTTAGCTTGATATGAAACTCTTGCAATTTATGAATCACTCAGGTAGAAATAATTTCATGTAATAAAATGTCAGCTAGAAGTCAAATAGAGTAAGATAGTAGGATTACACTACCCCACTCAAACCACATAGTATCTTCTCTCTGTATTTTTCTCCTCAGTAACTTTTATCTCTGCAGGAACTTGCAGAGTAGAAATAACTTCTACTTTCACGAACTCTCTCCTGTTTCTGGAACACTGGCTACATGGGGGCAGGGAGCCCTTTTGGGAAGCTCCAGTTTGTGCCTATGACAGGGTATTTCTTCCCTGGAGCTGTGCAGCACGACCTTCCTCTTTAAACAGCATCACAGTTACAAGCATTTGTCCTCCTTTTTTCAAATGTCAGCCTGGAAGACTCAGCCGTGTCTCCAAGCTTGGCTCTCCTTGATGAACAGCACTGCCAGTTACAGAACTGCCTGAGCCAAGCGTGAGTCTCACCCACAGCCCGTCCCAGCCTCAAACCCAGGCTGTAGTGCAGCTTTGTTGCTCCAGCAAGGTGACCAGGTCCCTCAAACACTGTGCACAGAGCTGCCGTCACTAGCAGATGCAGTGAGTCAAAATCATCTGAAGAATATATCAAATGAAGTTAAAGGGATGTCGTTTTATATGCAACTGGGGAAGCCACTTGAGGACCCAGGGCCACAGTCCATGGAGCACATTGGGAAGTGCTTGGCCACACTAAGCTATTTAGCAGTGCAGTCAAAAGTCTGCATTAAAAACAAGCGTTAAACCATAAACTACAAATCACATCTTCCTAATTGCTTTTCTTACACAGCCAACTGCTGCACATGTCTCAGGGACATTACATGTTTGTGAACAAGAGATGAATGTCTTGGATAATCACTCTTTAAATGAGATGTACTGAAATGTGCTATAAAGAAGGAGTCCCCATGCCAGCAAAGAGCTCCTGGGCTACACCGGAAGCTATTGCTATTAATAACTAAGCAGGAATCCCAAAGTCAAGAATAGGGGTCCACAGCTGTGTCTACCTGTTTTGGCTAAAGTAATTTAACTTTTGTATCCTAAACCCGTATTTGATGTCGGGCAAGGAAGGGAAGAATCAAGTAAACTCCTTTGGCACTTGGCTACAGGAGTTAGGATTGTAACTGGACAATATTTGCAGATCAGAAACCTACTGAAGTGTACAATGACATTAAAGTTTGTTTAGGACTTACTCAAGATGCATTGCATAAGTCCTGTGTTATTATCTGTTCTCTGAAGTGCAGTGCTCTGCATTTGTGTAAGCAATAGCAATGGGAACACACTACATGGCAGTCCTATGTGAACTTAACAGCACGGTTGATTTACATAGGATTCAGCCATGTCCACAATGCAAATGTGGCAAATGATCTGCTGTGATTTTTAGCTCCAAGCCAGACGTTATTTTTAAGCATCTCTTTTCATTGTTCTACTCCCTCTCTGTAAGCTCACATTTTTTACAAGGTCCAAGGCAAGCACAAACCTTGTAATCACCTTAAAACTAACACTGGACTGGATTCCTCACTCGCAAGGTGGAGATGAGATACATGGTCACTTCTAGGTCACGCTAATAAAGTTACAATTCCAAAGCTTCGCTCAAGTACCACCAGGGATGCATAATTTCAAGGTTCTGTACTTTCATTTACAGAAAGTTACAGGAAATGCATAGCTACAGAAAGCATATTCATGTCAGTCAGAGTTAGCTTTCCTGTAGCTGCAAGGGCCAGGATTTTTTTAAGTACCATTTAAGTGATGTCTGTTTGCATCTGCAAAGAAGCAGCAGTGACTCAGCAGCATGAATTCTCCAAAGCATTATTATTTTGATTGGAACGGCAAATTTAAATTAAGCACATAGGTTGACTATTGGGAATGGATGGGGTGAAAGAAATAGAAAGGAGATTCAGACATGTAGCTAAGGGAAAAGGAAACAGGGAACGGGAGAAAACAAGAGGCAGAAGAAATGGAAATGGAAATGGAGAGACAGAAAAATGCTAGCTGGGGCTGTTGAACATGGTGGCTCAGAGCCTGGAGGTATGAATATTTCATGGCACTTGAGTCAGGATCAGGATACTCCATAATACTCATGCTTGGGCCATTCACCACGAGGTGTGGGACCAAGCTTCAAATACCCACTGCAAATTGGGATCCAGGTCTTCCTCATTCCCACGTGACTGAATCGTCTAACCTATTCAGTATAAAGATGGCAAAGGGAAAAGATTCTTCTTGCCCCTCTCACCTCTTTTGTGTGGAGCTTTATGTGGCAGGTGTGTTCAGAAAACTGTGAAGTTGCTGGACAGTATGCAGAAGAGTATCTAAGCTGTAAATCCCAATAATACATAGTTCCGAGCTACTCTGTACGTTAAGGCTCTGTACTTACAAATGACTTAAATACAAACCCCGCAGATGTGTAGAAGCTGGGGAAATGTACAGGGGGAAAATGAGGAATACAGACAATCTTGGATGCTGCTGCTTAAAGCAGCGGTTAGACATTGGTGTCTTTTGTAGATATAGCCACAAGTAAGTGGAGAAAGGTTATATTTTCTCCTCAATTTATTTGCCAGCATCCTACTGCTAATGGAGCGCAACCTGCTGTGGGAAGCATCCCATCCTAAATTTACACCCATCGTATCTCTTGAGAATCATTTTTGTTTCTCATACCCAAACTCAGATGGGCATTTGGCACAACGTAATGTATCTTTTCTGCTTGAAATATTATTCATGATTTATCATTTTTCCTGGAGCATCTGACATGAGTGGAACATTCTATGTGTTCCTTTCAAACACTTGGTAAAACTGCCTCATCCCACTCACTGATGTTAGTTCTTGCCACTGATCTCAGCCCAATAATCACACGCCTCCAGCAGCTATTTACGTTTTCCTTTTCCTCCTTTCCCCTCTTCTGTTTTTTAATTTTAAAAAGGACACCAGGAACTCTATGAAGCTCTTCCTTTTCTTTTTGCCACAAGTTACACAACCATGTGTATACCCAAGCTAAAACAAAAAGCGCATGAAAAAGTAACCTTATCCAACCAAAATTTCAATATAATTCACAAGCATATGTGAACTGTTGCTGTTGTTCTAAAATTATTCTTCAACAAATATTTTTACAGGATAGCTTCTGTTCCATTTAACCAAGCTTACACTGCCACATCAATAGGAATCCTGCACATAGCATCGCAACAAACATACCAAGTCCATTGCTTCCCAACACAGGGCAACAGTTTTTTATATCCTATAGTAGTATTCTGCTATATCAAGTAATTTGCCAAAAGTCACAAAGATCCATTCTGGAGTCAGAAATGGAAGCTAGGTGCCCTGTCTTCCTCTTTATTGCACTATGCACCAGATCTTACTGCTTCCCAAAAGCAAAACAGCTTTAATGGAAGCAATTCTTTTGCATGTATTTCTTTAGGGAACAATGCAAGAGACAGTAGAAACAACTTAGGAATATTACAGTCGTCATGAAATCTGATTTTATCAGTTCCTAGGGAAGAATTTTCATACATGAGTGCCTTCAACTGTACATTTAGAGTCCAAATCAGCACTGAAATATTTACATGCTTTTCTTCTATGTGCGATGTCCAAAAGCAAGATTTGAATGTCCTACTCGGATGAGCACATATTAAACTGGGCTTCCTACTGATGAAGGCTGGCACAATTAACTCTCACAAGATCTGAAACATTCTGTGACTTTTCTCCCTCCATGCAGCACAGAAAGCTTTATTTCTGAACATGAGCATGCTTTTAAGTTTCCCACTTTCCTATGTGTATTATACACATAGGGCATACAACAGAAGACATATGTACAGGGAAGTACTCAGTGGGTACTATATATATATCTTACCTTGCAAATCTGCATGCTTTCTGTAATGCAACCAAAATATTTAAAGCTCTATCTTTCCAAGTGCTCTAGAACCAATCCAATGAGAATGCTATTCAACCTCTTGGTGGGTTTAAGCTACTAAGGCATTTTACTCACTCTCACCTTTGCTGTCTGTAAAGTTCCGTATACTAAGAATGTCATTAAGATCCTGATAGTGGTTCTGCTTAATGTATGTTGTTTTCTCAGGAGTGTCCTGAAGTTGCATTGTGACCTCTTCCAAGTCTTTGTCAAGCTGCAAAACAGAAAGAGTATGAATCCCTAAAAATTCAGGAGTTGTTTTTTCAGATACCTGCAGTAACTGTGTAGCTCTCTATAAATTAGACTAGAAGGCAGGTGGTCATGCCATCGCCACATTGTGCCAAATACAGTTTTCTTGTAGCACTACAACACTACCCCTAAAAATCATGCTGGAAGTAATGCATCACACTCAGTTGTGATACTGCACACAAGGCGTATGAGAAGAGCAAGCTTTAGTAGTTGACATTTTAAGCAATTCAGAGGCACTGCTGAATGACAAAGAAATGAGCATTAGAAAGCGCAGTCTGAAAACCTCTCCACTATTTATTATTAATACGTACAAATGTGGTACCACTTTCTTGAGTCAATCAAATTATTGAACATACAGGAGAATATAAGTGAGCAGTGGCATCAGGGGGATGTCCAGCCATGTGAGTGACTGCAGTCAACTCTACTGGGAATGTTTTCTTTTCCTAGAGATTAATTTTACTCCTTTTACCTTTGCCAGAGAGACAGACTCCCGTTAGACTTCATGTTTGTGTCTTCGTGTGTGTGAAATTTCAAAGAAAATCTAACTCACATGTTTTCATTTTGGGGCTGAGAACATTCTATACTTCTGTAATTTGAAAATTACCCCCATGTTTTATATCTTAAACTGTGTAATCTGGTAGCTAGCACTGAACTGCCCTTGCAAGCATAAATTTCCAAGAGGGGAAAGAAGTGCAAATAAGAGGACGGGGAAGAAACGAAAATCCAAGTCCTCCCTGTCCCCAAAAGTATCTTTTAAGACTAGAGGGAAAGGGAGAGAAGCACAGATGTCTTCTGTCTGGAAGAGCCACAGCACAAACACTGGCTTGGTACTCTCCTAGCTTTTAGCACTGAGCTGAACACGGGGTCCTCTCCCCAGAGGCTAACTTGTATTCAACTGGCTACAGACTCGGTAGAAAATAACCAGATATAAACATCTTAACGGTGATCTGGGATGCTCTCTGTGAACAGTTGTCCAGGGTGTGCTGTCCAGAGTTTGTCCCACTCACTGCTTGCTTCATGGATTTTTAGAGGTGCTGAACTTTGATTTGCATTGTTTCCTTATAGAACTGGGACATAACAACTCAAGGTAGGTAAGCCAGAGCTGCTAGCCGTGGTCGGGTATGCTCCAAATTCCCTTGATAATGAAACTCTTATTTGGACCTACTGGTTCTGGGTATGTAATTTTATCTGTTTAAGCAAAGTCTAAAAAGACCAGCAGGGCCCTGCATGCACTAATATGGGCCATCTGCGCTGACCATCCTTACCTGTGATCACCATCATGAGCCTTGCAAGGCACAGGCTGAGATCTTGTGAGTTAGGAGGCTTAGTAGAAAAAACTGCAGTAGGATAAAGAAATTGAAATAGCCAGTAGCCAGCTGAGCCTTCATTAAAAACTGCAAGGCTTTTGTATGAAAGGGACCTGGCAAAGCTGAACAAGATGTCTTTCTTTAACAAGGCAGAGATAACTTTTGGAGTCTTTGGTAGTCTGAGTTAATGACTTTTGGTTACCTAGGCAATTGTCGTTAGTGTAGTTAGGATCTGGATGACGAAGTAACGGTTGCAATAAAATACCTTTTCTTCAAGGTATAAGAATACCTCACAGACTAGGGAAGGACAGGTTAATGTTTTGTAAGACATAGATCAGTTATGGTTATCTTGTCTCAAAAAATGGGCAGTCTTCAAGGCTGAGTTGTCATAGTTTGAGGTCTCCTGAGCAAGGATGGACGTAACTAAAAATATACATGCCATAGTTCTAGTGAAATGCATGTACTCCACGTACGTAGCCTTTCTCTCAGTAGGGACTGAAGAAACTTCACAGCCTTTGTGCCAAAAGGGTGAGCTTACATGACTGTAAAGGTCTTTTCCACCTTAAGAAAATATGTAATTCTGTTTCATGGCAGATGTAAAAATCTGCCTAGCAAGTTTTTGAGCGAATTCTCAGAGAGGCTGAGAAATAACAGCGACAGCAGTCTTTGAACTCAGCCATAAACAGGAACAAAGATAGCTCTTAAGTGCCCCTGGGGCTGCGGGTCTCTGTTATGCTTGCATGTAAAGGTTGCGCTTCTAGAGCTGTTGCTCTGTGGTGCTCAGCACAGCCGTGTGAAGCAGCAGGGTAATTTGCTCGTTACAAATGAATAGGGGAAGTTTCATTTTAATTTGCTAAGGTACATTTTCATTTTATGACACTTGCTAAGTATTTGCTGTATTTATTAATTAGCACTTCATACAAATCATCTGTTTCCTATGATTTCAATATTCTTCTATGGAAAAAGCTATATTTTTTTCCCCTCTAAAAAGCAGTCAATATTTAAGCAGATTACAGAACTGCAACAAAAAAAAACTTAATAAATTGCTTATGCAGTATATACAATAAAAAATACCTCTGTAATTTTCATTCTCAAGCGGTGGTTCTCAGACTGCAGTCCTTCTAGTCGAGATGTGCTGGCCTGATTGACACTGGTGACTGATGTTGACGTTTTTGAATCTTCCTTCTTTTGATTTTGAGTGAACTGAAATCGTCTGTTCTGTGTGGCTGCATCTGGATTTGTTCTCAGTGTGATGAGCTGAAAGGTTTACAAGCCTTAAGAAATCCTTTCCACAGTTTTATTTTTTGCAGCTATTTCTTTTGTATCTTAAAATATTGAAAGGCAAACCAAAAGCTCCTTTTTGACTTTCAAGTACAAAGTTCTGGAAAGTGAGCTCTGCTTGCCATGTGTAGTACTTGAGATGATTTCTGAATAACTTTACAGAACAGGTTGAACCAAAATGATTTTGCAAAGGGAAGTTTTAAAAAAATTACAATAAAAAATATTTAACTGGATTTTAATTACATTAAAATATATTTCAATATTTCATCACACATATTTTTCTTCTTCTTTCAAAGGATATATTCCTTCTTTAAGAAAAAAACCAACCCACCAAGCCTTTCTCTTCCTGAGCACAGTTTCATCTGAAATTTCTCCTTTCCTACTGTTACCAGCAACACTCAAGCAGTGAGAGGCATGAAACAGGAGTATTAACAGAAAGAACTCATGGGAGATTGCACTCTGGAGGTAACGGAAACTTAATTAGGTTTTAGTGACCCAAAAGAAACAAAATCTGCCCAAATACATTAAATAAGCCACTTGAAGGGGGGGAAAAAAAAAGTTAACCTTAAAGATATTTAATTTAAGCAAATATAAGTAAGATTTAACACTCAGTGACAATGTGAAAATGTCACCTTGACAGGAGGAGAGAAAGCTACTAGCTGTTTGGCAAGGGGAAGAGCTTCTCAGATGACTCTAGAGAATACAGAATTTATGATTACTTGCCAAGCAGCATACATATATATTTGTATACAGACAAAGCAGAAGGAGCTCCCTGCCCTGAGGGCACAGGCACAGCATGACAAATCCAAAGGTGTTGAGTTGTCTGAAAGAAGACAAGGGGCAATCATTTTGTATGCAGAGCGTGGCCAGATTTTGTGGCATAGACCCATTTTGGAATTGGTTCCTCTTCTTCAGAGCATGAAACTGTTCTGCAGCTGTGGTGGCATGAAATAAGGACCCAACTTCTAATAGCCCTGACTGATCAGACACTGAAGTGCTTGGTCCCTGGCATATATTTACAGACCAAGTCTGCAGAATGGGATGATGCTTGAAGACAGTAAATTTCCTCTTTCATGTGATAAAGGAGATGGAGAAGGCTGATGTACTCAATGCCTTCTTCATATTACTCTTTACTGGTAAAATTTGCCAGATACCTAAGTCTCATAAAGCAATGGAACCAGATGAGGTGTACTCTTGAGGACTCAGGGAGCTGGTTGATGTCATTGTGAGGCTACTCCCAATTAAATTTTGAAGGAGATGTTGACTGGGACTGGTTCTGAAGGACTGGGAGCAAGGAAATGTCACAGCTTTGTTCAAGAGAGGTGAGAAGAAGGTTCTGGGGAACTACTGCCTAGTCACCTTCTCCTCAGTCCATGGAAGGTGCTGCAGCAAATCCTCCTGAGAACCATTTCGAAATATATTAACATCAAGATGGTGATTAGAAGCAGTCATCATTGATTCATGAGGGGGAAATCTGTCCTGACCAACTTGATAGCTTTCTTCAGCAAGACTTCTGCGTTGGTGGATGATGGGAGAGTTTTTTTCTCGACTTAGGCAAAGATGCCAACACTGTCTCCCATAATGTCCTCACAGTCAAATTGATGAAGTAGTGACTAGGTAAAGTGGTCAGAGAGGTGGACTGAAACCTGACTGAACTGCCAGGCTCAAAGCACTGTGACGGCCAGTCACTCTTGCTGTACCTCAGGGGTTCACGCTAGGCCAGTAGCGTTTAACATCTGACTTGGATGGTAGGACAGAGTGTGCTCTGTCCTCAGTAAGTCTGAAGATGATCCTCAAAGAGGAGGAGGGTTTGATACACCAGATGATTGCATTTCTGCTCAGTGGGATGTCCAGGGACTGGAGAACTGGGCCAACAGGCACTTCCTGTAGCTAAGCAAAGGAAAATACCAGGTCCTGTCCATGGGGAGAAAGAAGCATCAAGCAGTCAACCAAATAGGCCGAGAGGTGTTTGCTGGAAAGCAACTTTTCAGTAAAGGCAATGGAGATTGTGGTGGACACCAAGTGGAACATGAGGCAGCAGTAACCTGGGCCACTGGAGGTGATCCTCCCTTTCTACTCAGCACTAGTGAGAGCACACATGGAGTTTTCTGTCCAGGTCTGGGCTACCCAGTACAAGAGAGATATGGGCATACTGAAGAAAGCCCAGTGAAGGGTCACATAGATACTGAAAAGGATTGGAGCCTTTATGATACAAGCAGAGGCTGATGATTATTTAGCCTCAAGGTGGAAAAGATTGGGGATGGGGGGGTTGGTCAGGCATTTTTATGTGTATAAATACATGTGGGAGAGTAAAGAGGATGAAGTCAGACTCTTCTCAGTGGTGCCCAATGAAAAGAAAGAGGTAAAATCTGAAACCCAGGAAATTTCATTTAAACATCAGAAAGATTTTTCTACTGTGAGTATGGTCAAACACTGGTATAGATGCTCAGGGAGGCTGGGGACTATTCATCCTTGGAGATAATCAAGATCCAACTGCTCAAGGCCCTGAGCAACCTGCTGTTACTTGAGTAACCTGAGTCTTCCTAGAGCCCCCTGACTCTCCTCTCCCCCACTTCTTTGCTCCTAATTAGGCTGGTTGTAATGATTGGTATGTCTAACTCTCATACCGAAAACTACATTAAAATGAAGTTACAGGTCAAGAATGTTAATTACACGGCTTCTTAAATTAGCAGGCAAAAGTGTTACAAGATAAAAGCTCTGCAATTTGATGTGGTCTAAGTTCAAGCAATATAAGACAGAAGTATAGCCATCCATCAATTTACTCATCTTCATCTGGGAGTTTATAGTTAAAGACTGGATGTTTTGCCGCAAGGAGATATGCTCTAATGAGCTCATTCACATGGTGTGGATGAGATGGAAAAGTCCACGGGCAATGTTGTGGCCCTGTACAAGGGATGAGGTTAGATGAGTTTTTTTTTCTATTTTTTTTTTTTTCTGGCCATAAAGTCAGTGGAACTTGTGTATTACTGCATCGCATCTGTGCGGTTTCAACGTTGACAAAGAGTCAATGCCGAATATCTACAAACAGTCAATGTTAAATAGACAAAAAATGCTAAAGCAAGAAAACTGATGTTTTATTCCTGAGCCTCTAGAACTGATTTTGCCTTGCTGCTCTACCAGAAACTGGAATTAATGTGTTAATGTTACTGCAGCCAATGATGGCATGCACTTGGTGGGTGACTAAAAGTGAGCACAGTGCTCTGTCTCAAAAGGGTTGGAGCAGAAAAAATTGAAGGACATGGATAAACACATATAAACATGGGAACATTATTTCATGAAGAGAAATATTAGGATTGCTTGTTTTAAAGAAGTGGCGAATATGCTGAAAAATACTATAGACATGTTGGCCCTTAAGAAGATAATTAGACATAGCAGTTACCTTCTAACAGGAAAAATACACATGATGTATGTTTGAATTCTGCAAACCACTTCTAGAAGATATCTTTGAGGCCAGAAATCTAAACGTTTGGACATTTTTTGATCAGATAACAAGAATGTTTACGGTTACAGTAAGCAGGGTGCAGTATAATGGATATCAACATTTGTATTTGAGGATACCTTCAAATGGAGAGAGCGATGACCATGTTTTCTCCAATCTACCTTACCCTCCTATGGGATTTCCCTCATGTTTTTCTGAGGCACTTGGTGCTGTATGAAATGGCAGTGAATGAGTTGGACATTTAAGTGAAGAAGTATAGTAATTGCCATGTTATAAGTAAATAAGATTAGTAGAGCTGACAAGAAGTAAGGGAAAAATGTCATGTTTCATTCCCTAGTTTGCCTACATCATTGAATAGTTGCCTATTTGGATTTACAAAAGGGCTGTGGGGCAAAATTGAATTCCAGCACTGTTGACCCAGGAGACTGCTGAAGATTAGTTAAAATGAATGTGTTTTCTTCTGTATAGCACAGAAGCAGAAGTACTCATCTGGCCCAAACGCATGTTTACTGCTTCCATCTGCCCAGCCACAGTTTAGGAAATGAAAAAGTGCAATCTCCCAAGTTTTCATTATCATCTTCTTGACAAGCTATAGGCTTTGGTCTTTCACCAGCAAGCTTCCTATGCTGTCAAAATTATACTAATGGACTACATACTTGTTAAAGGGAGAGTTTGGTGCCTGTCTCACACTGACATCTTACTGATGTACAAACTGGGTGGTGTTGGATCTAATCTTTTACAGGGTCCAGACAGGCTATTGTGAAACCTGTGCTGGAGCAGGTTCCAGGAGAGAGTGTTTGCCAGTTGTCCTGCTGTAACTGTGGCACAGCATGGTGAGAAGAAATGTAGGGCAAAATATACGAGTGCAAGAAGAACTCTCCAGCTGTGAAAATGCTCACATGGGCATTGGAAGTGCTGCATTCCAGCTCCTGCTTCAGCCTCTTTTTTTCTACCTTATCCAATGACCATTTTTAATGTAAAGTAGCTACACACTTGGAAACCTGACAATACATGGAATGAGATTAAGTACTTCATGATAGAAGGCTACAGTTCATGTTTGTATTTTGAGTAGAAAGAATCAAGAGAAACAATAAGGGCAGTGTAATTGAGGTTTAAAAGAAGAGCATAGGAAGGGGTTAAAAAAGGAAACAAAAAAGTCACTTCAGAGCCTGTGGCAGCAAAAAAGAAGGATGGACATGAAAGCAAAGGGGCAGAAAAGCATGTCATAGCATTAATAATATTTTCTCTTTGAAGAGAGTTCTGACATTATGTGGAGGTATTTTTGGCATCAGAGTTTTAATATGCATTTTCATACAGCTTACACACTAAAATCTTGAAGCATTTCAAAGTACTCTCTATTGCTGTGTTTGTAAATGTTCCCTTAATTTAGGATGAAGTTTTGATTCTTCCCTAAGATCCAGAATAAAAATATGCCTATATATCTGTACAGCTTTTTAAGATTTGAGAACTGAATTGCAGAAACTGTAAAAACATCCTGGTTAGTCCATCCTGGATAACAAATTACTTTGCTTTTTTTTCAGATCAGAAGTCAGTTCCTATTGCTAGTCTGTGCCTCTAATTTCTTTCAGAGGGAACATTTTGAGATAAATTTATTAGCTTGTTCCTTTTACACATATAGTTCTTGGTGCCCCGGTTAGAACCATCACCAGGGATGCCACTTAGCACCAGAACCTATTCACTTTCACTTGCTCAATACATTGATTGAACACGAACCAGTAAAGTGTCCCAAGCTTTTTATCACCATTCATTTGCAAAAGCTGAAAACAGACTCTGGAGGTGAAAGGACCTGGATCTTGACTCTTGCCTTGCAACTGCTTCAGACATCCAACTGCATATGCATCTGATCTGGGGCGATAAGCCAAGTTTATGCAAGTCACTTAAAAAGAATACAATTATACAAATATCACATACATTCTCCAGAACGTCAGGCTTTGCTAAAGTAAGCTTGCACAGAAACCTGTTTTCTCTTCATTCAAGTTCTGTCAAACTCATGTCTAAAGCTTATCTCTGCAAGCGCAAGATCAGGTTCCACGCCTCTTTGGGTAAGTGTTAATAAATACATTAATAAATACATCTTGAATGTCAGTATTTGCAGCATACGCGTACTAAAAAGGTCTTACTGGTTTGCAGTAGATATCCTGATCAGCTTGCTTAGAGTCCATAAGAAACATGGCAGAGTAGACAACTGGACCTGTCCCTCCTGAATCTCCACTTATCACCCTTTCCAAAAAGTCCCTAAAATTTGGAAATGGAGACTATTCCCCTGAAATTACAGAGACCAACCTTTGTTTCCCCAGTCACAGGTTCAGCAGAGGTAGGGGCATTAGAAACACAGGCATGCACACTCTTGTAACTGCGCCTATTCTTTCTCCAAAAGTGTCATGAAGCTTTTGTTCTTCTTCTCGGGATCCAGAGAGATTATAGATGGGCTTGCTTCAGAATTGTACTTGAAAAGGCAATGAACTTTTACGTACTAAATCACATCTACAAAACAGAAGGAAAAGAACCCAGACCCAGGCTAAACAAATTCACTTACCTTAGGTACAAACACAAGGCAGAGAGTAATGGTGCTGCAGAAAATTATGACTAAAGCAACGATGCAGAACTGCACATTGGGTTGGTCCCGAGTGAGGAAAGAAACAGCAGCACCAATAATGCACATTATCCCCACGTTGTATACGCTCATTCCGATGTACTTGCTATCATTCAAAGCAGGAATGCTGACATTTCGTGTCTCCCAGGCAAGGAAACACCCGAATAACTGAAATGGTAAAAGCAGAAAAAAAGATTGTAAGATGAATTGGCTGATATCCAGAAAAAAAAGCAATCATTTAAAACTGATACACTTTCTAACTTGACAAATATAGGTGATATTACAATTGGAGATATACCTACCTTTTACCCAATATCTACTTACCTGTGTGATTTGTTTTGCTCACTAGGACAGATTTCTGCTCTCACAAGAAAAATGTGAAACTTAGAATTAGTTGTGATGGGAACAAATTTCTCTAAATGCTATGGTAATCTTTATTTTATGCTTTTAGTAATTTTTAAAAACAGTACTTCCTGTTTGTTTTCTTTTTTCCAAGGATTCCACTGAAGATATAATGTGCATTGTTCTTTTGGCTATTTTTAGCAGTTGTTCTCAATATACTCTTATCAATCCAGTCACTCATTGTATGATTATCACCTACATTAATAAACAGCAGTGCCAAAATGTGTCCCGTGGGAGACAAATATATAATGTCGAAAGTGTCACCCTAGTTGTTCAGACTGCAATTATAATGTCTTTTATTATAGTGGGAGTTGGTAATGGCCTTTCAATTGCAGTTGTCTAATGATTTCTGGCATAAAACATTCTCATGGCAATTTTTTGTTTGCTTTTTTTTTTTTTCTTTCATGCATTTTTAAGTTTTATCCCCTTTGTTATTTGCAATATGCTTTTGCAACGCAGAAGGGGAAAGTCTTTAGTGTAAGGAAGCCGTCTTCATCCCTTGAAATTTAATTAGATTTTTCTACAACAAGCGCTGCTGCAAACGATCACTTTCTTTCTCTTGTATTCCTCAGAGGAAATCTGACAATGCAGCAAAACCATAGGTGAACTCAAGACTTTGTAAATTGGTAATCCAGCCTACAGTCTATGCAAAGCCCAGTAAGATTGTATGGTGCCCTGGGAAGAATGGCAGACAGCAGATGGTATTGGAGGGAAGGGAAGGATGGAGAGAGGAGCCATCACTAAGACCCAAGACAAGGTTTCTGTGTTTTCTAGATTTTTCTGATCACACTGCAGGAACAGACAAGAAGGAGAAAGAAAAAAGGTGCACTCGCATTGACCTTCATACCTTTCCTCCCAGACCATCTCATTTGTCCACTGCCATGTCAAGGAGATAAAGAAGGAAGGAAGACTCTTTTAGACAACTGAAACCCCTGTGGTAATCCAGGAAATTATAGGTCTATGATGATTCCATTTGGGGATTAATTGCAGTTGCCTAGTAAAAATTTTCCTTCTGCATTTTTCCATTGGGAAAAAAAAAAAAAAACAAACCCAAGCATGAAAAATTTCAAAGGCAAATAACCTGGACCAGAAAAACATTGTTTGTTTGCCAGTCAAGCACAAGAGAACTGGGAACTGACAGATTTATGTTTGCGGTACAAACTCAGTTTTGCCTTTACACGGTTTTGATTGTAGTAACAACTGGACATTAATAACTGCAAATTTCCTTGATTATTCGCTTTTTTACCTCAACTAACAATGGCAACAAACTCAACCATTTGTGACTCATCTGCTTTGCACTCCCACAGAAACTAGCAGGCTGCAGGCACCTACCTACTCACCCAGGCACTTCAAACCAGGACTTACTGCTGCACTGCCAGTCCTGCCCTCCCATTGCTGAGCTTGCCTGCTAGCTTATCTCATTCTCTTGCCTACAGCACATATGCTACCCCGCCACATGTTCATGAGCAGACCCGGCAGGAAGGCTTTGGTGGATTGGGCATGTACTGTCAGCCCATGGATTGTGGAGATTGGAGGTCCTGCCTAATCCAGGCAAGCCTCTTGCTGACCCACTTTCCAACGCTGCCATCACTGCTGCAATCTCTATCAAGATATGTAGACAGAGGTTGCCCTTCCCAACAACAGCAGCAGCAGTTGCCCTTGCAATCCTTACAGAAGTCTTCCTCAGCACCATTTCCACCCCCTCCCCACATACTTCTGAAAGACATGGTCCTATCCAGGACGCTTCCTTGCCTCTGTCACAAGCCTACCTCTTCTGTTTTACCCATCTCCTCTAGTAGGACTAGAGCTCACACCCCACCCTGGAGTACTTGCCTCTTCCCCTGCCCTTCCCAGCAGCCTAAGAAGTGCAGGAAGAAGGGTAGTGGCTGCTGCAGGTGGATCATGGAAGGGAGCTGCTCTTGAGGGACCAAGGCATGAGCAGGCAGCAACCTGGAGCAGAGAGGAGTCTCAGAGCCATTCCAGTAGGGCAGCTGAGATGGGTAAGCTGCTTATCAGGCTGGGCAGCTTTGTGCCAGAAAAACAACTCATCCCAAATACATTTTCAGAGCCCCTCAGGTAATCAAGATGATACTTCCAGTAAGGAAGGATGCAGGCAGCACTCTTCTGCTGTTGGGTCTGGCACCGTGCCCAGATGGAGCAGGGAATGTTCAGACTCCTATACCAGCTCTGCAGAAGCAAATTGTCCACTGCATTGACCTGGCTGCACTGGGGACGTGCACTGGTGATAACCTTTTTTTGGAATACAAACCTATTCCTTCCGGACACTCCACTCTGTCAGCTGTTGCCTGTTCTGCACTCCTGGTGCTACGCAGCTCAGATGTTTTGAGGGGTAGAAGGAATCCTTATGTGCATGTCTGTATCATGTTTTTAAAGGGACGAGACCCTGATTAACTATGGAGAAGATTTCTATCTTCTCCTGCTACAGTTAATTATTAATGAGATTTTTAGGGTTGTAGGTCATCCCTCACTCTCCCTCTCTTCTCCCAGTATGAACAGATTCCCTTCCAAAAGCATTATTCTGGGAATACAGCCAACATATGTAAATGAGACCAGCACTTATTACAAATAATGGGCATGGATTTATAGCTGAGGCAGTTATAAAGCGATCTAAAATATCAATTATAATGGAAAAGGATCATTTGAACAGTGTTGTGGGGGTTATGGTTTGGCCCATTCTCATTTATAATTGAGAACAGCATGAAAAATGGTTAAGTATCTTCCAGATGAAAGGAAGATTTTTATTTATATGGTAACTAAAGAGAGGGAGAGGCTCTTGCAGCAGGTAGGTTTCATCAGAATGATGCACTATAAAATTGAGAGCATTGTTTTTTAACTTTTATGACATTCTGGGTAAAATGCATGCCTCAGGAAGAGAGCCTTCCTTTTCTAAAAGTCACAGCTCATCTTTCAGACTCAAACATGCTTAAAAGCTAAGAGTTTTCTGCAGACTACCGCCAGCACTGTGGTGATTGCAGAGTTGCTCCTTGTCTGCTGGCTGGCAAATAAGGAGGGGTTAGTAAGATTTCTCCTCTAAGACAGAGTCTTCCTGAGGGAACACGTAACTGCTTTTCCCCCATCTGCCCTTCTTATTGCCCCCCTTCCTGAGGCTCAGACAAACTACACAAATGAAAGATTCACTTTTATGACTGAAAAAATCCCCCCAAATCCCTAAAATGGCCTGGTGGAGGAAGGGGATGCAGATGTTTCTAAGTGAAAGGTCCGGATTTCCATGATTTCTTGCCAATTTTTGAATATGAAACTTATGAGCTCCATTAAAAAACATGGACTATTAGTTCATGGACTCAGTTCATCTGCTCTTTGCTCCTGGTACCTAAACATTAAACGGGAATCTTCCTCAGTTATGTAAATCACTCTTATGCTTGGGCACACCCAAGTCTTGAGACTGCTGTGCAATTTAAGGACTATTTGATATTTAAGGCTGCGTTCTGGGATTTGCCATGCAGCTGTCTCTCCTCCTATATCTCCAGGAGTGCTCAAGCTGTTAAAAGCTTCTCAGAGTGTGCCTGCTGGCTTGAAGCCCCCACAAAATACAGCAGAAGACACCTTCGTTCAAGACAGTGATGCTGGCAATAACCATTGCATAGCTTCATGTTTGGACAACACGGCACGATTTCCAATTTTCCTGAGATGTGCTCCCTAGCCCCAGAGCAGAGGCCGTCTTTGGAAGGAGCCTTCAGACTTCTTTCTGATCTGTCAGATTTTATGTAATGAATGACTGACTGTTAATTACTTAGGCGCTTGTGAGGGATGTTAGTTCTGATCTCTGCTGAGGATTTTGATTAAACAGTCTTTAGAGAAGGTGTGCATGAACACATTAGGATGGAGGTAGATGGCTCATAGCAGTGCTCACATGCTCGATTCAGAGAGGGGTAGGACACGTCTGTCCCCACTGTTTTATACCAGCCTGCTTAGGAAACTCCTTGCTGGCAGTTATAATTCCCATCCTGAGGCTCATGATGGATTTTGTGCATCACAGGAGTCTGAATAAATTAGGGCTATGAATTCTCCTATGGAAAGCAGTTACCTAAAAGTCAAGGAGCACAGTAGTCTACTGTCAAGTCTAATGGTCTAATTTAAGTTCCATTGGGGATCTCCACCGAAGACACACTGAAAAGGCAACTAGGAAGGCTTCCTACATTGTTAGTCATTTTCCCATTTTGGTCTACTAAGATGTGTATCTTGTTGACGTAGAAATTGTCATAAAACATGGCTTTGGGTTTTCTCCGGAGGTATGGGCTCTGTAGGCATGATTGGTTTGTTCTGTCTTTTGTTTGAGGGTACACAGCTTCTATTTGACACTATAGTGATTTAGAGTATTATTTTTGTAGCAGCTGATGCAGTGGGTTTAGGCTGTGTTGTCAGTGCACCTAAAAAGGCCGTGACACAACTGTTATATAAATAAGGGGAAAACAGTATCTGAAGACAACAGGATTATACCACTGTGACTAAAGATAGAATTCTGGTCACTAAGAGAACTGTATTAGAGTCTTACAGGGATAACAGGACTATGGAGACTACAATACTTGTGTTTCCAAAGTTTAACAAACAAACCATAATTAAAAAGAATCTTGTACTGACTAAACTGTGGTATGTGGGAATATAATAAAAGTGTTGTAGCTGAAAACTTTTAACACTGTTTTTCAAAACTCTGCTACCTATTTCATTTTAAATCTTGTTTACCAGAATTACTGCTGAACACAGTTAAGATTGATTACTGATCCATAACATGTATTAATACAATCACAGAATCACTCAGGTTGGAAAAGACTCTTGGGATCATCATGTCCAACCATTAGCCCTACTCTACAAGTTCACCCCTAGACCATATCCCCCAACACCACATCCAAGTGAAGCTTAAACACTTCCAGGGATGGAGACTCAACCTCCTCCCTGGGCAGCCCATTCCAATATCTCACCACTCTTTCCGTGAAGAATTTTTTCCTAATGTCTAGTCTACACCTACCTTGTTTCAGCTTTAGGCCATTCCCTCTGGTTATATCCCTAATTGTGTGAAAGAAGAGCCCAGCACCAACCTCTCTACAATGTCCTTTCAGGGAGTTGTAACAGTGATGAGGTCTCCCCTCAGCGTCCCCTTCCTCAAACTAAACAGGCCCACATCCTTCAAATGGTCATGTCTAATTTGCTATTGGACTGCATAGACTGGCAGATGACCAGCAGGAAATTATTTATCCTCCTATATTCCCCGGTGTCCTTATTTCCCTAAAACCATTTTGTCTATATGCTTAATTTCAAAGTCATGTCTGCTTGCACTTTGAACATGGGTTACGAGCAGTATTAGGAAAAAAGATAAAGACAGAAAATTATACTGAGGTTATCAGACAAGAGCAGAGAAATACCAGAGGAAAAGTCTCCAATTTTGTCAGAAGTCATGCTTGCCAATAACTAGAGGGTATGGTTTTGGACAGATTATATATTGGCTTAGGCTGCAGCTTTGCAGCTAATTACTGTATTCTAGTAGCACTTACTGAGCTTGCTTGTGGATCATAGCCCTGCTGTGCTGCATGAAAGAACAAAACTAAGCTTTTACTTCAAAGATCGTACATCTGTGGACTTTTATTTCATTTTGGTTTGGGAGTTTGGTGTTTTTGTGGTGGCTTTTTTTTTGGGGTGTGTGCATGGTTTATTTTCCTTATGAGATTATTGGGAGATTTCCCTTCCTGCTGCTTCTTAAAACAAAGGCAGGTTTGGACTCTGGCCTGTAAAAACCTCTCAGTCTGAAGTAGCTGTGAAGCCGAAGTTATGAGTTTCCCTACTCATGTTCATTCTTTAAATCCAGATCATGACAGGCATAGGCATAATTTTAGTTCAGTGCTGCAGTTTTTGACAATGAGAATTTCCAAAACTAAAAAAAAATCACTTTGATTTTCCAGGTTTTCACCAAAGAACTGGTTATCAAACTGGAAGACAAACTATACTCTCATAGTCCTACCTTCACAATCAGTACAACCTTATGTTAAACTGTCACTCACTCCCTGTATTTGGTACGAGTCAGCTGTGTAGCTACTTCATTTTCACAGAGCTGCTCTGGATAACCAGTAATAAAGGGAAGCTTTGTATTTCTATGGAGCATTAGGATAATAGAGAAATATTTTTTTAATTGCAAGATATGATATTCAGCTACTCAGTTAAAGGGCTCTCTTCATAAAGGTCTTGGCAAAATCCTTTATGCTGCAGGGCACTTAGGATGGTTCTGCCAAGGCAAAGCAGAGGCAGAAAGCTAAGGACTCTAACAAACATCCAGATAAAATTTTCTAGTTTACACTTCAGCCTCCCAAATCAACAGGTTAATAAAATATTTTCCCTTCTTTCTATTCAGATTGTATTTAACTTTCTGCTGTGAAAATTCTGCTTAGTCATGACACATGTTATAGAAACTACGTTGAAGCAAATACACAATCGGTTATTGCCAAATATCCATTTGGAATAGTTTTATATGGTTTCTGGCATAAGATTACCACAGACAATCACAATGCTGTAAACCAATCAAACATCTCTGATCAAAACAACTGCATGCTACAATTTAAACCTATTTCTAATATATAAAAATTGAGGCCAAGAGACATGCAAGGGTATACTTCCATATCTGCAGTGTTTCAATAATGTATTTGAAGTTTCCTTATGGCCATAGTAGTGCAAAATTTATCCTACAAAACCATATGGTAACTTATGTTTTCGATGCTAAAACACTGTTAGTGTTTTATTAAAGATTTAAGAAATATCTGATACCACTACAAACTACCTTCCCCCACCACACAGCATAACTATCCTCCTCTCTAATGATTGTAAGATGGAACAGATGGGTTGGTGCTAAACTCACCATAAATATGAGTCAGAATCATGCAAATTAATTGAGAAGGCAGCAGTCCCTTCTTCTGAGTAATCTTTTCAGTCATGAAGGGAATTAGGAAAGAATGCAATAAATGTGTTGAAAATCAAAGGTATTTTCAGAAAATCATTAAGAATTTTAACATAATCTGGAGATTATTCAATTTTCTACAGATAAAATCTATTAATTTGATAAAGGGATTAATTATGAGTAGACATACTGTTGATATAGTATCATAAGATAATTGGGGGGACTTGAGAAAATCATCTAGTGCAACCTTCTGCTCAAAAGGCAAGCTCAGCTGAGAGGTCAGACCAGGCTGCTCATAGATTGATCCAGTTGGTCTTTACACCTTTAAAGGATGAAGTCTGCTCAGCATCTCTGGGAAACCTGGTCCACTGCTTCACTTTCCTCGGAGCAAAAAAAAAATAATCTTTATATCCTGTCTATATGGAGTAAATATAGTAAAACAGTAAAAATGAGGAGTATGTGTTACACACCACAGTACTGTTCATAAGCAGCTCCTGTGCTAAATGTACAGAGAGGGCTTAAGCACCTGAAGTGGTGCTGAGAAGCTACATCCAGCATCCAGCAAGGATGGTCAGGCTGCCCCTCAGTATTATCTGTAGGTGTCTGAATAATGTTAGTGCCCAAGTTTCTGCTTCTGTGCATGCCAACAGCTGCCAGGACACTGGCTGGGCATTGCTTACTGGTGCCTGCAACAAAACCAACCTCTGCTGGAGTTCAGAGGTGAAAAGAAATGTAATGTTTATGGATTATCTATCAAAGCAAAGGAAGCTACTGGAGAAGGGAGCAGGGGAAGCAACTGGAGAGCAAACAAAGAGCAACTGAAAGACATTTGGGTATGTGCTATAAACTATCTGACCTAAACTTCATAACTGTAAAGAAGATTTCCTTTCCTTAAAAATTTTTTTGGATGTTGTGGAATTTAAAACAAGCAAGCAATAAAACTGGCCAAAAACTAGAGAGAATGTAATAAAGGTTTAAAAGAGGAAATTCATAATCATTATTATGAAAGTTCTACAATACAGATAGTGGAAGGGGAAGATAACGCTAGCAGCATTATCAGAATTCATAAGGATTTCTAAAAAGTACGTGGAGAAAAAGAAACCCTAATAATGATTCTTTCCTTGGAAGATGACAAATTCAATCCTAATGATGCATGATGAAATATCCTTAATAAATATTTTGGTCCTGTATTTATATAGAGACAGAATAACTCCTTCATGTCTTGCAAAAACAGTGAAACGCAGTTTATACCAGCAATAAGAGAGCTCTTGAAAACCCTGTCAAGACAAACTACTGTAATCAGAGAGATCTGGTATCTTGCACGCAGGAGTTTTAGGAATTGATTTAGAAGTTGTCTGGGCTGCTGGACTTAATTGTTGATATTTATTGGAATGCTGGCAAAGCGCCACTTAAGATAGAAAGAGGCCATATGGGAAAAGAGAAAGTGGAACATCTTCAGTGATTACAGAGCTATTATGGTAATTTCTATCGTAAGTAAATTAATGAAATAGCTAATACATGAACCCAGGCAATAAATGACAAAAAAAGAGAGCGATATAATTCAAGATGTGATTATTTTTTTTCAATGAGATTGCAAGACTGAATAAAAATAATCACATTTGTGCATCTTACTGAGATTTCTTAGTAGTGTTTGTCTTAATACTGCAGGTTATTATTATTTTAAAATAGTATGTTACAAAATCAATACAGCAAATTTAAAGTGATTGAAATCTAGGTGATAGATCTCAACGTGTAACTGTTAATGAGAAGCTACTGAATAAAAGGAGAGGTTTTAAAAAATTTCTAACCTAATGCTGTCCCATATATGCACATTGACTTGAGGGAGGTTACAACATCAGGGCTGAAAATGGTGTAAAGGAAGCAAAGGTGGAAAACGGTAAACAGTTAATAGATGTCATTTTCATAAAGCAGTAATATTTTTAGACGAGTTGTAGAACTTTGGCCAAACTAAGTGTAGTTTGCCTAGAAATGAAGGCATCATCAAGTTGTTTTAGGGAAAGAAGTATAACATACATGAAGAATTTATCAAAGTTCAAGGTTTGGAGGTCAGAGCTAGAGCTCTAGTGATTAGAGAGCCTCAGGAAGTAAAGGATTCTTTCAGACTAAAAATTAAGATTCAACATAATCCCAAAAAATTTATTTTAGTTGAATTAATACTTTATCTGGCTTCATAAATCAATTGCAGAGCTGTGTTGTACAATATGTCAACTGTAATGACCAAAAGAGAACTCTGGAGTATGAATCATTAGAAGGAATTAAATTTCTTATTCTTAGCAACCTTTAACAAGTCCCATGATGTATATGCATCATATTTTTCCTATCTCCACTATGAAATACTGATGTTTTCATCCTTAGAAAGGTTAGCTAAGGACCATATGTTAAAAACTGTGTATCAGAAGTTGTCAGTAATATTAGTTATAGCTTGAAAACCCTCAATTAACACTTACAGGGTAAAAGTAGGATTTGATATGCAGAGCAACAGCCAAACTGAAAATATTCCTTGGCCTTGAAAGCCTGTTTCTCAGTAGCTGAATAACAGGTAACTGTAATAATACATAAACAGCACAATGAAACTTCCAACATACATACACCTTGAGTCTAATGTTAATGAAACACATTATCAGGAAGAGGGGAATCAAAGTCTAGTGTGTGTAGTTAACAAGCAAAGCGCTCAAGGTGAGTCCTATCCATCCCTAATCTGATACTGTTTTGGCTGAGATCAGATAAACAACACATACTCTTCAGAAAGACATTAGTGCACTCACTAATAATGCACCACTGGCAAGTTTAAGATGGTCTAAGTTTCACCATCTTTTGGGATATATGAAATAAAAGTACTTTTTAGCCATGTCTGTACATCATCATAAATCAAAAGCTAGACATATTGCAGCTGATGGTCACCATGTACACACAGACAGACCTTGCACTTCTATGTGGCCTTTTAGGAGTTAGGAAAAAAAAATGAGTCCCATATGTCTGATGGGACTTGGCCAGGGACAAAAGCAAGATTTAGGATGGTTGTCTTCCTTTTATTCTCTGGTCACCCATCCTGAGGAATCTGAATCCAATCACTGAGAAGCACTGGTGTAGTTAGCAAGCATCTCCTCACATCCCTTCAAAGGCAACCAAAGAATCATTAATCTGACTTTTAATGTTTGCTTACTTTAATAGAGAAGGAATGTGTGCATCCTGGCGAGTAATGCCTTCCTTTATTTTGCCTTGCCTTTCCTGCCATTTCCTGCCTTTCTGTGCTCTGCCCTACCCTGAGTCATTTATTCACTGAGTCAGTGCACTTAAGTCATCAGAATGGAGAGTATTGCTTTACATCTTCAAGTCAAAAAAGAAAAGTACTTTTTTAGGTTAACCCACTCTTTTTTTTTTTTTTTTTGTATTCTCATTTTGAGACATCAAGGGATCACTGTAAATAATTTGAGCCTGAGTAAAGTATTATGCCATTTTACTGTAAATATTGCATTGTACTATAATTAGCAATATTAGCTCTTTAGTGTAAAGTATGTTAAGACAGATATTTTATCCGATTTTATTATTATAAGCTGCAGAATTTCATATTAGATAAACTTCTATAAAATCCTATAATAACATGAAATGTTCTGGGTTTTGTTTGGAAGGCCAAATACGTGTGTCATACAGAAACATCTTCGGTGATGAAATAAAATGTATCAATACTGTTGTCCCCATGTAACTCACCATAGCAATTATTTGACTCACAAGAGTATCTTCCTTTTTCATATGTAGCGATTTGTGTGATAAAAGGGCACTGGAGTAATAAAATTGTATATTTCATTCGTGGTTATGAAACACTGCGTGCCTGAAATAAGTATAGTGAGTAATACCAAATGGCATTTGCAAACTTAAACAAACTGAGTCATATATCTTGTAGAAAACAGTCCAACATACATGCCAACAACCCAGTCTAGGGCAAAGGGCTAGTGAGAACCAATGCAATTTGATTTCTACCCAGTATGACTCAAACTTGGAAGAAACTTCAAAGAAAATTACCTGAGAATATACTTTAAAAATATATAATGTTATTTTCCTTCTTTAATTTTTAACTGAAAACATCACTGAAGTTACTTTTGGAATAAAAAAACCCAAACAAGCCACCAACCCACCATTTGCTTGACTCCTTCAGTATCTTTAAAGGAATTTTAATTTGATTTATTCACTTACACTGCTCTAAGTGAACCAAACATATTTATTTGTTTACTTTTCAAACATAACCGCAGAGAAAAGTGTCTTAAACACTTCTATAAGGAACACCGGCAAACTACCTGGAAAAACACAACATGAGCTGTGGAAAATTTCTACAAAAGGGGATTGCAGAGTAACGGGAGTATGGAGAATGTTGCTCCTTTTAACAAAGTATCTAAGAGAAATCTTGTGATATGCAAAGTGAAAAATACTCTCCAAAGTGAAGAGCAGGAATTTATTGGCAGATATGTCAAAAATAATGTATTTCTAATGTATAAAATAATACATTAGAAAAGGGATGAAAAGTTAAGACTTCATCCCTGAAGATAAATAAATAATCTAGCAAATATGAACCATCACCACACAGAATGTAAATACTGTAATAAAGTTAAATACCATGTCAGCAACTGGGCACTAAAGCAATGCTTTCCACTTTATCTGTATCTCTTCGGAAGATTTGGCTTTAAAAAGAGACACAACCAGAATTTGGCACTATGCAGAGTAGGAGGAATCGAACAAAGAAATACAAGTAGGAATTTTAGAAGCTCCCAGTTCCACTTGGGCCTTGCAGATGGGCCCCACAGAGGCTTTGACAGCCTGAAGGAGCCCTTGATACTTTTTTTTTTTGTTCACTGGTGTGCAAAGAAGCTCCACATAAAATGCACTGGTACAGTTTTGGGTGCTGTGCTGTGTTTTTGCATAAAGCATGATGTTTTGTGACAATGGACAGTTATCTCTTTCTGCCAAATTGTGGCACCAATGCTGGTCAATGCAACAGCTCCTAACTCCTACTGATCTTGCCCTCCAAACACAAAGCCCTTGATGCTGTGCTGCTTGCTGAGGCTATCGCAAATCCAGAGCCACTCAGAGCTGCCTAGTGAGGCATGCTGAGATATGGAAGCTTTCCTAATCCCTGACCCCTTTGCAGGGATCAAATATGTCCTAGCTCTTGATTTTACAGCCTGCTTGGACATTTTCTGGCATCTAAACCTGAAGTTGTTTTTGTTTTTATTCTCCTTTTTCAATTGCAAGGTGGGAAGTCTTCCTTTTGGCCAGTAGCTTTGGTGTCAGAGCTCTGCCTGGGAACTGCAGACACACGGTGCCTGAAGGCACTCCCAGCAGACCAGTCTGACCACAGACCTAGCGAGTGTTTAGAATTCATAAAATAAAGCTCTCATCCCTTCCTGTTGAACTTTGTATTGCGTATTTAAAGATCATTCATCCTGCAAAAAACTGTGAAAAGCAGCAGGACCCTGCAGCCCAGCAGAGCAGTCATTCGCTGTGGAGAGGGAAGATGAATACCCCCGGCACCACCAGCTCCCTCTCCTCCACTTCCCCCAGGGCAGCAGCACCAACCATGCCACGTGGAAGCTTTCACGGGTGTCCTAATTAACAGATTGAACCCTTCAGGCAGCTAATGTTTATCTAGGTTTAGGTTCCAGATGGGGCTCCTCTCAAGATAGGTGTTCAGCTGGTCAGTGCTGTCAAAATCAGATGTTTTTAAAACCCTCAGGCTTAGGAGCTTTTAATCACTAAGAGCCACCTTCACAGTGAGTTTTTTTGTTGTTGTTGTTTGAAACTGTCAAAGTTCAAGATTCCTGGTTCCTGAGGTGCATTTTAGTAACTAAATCTTTTTGTGGAGATGGGCCTCAGTCACAAAAAGGTTATTTTGATTCAGGCTCCAAATTAATCCCGTGACAGTTCCTGAAGGACATTTGCAACTCAGAGGCAAACATGCAGAATAACCTAGTCCCACCTTTCTGAAGAACTTAAAGGAATTTAGATGATTGGGCTTCTTTATTTACAAAGTTGTCTCATTGACAGACCCATCATTTTGTTACTGAATTTCTTGGTTTGCAGTGTAGCTATAGTATTCAGCTTAAGTTCTATTAATGCCTTATTTATTTTACTGAATCACAGAATTGTCACAGTCGGAAAAGACCTCTAAGATCACTGTGTCCAACCATCAACAAAACCCCCCAAAAAACCTCCAACAAACAAACCAAGTCCAAAACATACAAAAAAAAGCCACATCCCCATCCCACTCCTGAAGTCCCTCGTCTACATGGTTTCTTAATACCACCAGGGATGGTGACTCCACCACCTCCCTGGGAAGCCCGTTGCAGCACCTGACTACTCTTTCAGTAAAGAAATTCTTCCAAATATCCAGTCTATACCTCCCCTGGTGCAACTTCAGGCCATTTCATCTATTCCATCCATTATTTTCTTGAGAGAAGAGGCCACACCCCACCTCACTACAACCTCTTTTCAGGCAGCTGTAGAGAATGAGAAGGTCTCCCCTCAGCCTTCTCCAAACTAAACAATCCCAGCTCCCTCAGCCTCTCCTCATAGACCTTGTTCTCCAGACCCTTCACCGTCTTGGTTGCCCTTCTCTGAACTGTTATTTGTGCATATATCCATATACTACCACCTCATGAACTTTAGAACAGATCCATTATTAAAAGATGTATTTAAGGAATCTTTAAACTCCCTCCCAGCCACGAATTTATGCCTATCAGTAAATAGCAGCTTGAAGTCAGTGTCATGCAGAACAAGACAGGCTTACCATCAGCAGCCCTTTGTAAGCGTAGACAATCCCAAGCCAAATTGTCATGTGAGTGTTTTCGCAGTGCTCCAAGATTGGTCGGATGGAGATATCTCTGCCCGCAGGGTCTGGCTGCAAATATAAAAGGTGAAATATTTGGATTTCAGATTTCATTTGCATTCACACCTCAGAGGTATTTAAATCTATTCTCAGTAGATTGAGGATGTGTAGAATATAGGGTGGACAGCTGTAAAGTAAATTCTGATGACTGCAGACCCATGAACCTGCAAAGGAATATAGTGAAAAGTAAATACGTGAGGAAACAACTGCATGATTGCTGCCACAAGGTGAGGTCACCTCTACAGCAAACCAGAAAGAGACTGTCTGAACTCACTCTATCTTTAACCATGTCAGTCTCATTTATCAGCTTTAGGACATCTAGTGTTTTTCTCAAGGCAAACAGCTTGAATGCACAGGCATGAAAATAAATGTAGTTAAAGTCATCCTTCCTGTCACCTGCAGTTCTTGTGTCACTGGCATATAGCTGATAAACAATGTATGAAATGCTGCTGTGTTTCAGGTGTTTTTTCATTGATAACCATGAGTTAAATCAAAGACCATTTACTATGGAAAATACAGCAGTAGCTTACAAGAGAATATAAATAATCAAAAATCTGGAAAAATCATCCTTTAGAGCAAGTGAAGGTCTATGCAAAATTTAATACTGCTGGAAGCAGTGTAGTTTTCCATTTATTTTGAAAAGGAGATATACTCAAAGCTATTTTTCTTTTCTACTTTGAAACACTGAATCTGAACATCAGCTAACCTAAGATCAGCTCAGACATAACTTTCTGTACGCGGTTCTCCCTTTTAGATGAATGACATGTAAAATGTCTCGTGCAGAAGTATTGTTACTATTATATGAGCTAAGAAAAAATAACATTTTCACCAACTGAAAGCTAGAATTATATGTGGAAGGACTTCAGAGAGATCTGAATAGTTTCCCAAAGCTTATTCTTGCCGCCTCTGATGCTGGTATGAATTTTGTTCTGTATTTCAGTGGTCACGCATTAATTCACAGCTCAGTTTCTCCCATCAGTCTTCCTGTATATGAGGCATTACCCCTGACCTCATACACTGTAAAAAAAGGAATGTAACAAATAAGGAGGTAGATACAGGAAGGATGAGGGGAGAAACCAAACAACCTTGTGCTATGCACTTGCACAGTCAAAAGAATCACAATTTCCTTTGTAAAGCCTGCAGTAAGCAACACACTGACATTTTAAGCCTTTCCCACTCCTGGACTTCTGTACAATCTCTGAACAGGTGAAAAAAGTTATTTGAAAAAAGATGTCCTAAAATAAAAAATCATAAAACCCAATAAAATAAAATATCATAAAACCCAAGAAGGCAATTTTAACTCTCCCAGAGAACTTACGATTCCACCCTAACGGTTGCTGATGGCAAGAAACAACCATTAGCTGAAGAATTGAAATGACTGCAAACATTTAAGTGGCATCACATTTAAGATGCTGTGAACGTTTGTCTGGGGATGAGTTGAACAACCTCATTTTCCCTCTTCAATGACAAAAGCCCAGTGATAAAATTTAGGTACACTGAAGGGAAAGTCAAAGTAAAGTTGCAACCCACCACGTTCAACGTCATTTTTGACTAGTATGAAGTAAAATTCACATGACAAATCATTCAAATATAGCTTTGAACGTGGAACTGCTGTGTGAACAGGACTGTATTACAAAGGCATTTTTCAGAAAGTCTAAACTACCCCTGAACATCCAATAAAGATTTTGGTTTTCCACCTTTCGTTTACAGTGTGGCAACTACAGCATCCCTCATGGTCTAGAATCATAGAAGTTACAGATAAATATAAGCTTGTGGTCAACAGAAGAGGTTTGGTTTTTCTTTTTTCTTTCACACTGAGGAGTCAGCACAGGACTGTCTCTTCATTTGCCCAGCTCTATGTCCTTTCTGCCATCTATTTCCTGTATTTCAGGTTCATATTTTCATGAAACAATAAAGGTTACGAATAATGTAGACTTCCACTTGGTATGATGGACAATGTCATGTGGTTCTTATCCCTTATCCCTGGACTGAAACCTCTATTCACACTTACACTGAAGGATTCCACCACTTTTAATGAACTACGAGTAGTTGAAATTATTCCTTATTTCAAAGAATATTACTGAAATGAGAATTCTTATTTGGTCAGTGGCAGATTATATTTTTATTTTCACTATGTTGTTACTCTCCAATGCAAATGTTCTTCAGATTTGGAAAGCACATGTCCATTCATTACTCAAAACTGAGAGAACAGAGAAGAAAAATGATGAAATGGAAAACACTACTTGTTTTCAAATGCTATTAGAAAGAAAGAAGTTGCATCATTTTCTTAGTAGGAAGATTGACAGATTTTATAAGGAAATTACAGGGTTTTAAATTATGTTAATTAAGTAAAACAATGTATTCAGATATTCTATGTGAGATAAGAAAATCTTTTCAAGTGCCATAGGGGAAGCAGGAAAGGAGAGAATATAGATTGCAGCACTTCTCTCAAAGCACTTTGCAGATCTCCAAGGTGGTAGTGTTTTAAACAAAAATTTGCTGAGGTCTTGTGCATGTGGAGTTAAGCATTGGCAGGTAGCAGTAATTTTATAGTGAACTGATTTTGCTGATTACTTATTGCTACTGCAAAATGACATTCCTGTTTTACTGCTTTTAATTTGCCATTCTGTTTCTTCACTGATTTTGCATGAATTAACTAATCACAGCAAAAAGCTAGGTTAAAAAAACATATGATATTTTCTGATGTCAATAGAATTTTTAAAAACTCTACAATTACAGCTGAATAGAGCACTTCACTGACCTCTCTAATCATCCACCATTTGTGCACTTTGTTACTGCTTTAGAGAGGATGACAACATAAATGCTACCAGTGATTATATATGTACTGGAAATTTGCCCTTTCCTTTTATAGAAAACAATCTAAATGCCCTTCAGATGTCATTCTCAAAAGCCTGAAGACCTCCTGTCTTGTGATTAGGCTGAAGCTTTCCTACCTCTTCTGAAACCTAATAAGGTTTCTGACATTGACATCAATTTCTGGAGTGTTTTCAGCAGTTAAACATAAACAGTTTAATCTATTCACTTTATACAAGAGTTGTGTATCATCGCCAGTTTTACACAAGATCTGCTAGGTCTAGAAAGCAACCCAAACCACTAAACAGATGACCTACAGAATGTTTATATCCTCTCTCCATGCACATTCAAATTATTCTTAGCCAATTCTGCAGTTTTGTTGCCTTTTCGTTTTCTTTGCTCTTCCACCTGCTGGTGTGATGGCAGATCCTCGGTGTAATAGGTGAGCATTGCCTTAGGTGGGTACTGCCAGGGGGAGGAGTGAAGCTTAAAACCATCTGAATCACGGTGATATTTGCAGGAGGAACCCTGGCAGGGGCAATGACAGAGACTGCCAAGCGTCTCCTGCCTTCCTAAACCTCCTCAAAATAATTGACCAGCAATGAGACTCTTGTTGCCTTCACATGGATTAATATCCCAAGCTGCAAGCGTGAATTAAGCTGATTTCCAGAGTGACCCGTGTTCGGGAAGTAGAAAGGCAGTGCTTCAAGGGTAGGTATTGTTTTTGTTGAATAATTACCTCCAATTCCTTTAAGGATCTGGTTCCTTGTATGCAGTGTAATGGTCAGCTTTCCTTGTCTCGGGCTAATGTGTGGGAAGATAGGGCAAGCGACCATGAGACACCGGAGCCTTCTGGTTATTTGATGTTACTTGATCCATATAAAGAAAGCTCTTATATCTTCTTTTCATCTATAACTGAAATTTCTTAGTGGCTATTACACTAGCCAAAATCCCTTTGGGAAAGACCCTGGGAGTGTGTCTTTATTGCCATTTCTTCTCTGCAGTTCCACATAGGTCTTAAAAGGACGAAGTGTCTGTTTTCCACAAGGCATTTCATCCAGCAAATGTCTGTGAAGTACACTGCAGAGTATCCAAAAGTCCTCGACCTTCCCATAGTACCTTTCAAGTCCCATTGCTGGTACAGTAGACAATCCTTACTTACAGGGTTGTGGTACTGCTGTGTAACACAGCTCACAGGTGGACAACCTCAGCAAGCTTTCTAAGAAACTTTGCAGCAGATTTCCAGCATGATATTTTGCCATTTCTGCAGCTTCAGTTTCATCAGTGAGAAAATCAGAACCCTAGGCCTCAGTCTTTTCCAAGGATGGATACGAAACATAAGGTAAATAGTTGCAGCTTCTGTTTACTAAGTTTATTTTAAACTGTTTGGTTCCCATATGATAGAAAAATATAGGATAGTACTCTTCTGTCACACTGTTAAAATGGTCTTCATATACCATCCCACTCTGTTTTACCTTCCCTTTAAATGGCTTCCATCTAACTGGCGTAATGACTGCATCCTATCACTAGTCTGCAGCATGAATTAGACATCTCTGGCATTTTTAATTTGGCACATTTAACAGTCATATGGAGCTCAAATGTGATTCCTTATCTGAAAACCCAGACTTTGCTAAATTAGAAGATCATCCTTACTTCTTTTTAAACTCACTCCCCCATTTCCCTCCCCAGATAATTATAGTTAGTTTATACTGTAAATTCTGTAAGAAATTAAATTTATTTGCATGTTGCAACAGGCCTACCTCTGTGCTAAACTGCATATCCATATGGAAAGGTGTTCCACAAAAGGATTTAATGAGTTTTCACATGCAGTGTGTTGTAGCCAGTCACTCAATTACTGGTGAAAGGAGAAAGAGAAGGATCAGAGGCTGTCTACTTTTCATTTACTTAATAATTTGAGGATATTTTAGAGAAAAACGACTGTGATATGAAAAAGAGATTTGCCAGGAAATGGATCCTTTTTGTGGCATATATTTTTTAGTTGGTGTATTCATACATTCCATGAATGCAAAATAGAAAATGCAATACTAAGCAGGGGTAGCTCACATGGACTGTCTTCCAATTAAACTGTGCTAGGCAACCTAGAGTAAAAGCTTGTTTGTCTTTGTTCATATCCAAGCTTGGGTTCAGATCCATTGTGAACCACATTGTACGTTGTACAGTAGCTCAGCTGAGTAAAAAAATGTTACTGGCTTCTTGCAGTCCAGTGACCAATTTCATTTCTCTTCAAGAGCAATTGAGAAGTGGAGTCATTTCTGTAAAAGTCTAATGATCCAGGACAGGGATTGATTTGAAGATTTTTTCTTTATGTGTTTTTATTTGATTCAGAGTCATGGAACAGAAAATCATCTTTTAATAGGTGAGCACAGTACTATTTCATACAGCCAGGGCTGTTTTCCAGTACAGAAATGTGGGATTCTGTTACTAAAAGCAGGCTTTCAACTGAATAACTATCCTTACATCTCCATGAAAATGAGAAACATAAATCTGACATCAGGAGAATGCAAGATTGAGATTTTGAGCAACCACAATGTCCACTGCATCCAGTGTGCATACTTGATGCTCTCTCTTGAAGCAGGCCCCAAGGAGAAAAAGATTTTAGACTTGAATTTAGATTTGGTTTTGTGGTTTGTTTTTTTTTCAAATTGTTTAAATAATGTAGTTTATATTTGTAAAATCATTTACAGTTGATGACTACAAATATACAATTGAAGCAGGATAGCATGTTATAGAAGTCCCAAACTGAATAGAAAAACTTCTTATAAGGATCAAAAAGTTTGGGAATGTTACTTTTTTTTTGACTTTTTTTTTTTTTTTCCCATCATCTGAGGTGGAAAACAAAATTATAATATAGTTACAACTGCTTCAGCCCCTAACCTGTGGGTTTACTTACTTTGCACCAGAACAATCACAGAACCATTTCACTCGGAAACCACCTTTCAGATCATCGAGTCTCATGGCACAACTGGAAAGGGAGCTGTTATCTCATTTCTGTAGATGAGGAGTCATCGTCAAATGGTTAAGCAAATTGCCCAGGAAATCTGAGAGATATTCAGACTATTGTGCTTTACTTCTTTGAATAAGAAAACATTTTCCTTTCTGATAACTATGGTCACCATAAAAATTCTCACTCCAATTTTTATTGCTCCAGAGATATAATCAGTTCTGTGCAGTAAATTACTAATTAGAAATTAGAATTAGGGATTTCTAAAATTCTAATTCTAGTTACAAATTTACTGGAAAAAATGTTGAAGAAAACTTCCTCTATCGGAATCTTTTTCCGCTTGGAAAAGGATCAATTTCAATGAATTTAATACCTTGAAATTACATTTAACATCAGTTCTGCAATTCTTTACGATGTCCTCCAGTATGCTCTTTCTTCCCAACCCCACAACAGCAGTGGCTCGGTGCAGTCCTCCACAGGAGGATTTGCACAGAGCTGCGGTATCGAGCGTTTCATGATGCAAGGTTTCTCATGTAGATCTGAGCAGCCCCTGCCCCTCTGACGTGAAATAAAGGATAACTTTAGTTTATACAGGGAGGTTACAGATTGTTTTCTCCTTTGTTCATTTTCTTGTTATACTGAAATTCATCTTCCCACCCCACCTTAGTCAACGGACTGGACTTAAGCATTATCTGGCTTCACAAAAACTTCACAAATTAAACTGTTCCAACAGTTCAGAAGAAATCCTGTTTACATTGCAACTCCTAAAAAAAAAGAATCTTCATTATCTTCATTTCAAGTGATATTTTAGCACAGCACACACATGGGACAGTAATTCTGTAATGTCTGGCTAGCTAGAAATCATCACATGATACACATATATACGTATATGATATTTCCTGGCATACCAACATGTATATATCTATTTTTTATCTGGTCAGGTTGGGTATTTTTTTTCCATTTTGTTTTCTAAAACAGAAAAAAGGTGCACCATATAAGCCAAGGGATAAAGTACTATGTACATTTTGGGGCTTTGAGGATATTCGCATAGTTATTTTACAACGCTTAACTTGCTACAGTCATAGAATCCAGGTCTAACTTTACAAGTAGGTGAGAACGAAAGAAACACAGGAAAAAAAGCAAACATATTAGAGATAACCACTGTATTTCCTACTACCCCAAAACAATAAGGTCTGCTAATACAGTGATAGTCACACTGTAATATCCTTAAAACAAACCTACTTTCTAGCTTCCCATCTGTCTCTTGCACAAATGATTTCATAAAGCAGTAAGCATGCATACTGTAAGAGTGGTTGAAAAATGACAAAATGCTAGAAGAGCTATTTATAAGCTCTTGTTTTGTGACTGTGTCCATACAGTTACTTGTAAAGAAAATCTCTCAGCAGCATTATTTATAACATCACTTTACCTAATGATTTTTGTTTTGTTGTGTAGTGTTTCATTTTTATTCAAATGAAACTGGTTGAGAGCCAAAAGGTTCCCAGAGATTTATTGGTACTTTTATTACTATCATCCCCTAATCCAAGCAGTTTCATTTATTTGGCATTAATATAAAATACAAAATAGATTGAGTAATGAAACCCCTGTGATCACCACAAACAAACGCAGGCTAGCAATGAAAGGGAAAAGGCAAAATCCTCTTGTGTCATGAAGTGTTTCAAACAACTGTGACTAAGTCTCTCCACTCTGCACTCAGCAATCTCTTCAGTAGAAATTTTACATCACATTTTTAACTCAGAGAATGTTGCCCCAATTACATACCTAGGAACTGGATAATGAAACATTTCTGCGTATGTGCTTGGAGGCAGCAGGACACATGTTACAAAGACTTAATAAAGCTTTCTCAGCAGTGCAACATGAGTTTTTGTTTGAAGGTAAAAGGCATTTCTCCACAAAAGGCCAGGCAAAGCAAGCTAGAGGAATGAAGACCTTTGTTACTACCTAGACCCTACCGCACTGCACAGAATCTTCCAGGAATGTGCACTTCTTGGTATCAGCTTCACAAACTGAGGAAGGACATTTTCCCTTCCTTTCCTGTGAAGCTGCTCAGAATCATGCCTGACAAGCTGGACTTGCAGTTTCTTCTAGCCTTTTTTCTTTTCCTAACTAGATTTCCTGCTACACTGCAGGCAATGCCAGCCACTCTTCTTGGTGGCTGAAGCAATTCAATACCTCCTTGATTATGGTACTGCAAACAGACAGTGTTAATGTGGGAGTACAGCAGATGAATAAAGGAGTACAGTAAAGCAAAAATGCAGAGGACATCCAGAGACAAACTGTTAGGGTTGCCCCAGCAGGAACCAAGGTAGAGGCTCTCCTGCAGTTAATTTTCTAGTGGGTAGGCTTTATGTTGTAAGTCAGGATATGATTTATTGTTCTTTCTGTGGTACTTTAAAGAAATAGGATTTAACATTTTTTCCCGTGAATAAGACGAATTTGCACCCAATAGCTAACAGAATCTATTATCGGTTGCTCCTCTCAAAAAGAGAAACTCTCAGATTCCCAACTGTGCCCAGCTATTTGTGCCAAGGAGGGCAACAACCTCACCTTTATAATTGTCTTATATTTTCTGTTTAGTGCTTCAATTTATGAATTCTGGAAATGTTTACAACTATGCCTACTTGCATTGCAGTGACAAAAAAACCAAATGGACACTCTCTTCACACAGAAAGTGAAAAAGCACTCCCTAAGAGGACTTAAAAACGTACTTGGGAGGCATTGAGAAGAGAGAAGCATGAAGTAGGGTTGTCATTTTTAGAGGCAACTATCACTGGAGACCACTGTCCCCCTCTGCAGGCACTGACAAAATACTAGCTCCTGAGCTATGGCAAATAAAAAAGATTACTTCTCAAAGGGAAGGACATTTTATCTTCCTCACCTCTTCTTTTATATGGTCTAAAATGGTTAGGTGATGATCTACCAACCCAACACTGCAGAATTTTGTTACTATTTTTATGACTGCACTAAGACATAATTCAGAAACTGTTTTGTTAAGTGGATGTCTTTCCTTTGTTTTCAAAATTTGTAAGCAAATTTAATTCATAAGCTAAGACTAGCTTAATAAGCATATTCTCCTAATTACATCTTAATAGCTATAATAGAAACACCTACATCTCCTCCAAAGCCTTTCTAGAATTATGCGATTCAGCCTCTTCATCACAGAAGCTGCTGTCTAAAATCAACTTCTAATTTCATGTTGACAGTCAAATAAAAATTTCATATTAATACACAGAAGTACATGAAAACATTTGCCTCATATAAATTTTGAAGACTTCATTTTTTTTCCTCCCACTTTGAAACACTAGTAATGTCTCTGATACAAACATTTCTATATACCATCATCCAAAAAACTGAATGGATGAATAAATAAACAAAGGTCGGGTCGACAGAAATATTTTTATTACCTCAAAAGACTTAATTTGCTTTTTTACCTTTTAAAACTGTTGGCCTTATTTGATATAATTTAACTCCATTTTGAAAAAGAAGGTCATTTTGAATTAAGAGATTTTCTTCAGTCAACAGAGGTCAACAAGAACATTTTAGCACTTTTCTACGAGAATAATTCTGCATGGGGAAACTCACTGAGACTGCCTTCTTCTTACGAGTAAAAAAAATCTTATGACTACTCAATGTTTTTTGAGAACAATTCCTCAATACCTAAATTAAGGGGTATCATCATCATCAATCAGATTGTAAAGCCATGGTCTTGACAGAATACTTCTGAGGATTCATACTGCATAGCATAACTGATCCTGAATTAGAGCAGAATGAAACCAATGATTTAACCACATAACTTTACAACTTTTGCCAGTATAATTAGGCCAGCAAAACCTACAGGCTGGAGGTGAGTACACGTGATTAAAGGTACACAAAGTATGCTTTCATCTTTGGTAGATGAAACTACAACTGTGAAAGATGTAGCCTTCAAGAATCTAAAATTACTCTTGGAATCTTAAATCAAAGTCTTTCCTGCCTTAAAGAAGGAATCTGAAATGAGGCTTAGGATTCCACAGTTACATTGGCATTACAGTTAAATGAGACTGTCTTGATAGTTGTCCCATCTTCAGCAAAATACAGGATAGATTTCCTTTGCATTAACTCCATCTTGAAATAAAGCAACTCTTTCAGAAAGAAACATTCAGTGATGATGAACCTATGTAACTCCTGTTGAGTCAGTTCTGTTGACTGCAAAAAACTGGCCCTAATTTTTCTCCTAATTTCTAAAATGAATATAATATCAAGTTCCCTTAGTTCTTACTATTTTGTCTAATGTATTGAAAGACTATGTAACAAAATTTTGTTCCTATGCTAATACTTACAGATTTTATCTCAGTAAGCTATTAATCTAGTCCTTGATAAGCTAAATATTGAGTTCATAGTGTTTTTTCTCTATGGACATGTTTTGTCTTTCTTTAAAAAGTACTGTTGCACTTCATTGGACTATTGGATCAGCATGTTTCCTGAATTTTGAAGAGTGGAATGGAGAACACTATGCTGGTCATGGTTGACCTGAAGCCATATCCAGGATTAATACCACCATAGCACCTAAGTTCAAGTGAGACCAAAGCATATATATGAAACCAGAAATGCCATGAAATGTCTCAATTTCTCTTTTCTCTATTCTAAATGAATAGAGATGTTAAGATAGTTTAAAAGCTACAGAAAATAGATAATCTTGACGTCTTATTCACCAAGTATTTCTCCTGATTTCATACAAATAGTTCACATGAGTAAGAATCAGTAATTGTTGCATTAACCTACCTTGTAAGTTACATGTCTCCAAAACACAAAAAGAATAGCAGTTAAAAAGACTTTTGATTTTTCCATTACGTCTTTCTTCTACAAATAGCTATTTCAGTGTTGCCACTTCTACTGACGTTATTCAGAGGCAGTCATGGGAATTTTTTCTTTCTCTCAGTTCAGTAAAACTTTTATGCAACATTTTTCTTCAATAATTTATCTTCTTTCAGCATCTGTCAGGCCAGATTTCATTTAACACAAGTCTACCACACGCTTTAAATGTTGCAGGTCCTTTGCTGTGGTACACAACAAGAATTTTCAGTTGATAAAGAAAGCAATCCAAAGTGAAACAAAACCTAGGAACCTTAAAAACCATTTTATATTTCCATAGAATAGTTTTTTATATTGTTAAGCTCCATATCATACAGTTGGATGGTTTTTTTCTTGGCTTATGAAGCATATGTTTGATATATATATGTAGTACAAGCAGATAACTCTGAACCTACTCTACCTTGCAATCCTACATCTTCTTGACAAAAGTAGTACATTTTCTTATTTATAAGATTATGTTTCAGTGAATTCTTGTATAAAAGGTCTGGACCAAACAAAATGCTTATTTTCAACCTAAAGAATTATAGAAAGTATTCATATATAGCCATTCTCTGATATATTTTCATATTTTTTTTCTGTAACTAAATACACAGTGTGTATCTATAGCCATACATTTTTTTCTGATCACTTGAACTTTTAAGCTGATTTGTTAGATACAGATGATCTTACCTACAAGCATCTTCCCAGTACAGTAAGATTCAGTAGAAAACAACTAAGAATCCAGCACCAGCAGCAAAGCTTCTTATCTTCACTGGCCTTGAAGAATTCATTGAGGTGATTATTTCTGAGGTAAATTTCTGAGGGCTTCCACCATTCTCTGAACCTATTAATCCTTTTTTTTTTCAATAGGGTGTACTTATGGATTTCATCATTCCTTCTGTTATTTTCTTAGGAATGCCTATTACATAATTTTATTTTAATGGGTGAGCATGTATTATTCTTTAAGAGCACCTCTACAGCTGACATGAAAGCCCTCAAAAACTCTTTCTCAGCACAGCCCCTGACAGTTTATATTTACACCCAAGTTTTCATTCCTGAGATCAAGACACTGAAAAGAAACAGTAAGTGGAAGCCTTTGTTCTTCATACCATTTTTCTCTGCTTACTGAAAGACAGCCTGAGGATGAGGTAAGCACAGGGACACAGCAGTATCAGCATGAGGGCTGGAAAACCAGTGCATTTCTGAACGGTGATGGCTGATGTCAGCTAAGCTTGTCTGATTTGGCCTTCCTCCTGGTACCCACCCACAGCCACTAGCCTGTAGCACATTTCAGGACAAACCTCTTCTGTTTGAGCTACCTGAGCAATTATTGAACAGTGACCATATGCCCTTTAAGGTAGCAGTGTGACAAGACTTTAGGAGAGACAGGAGTTGCAGCCTTCTGGTACTTTGCACTAGACTGCATGGTATAGTGCTAGAAGACTTCCTTGGAGCAGGACCAGCCTACAGAGCTGGTTAAGACTAAGCAGCAGTGGTATGGCCCCAGGAAATCTCAATTTTGCTGATGTGCTTTGAGAAGCCAAGCTAAAATCAGAATGTTCTGCTACAGAGTTCTTAATTGATGTTCCCCAAAGTAAACCCACAGTGAAGATCTCTGAAGCAGCTACATCAACAGCCAAATGATCCAACCCGGCAAGGTCAGACATCTTAGCTACTCTGCTGGAAGAAACTTCCCTAACCAATGAGATACTGAAGCTTGAGCTTGTGTTCACGACTCATCTGAGGGTTGGAAAAGTGTCAGTGGTGATTTTTCTTGTTCACTTGATTCTCTACAGAGCAGACTTCTAGTAAATTAATCAGAAGATGAAGTAAGAGTCTCACAAATACATCAAGAATAGAAATAAACCTTGGGTGAAATGCTGAGATCTGATGGAACAAGGAAAATATTGAAAACTTAAGACTGAAACATCAGACCATTTTGGTTCAAGAAGACTGGGGGGAAGAAATAAAATGGTGATGAAAATATTCCCTTTTGCCTGCCAAAACAAGAAAGGGTGGAGGAGCCTAAAGCAGAAAGTGGCCAGGTTCACATGCTGTACCTAAATAGCATCATCTTCTGCCACTGTCTGCGACAACTACTGGGCTATGAGCTGACTCCCCCAGTTAATAAATGTAAACAAAAAGTAGAAAATAATTCTTTCTATAACCTAACCAATATTGAAAAAACAGTTTTATCTTTTAATGAACTTTTATAAAAGTAATTTTTCTTTTTGAAATGTTTTTGTACAAGTAGGTATTTCCATGGCATCAAGGCCTGATGTTCCCACTATCACCTTGATATTACTTTATGAATACATCAGGCATTCAATGCAACAAAATAAACCATTGCAATTATTGGTTAGGAGAAAATTGCTTTCCTATTAGGTAGTTGAAGTCTACATGAGTCAAAAAATACATGATAATTTTAGAAACAGGAACTACTATCAGGGTGAAATACAAGTGCAGTGTTTTGATTTTGGCTTAAAACCAGTGTCTATTAGCGAGAAAAATACCAATCCAATATTCCCATCCAGAGAAGAATGGACAGGCAAAGACAGATGATAGTTATTCATACACTCATTTATGAATGAACAAGTGTATACACCACTGAGCAGTGTTAGAATATCATCAATGGGATGAAAAAATGTAAAAATTTAGATAACCTGTCGAAACTCCAAGATTTACATATTACATAGAGGGAATAAGAGGCATGCTTTGTTAATATACAGTTTAGTGATTAGAACATCTATTATTCACAAAAAAAATTAAAAGCACTATGATAGTAAAGTTGTTTCAAAGTACTCATGCTATCATCTTCAGAGAAACAAAACCCCACAAATTCTTACCTTAAATTTCAGAGTATTAGAGTTTTGATGTTTTCACCTGAACTTTATCAGAGGTGTTACATGAATCTACTCCTTACAATTTATGATAGCCTTCCACAATTAAACAGTACCATATTCCACAAATAATTCTCTTTGTAGTAATTAGGGCAAGATGTAGAATAAAGTATCAGCAAAAATTAATACGGATATCTGAATCTAGTGCTTCAAAAGCCAATAGTCCACATGATCTAATTTGCATGTTAAATAGTACCTCAGTGCTGTATGAGCAAACTGTCACGATCTGGCCCTATGCATTTAAACTTTTATGGAGGCATATTAACTTCTCATTGTTCTGCAAATTCCTTTTTCCTCACCCCAAAGAAATAAAGTCTGTGGTATCTCGATTACTATAGCTGCTAATTATGATTAAATAAAAGGTTTCAATTTTCAGTGTAGTATATTTAAATACACTGCTTTCAAGTACTGTGCCAATAGTCACAACACACGATTTGAATTGAATCAAACAACCATGAATCTAAAAACTGAGCTATGCATTGCTCACTTGTGAATCAGATCAAAACTGAGGAGCAGTGCCTCTTGTGACAAGCCATAACAGCTTCCTCCAATACTCTCTAACATATATTAGCTGTGTAAATATACTCTTTTTAATTATAAAGTAATAATCTCATAATGCAGATGTTATAGTTTATTTTCTATTCCAAACGTATTTTCACAAATATTACTCCCAGTTCTGTCTTTAATAGGTTCTATGTTTGCCAAAAGAGCCTCAAAAGAATCCAGTAATGTTTAACTCTATGGTTAAAATCATTTGCCCATGCCATGGGTTACAAAGACATAGCATGTACCTTACAGACTGAAATCAAACCCATCAGGTACCAGTTTTTGCTTCTGAACTTTTTTTGCCAAAATATTTTACTTGGTGGAGAATTAATATAAATATATACCTGAAATTCCCTGATCAAATACCTGACTATATGGACATAAAAGTACCTTTACTGGCATCTCCTGGAACAGGAGGTAGGGTTATCTGCACCTGTAAAAGGCTATCTTCAAACCTTACCATTCCAGAATTATCTAAATGAAACAATAACAATACTATATACACAGATGAAGGACTTGGCTGTAAATAACTTTTTTTATCATTATCATGCCAATTACTACCCAATGCTGACCACACTTCTGTACAAAATGGTGTTTAAAATGGCTGTAAAAGACCGGCAGGTGCAGGCTGTTAGCAGAGGAATTTATTTTGTGCACACGGACAGTGGCAAACAAAAAAGCTATGATGTTATTAAAGCTATCTATTAATGTGATTGCCCAGCAGGGATAATGTGTCTTTACTAAAGGCTGCAAAAGTGTATGTTTTTCTAGCTCTGCAGACAAGTGTAATTCAGAGTATATTATGACTTAGGATCCAGTAGCCACTTCTAAAAATCAACTGGTCCTTCACGTGACCCAGCTGCCAAGGCAGGTACAGTGCCTACTCTAGGTATGATGTGCCTTCCTCAAAGCAAATGGGAATCTTACTTTCCACTTTGGTGGAGCCAGGATTATGCCTGTGATTTTTTTGTGTTTTTCAGGCTTGACAGGGTTCCTACAACTGCAGCTCCTTTGAATCTGTACCACATGCTGAGCTAGGCACGCCTAGTCAAACAGAGTCCCATCAGTGGATGAAGCACATTAGGTACACTTTTGGAACACACTTTCTCATTTTGTTTTCCCTGAAAAGGACACCAGTTCTTGTCTTCATCTCAGAGTGCTATTCCGGAAGTGCAATCCCAAATCAGACAGCAAGTTTCTTCAGGGAAGCAACTTCATATTGTAAATTAAGGTTTAGATTAAAGCGAATAACTCGCGTTATCGAATGTACACGTTTGTATGTGTGTATGTAGTTTCAGACGACATTTCTCTGACACCTTTTTTTTTTTTTTTAAAGAGGAAATTGGCATTTAGGTAGCTGCAAGTCGAAGATTCAGAGCTTCTCTTTTAATCTACATTAGAATGATGAACTACAATTTAACACGGAGATCAAAACAGAAAACCAAACCACCTTACAAAAGCTGTCTTTCAAGTACGTAGAGATTCAGAGTGATGCCGTAAATTGCAGTCTTCAGGCTGATTAGACATCCACCACGACAGCACCACCACAGACAGAAACCTGGAGGGTTTTTTTAGCTATACTCTCACTCTAGATCTGTGGTTTTTAACTTATGTCAAATACTGACAGCACAGTATATTGTATGGTAAGCCTGATTTGTGCAGGTAGCTCCTATGTACCGTAACACAGAACACTCGTCATTCTTGGTGGTTCTTCAGAGGCGTTGCGCCCGACCAATCATCTGTGATGCTGTAGCATGTGCAGGTATCCTTGTTGATGTGCAGTTAAGTCCAGGACATACTGAAGACTATCAGGAGAGAAGCCACAGTGTGCTATCTTCTCAGTGCACAGAGCTTACAAAGACAGCAGGCTGAGCACCTGTAAAAAGCATGACTCCCAAGGATTCCTTCTTATGGCCAAAAGAAGGAATCTGGCAGTTTTTGGAGTCTCATGCAAACTGCATACTTTCAAATCCTCAGTCTATATCGAATCCACAGTGCACAGAGAATGGGGGTAAGGGAGTGGAATTTAGCCCACTGTCCTTTCCTGTCTTTTTTTGCTTTACATCTACATCTTCTGAAGAACTTCTGTAGCTCAGCGGACAGACTGTTGGAAGGACAACACAATATCAGGCTATTCACATATTCCAACTTCAGAAAACCATGGAATAGCTGAAATGAAAAGGCATCCCTGGAAGCCATCCTGTCCCCTCTGCTCCATGCAGGGTCAGCTAGGGTCAACCACACACCATGATCTTCTGTGGTGGTACACAGCCTTTCCAGAAGTGACTCCATATTCAGCTTGTATGCCCAAAACTGTCAAAGGTGTGGTGCTGCAAGTGAAGATTGGATAATTGGTAGCACAATTAGCTCAGGCCCAAGTTTCTGGCTTGTCCTAAAGTTTCCATAGAAATAAATACTTTAGTCTTCAAATGTGGGCTTTGGTCTGCACTCAGAATGAAGTATAGGAATGCAGTGGAATATTCCACAGGAAGAAATCCCATGTCTTATCCTCTGCTTAGTGTTCACGTATATGGCTTTTTCCCTAACATATGTCCTCAGTTCCCAAAGTGCTGGGTATATTGAAAATTTATGCATGCTTTACATTTAATTTAAGCATTTCCATAGCAACTGCTAGATTTTAGGATGTTTTACTTTTCTCCCAAGATACAGAATATATTCTTCTTAGAGCAACTTCCCAGGTTGTGTTTAGCCACATTCATATGAATTTCTACAATTAAATTTTCAATGAAAATTGCCATATCATCTACCAGAAGCAAGAAAGTCAATGAACAGATTGACTTTTATGAGTTCTTCCATCTCAGTCTGTGTTTGAACAAATAGTTCTCTATCAAATGAAGCTAGTGAAGCCCGATTGCTCAGAATCAGCATTTTTGATTGATAGATGCAGGGGTTTAATAAGGTCTAAGTCTCAACTGACATGTTCTTCACTCTTGGGATAGATCAAAGATGTGTCTCCTCTCTCCCTCTCTCTCTTTCCATCTCCTTCTATGTCTTTTACACAGATGCTTTACTGTCAGGAGTGTCTAGAGGATGAACGCAGTTACCGGAATATTCGACCTGATATTCAACCAGTGCTCATAACAACATGAAGATAGGTAAAACAAATATATGACCTTCTGTATGCTGAAGGCTGGAACAAAATTAAACGTACTTGAAGTTTTGTATGGTGCACCTAGCAGTAATAAACTGATGACCCATACTTCTGTGTGGATGACCTTAAACCACTTTTAAAACAATTGGAGATTCAAGTTGGAGTAAAAAATACGATGCGGGTAAAAGAGGAAACACATATGAAAATAAAAGACAACAGGAGGGGTATGGGAAGAAGATGATCTTCCTTGCAAATTTTCACTTCTCTCTCCTCTGCATTTTGCCTTTCTAAATGTCACTTCTGAAAAGAATTCTACAATTGCAAGCTATTCTTCCTGCCTGTTTGCTGTCACAACAGCAAACTTTCATCACATCTTATCCCTGCTCCAGGAGTACAGCTGGTATAGCACACATCTTTTATACAGGTATACCTTCATGAACAGTCAGCACAAAGTGCAAATTCAATGAAGAGTAGGTGAATGAAGAATTTTCAGTTTGCCATCAGGTTACACATTACCTTCATTTTGTGCAAGCAGCAATGCCTAAGCCAGGTGGTGGACAACCAGGCTTCCTACCCTGTCAGGCAGCAACCTGACGCTTTACTCGCCTGATGTGTCACACAAACTTGAGCTGCTATGTAAACAGCAACAAATAACAGAGAAGTGGGTGGTGGCACATTTGCATTTGCAACCTGCACATTTCTTTCAGATGAAAGCATCGCTTTCATCGTAGGAAGCAAGCAAGGCAGTAAAAAGAGAGGTACTGTCAGGATCCTTGCAGGCTCCAGGATATAAACATCAAATAAATCAATTAACTTAACCTTGATGTAATTATCTGCTTTAGATGAAAGGTGATTTTGGCTTGCTGAATTCACTTATAAGATCAAGCAGTTATCATATTAAGTTTATACTGTTCTAAAGATGCTAGTATTCTCAGCAGCTCTGGTACAACTCCAGTGGCTTGAGTGGAGCTGCTATACACTTATGTAAATGAGAGCAGCTTTCAGTCAGCCAGCAAGGACTTGATTTCCAATTCAAAAATAAGTCTTCAAAAATAAAGCCTACCATTACATGTACATTTAAACTGCTGTGGGACCTATAGTGAGAACGTATCTGTAGCACTGAAACTGTGCTCAATTTATGGACAGAAATTTCAATAACAGATTCAAAATCAAAGCCATTTCCATACCCAGTCTGTTGTAAATTGCAGTGTCCTTGGAAGGAGGAACTATGGGTGAAGCTAACAGACAGCAAGGACCTAGGATATTAAATGGTACAACCTAAAGATCTGCTGGTTTTTTAGGTTTTTTTTTAATAAAAATGAGGAAGAACAGAGTCAGGCAGGGATTCATAAAAACCTGAGCACTTGGCTAAAGCGATGTACTATTTTCAGTTCCTGATCATGCAAACAGAAAGACCAAGGTACTTTTCTAAGAAATGTCATAAAAACCAGGAGAAAAAATTATAAATGTGCATCCTATATTCCCCACAGGTTACTAGAGAAGAGACTCTCGCTGCTGTGATTTGTTTGTCTAAAGCAGACAGCATGCTCCAAGAGTGCAAATAGAAGATCAGATGGAGGAGAGCTCAGTTCATGAACCCACCCCAACCTGGAGGTGGAAAAGCCCAGCTGCTCAGGAATAAACAAGGCCAGTTCTCCCCTGGAAATGGTACTGGGGCATCCGAAAAGTGTAAGAGCCAGGATTTCAAAAGCCACAAAGAGAAGCTGCAACTACACTAAGGTTTTCAGAAGGTTAATTTGTGCTTAGGTGTCTATGAGGCATCTAGCCAATTAAGAATTTAGATTAATTTGGGGTCCTGACTCTATATTTCTACATACACACTGCAGTGCTTTGGCTATTGCTGGCTTTCCATTAACAATGCACTACCATGCAACAAATACAGCCACCAACTCACAACCAACATGTCTGCTGCCACCAGACCTTTTTCTTCTGCTTTCCTTGTCACTATCCATCTTGTTCTGTCCAAAGGAGATCCCTTCCTTAACTCTAAACATTTTCCAGGTAGCTAATTAATGTAATTCCTTGCATCCCTGGCATTTGTGGGCACTCTGTTTATGATTTCCTTCCTTTCTGGTGGAGGAGGTGAGACCAAAGTAGCTGGGTTGCTACAAGGCTGAGAAAACCTGGGAAGAACTGGGGAGGCAGACACATCACCTGCATAGTCTGGGACACTTCAGCCATGGCAAGCTGAGCAACAGGCAATCATTTAAGTTGTGGTATGTGGGAAAGGGCTGTAGATTGTCTTAGAGCAGGCTGAAACAGTGAAACTACAGAAACCTGGTAATAATTTCCCACTGCATCCAGAGCTGCCCAAGCCAAACAGATGCTATTACATTTAACTTCAAAACTACATGCGTATTCAGCCCATCTGAACCACAAAAGTTGTCAAGTTATAGTGATGGCCTCCAATCATAAAAGGTCCATTGAGCATACAATACCAAAGAAGATAAGTGGTAACTGAAGCTAATAAACTGTTAATTATGTATTATTTCAGCTAGCCACACATAAACTGGTCAAAAGTCACATTGGGACAAAGTTTAGAGAAGAAATTTCTTATTTCTTTACAAATTAAATGACTGCCTCAAGCAAGATCTAGCTCTGAGTACTGAGGAGAAAGCATGAGTCTCAACCAAAAAAAAAAAAAAATCACTTCAGCTAAAATGAATTTGGATATTATTATTCTGAAACTATAAAGGCTACACAGATTAACAGTAAAATAACCAAAGGTAGTAATTGATTTAATTATTTCAGTTCATGTTTATTTGGAGCTCAGTTCTCAGTCCTAAAGCTAGAAGCAGAAGTTCGTTTTAGCAGCAACTAGAGTTGAATCTTAAATAATAATTAAAAGCAATTTCCTTGGAGGGGAATAGATAAGGATACAATTCAAGTCCTATTTATAGCTATCATGAGAATTCAAACCCATCTCAAACACAGCCATTAGAACATGAAGAGCAATTGGGTATATAGACAAAGGAATAAATAGCAGGCAATTCTTTTAAATGTGTTAGATGGAGGACATTTTATGAGACCATTCTCACCAGAACTAAAGACAACAAATAGAACAATTAAGGCAGACAGAACTTTTACAAAGATGCTCAAGGCTGTAGTTACAAAGGGGACAGGAGTGCTGGGTTTCAAGGATGTATGGCCATCATTTTGCTATCACTAGTACCTGTGGGGACGGCCACCTCCCCAGGCAGCTGATCCCTGTGACATCTCAGTTTCCTCTGCAAGCATTTCTAGTAGGCACTTCTGCTTCTGCAGCTGGGCACATGCACGGCACCTCAGGACATTTGGTTCACCTGTAGCCTGTCTTATGATCAGCCTTACCACAAAATGCTTCCCAATGGGCTGACTTGTGGGGCCCGATTTCATAAAGCTGCTTTGGCAGGATCTATCCCTCTGTAAAACACAGCTTGTGGGAAGGAAGGGGGGGATGCGTCCTTTTCCTCTTCCCACCCCTCATCCTACCTCTTGTTTATCAGGACAGAGGAGAGATGGGCTCCGAACTCTCACTTCACATACATGGGCAACACTTGATTAGGGATAAGCTGCATTTGGTAGAATATGAAAATGCTCAATTACCCATATCATCATTTGATTGTCTGGGAAAAAATACAAATAGAAGGAAACCCATGTCTTTTCCATGGGAACCTTTAAAGAGTGACAAGAATTATCACGAGTAAATTTTACCATCTACCTTACTATAAAGTACTAGAAAATGACACCTTTTTTAAACCCTCCTGTAAGAGTGAAGAAATGGCACCCTAAAATAGATGATTCAAAAAAAAAAAGAAAAAAAAAATCTTTTACTAGAATTTTTCCACTCCCAATAACAGAGTACCTCCAGAATATCTTGAGGAAAAGAATGATTGTCCCATTGTACTGGTGAGGAACTGTAAAAGGGAAAGATTAAATGGATTGTCCAAAGCCATAGCGACAGAAACTACACTGTGGTGGACATAACTGCAATCCTGAGTACCATTATACCAACCTAATGCCCTGGTTATCAACACCTTTGTATTTTGTACTAGAGCATCCTTGTATCCCACCCATACCTTGCTGCAAAATACATTTTCATGGCATAGATAACAATTGTGGAATTAATATCAAGGGCAAACCTGTTAGGAAATGAAGCTTCAACCTTACACTTTGATATCTAAAGTGCTTCTGAGAACTAGGAGGTGGGGGGGGGAAGAACTAACCTACCCAGAAGCCTTCTGCTGTGGTAGTAGAGCTGCTTCATTTCCATAAAGAATTTATTTATTGCAGCTGGTAAAGAACATTTAATTTCATTTATGTGGACTTTAAATACACTACAGAAAAAGTCAGGTCTTCTTTATTGCTGTTGCTATTTTGAAGCACTGTTCATCTTTCACAAAGACAGATGTGAATCTGCACTTAAAGACATAGTTTGTCTCAATGTTTTTGCATTTTTAGGATCCCTTACCCCACAGCAGAGACAAAGGAATCATCACTGTAGATAAGACCAATAGCCCAGTTAACTGCTTCCAGATGTGCTTTGCAAAGTGTACAAGACTTGCTACCTAACCATATTTCCAGGAAAAAAAATAAAATCCTTCCCTCAAGCTGCTGGAATTTTGGTTTTATCTGAAGGAATGGTAAAATCTTGATTACTTCTATTAAGGTTAGACTATTATTTTTTTCTACTGCATCGTTTTCTTCTGTATTTCTTACACAAGTGAGTTCAATAGGTTAATTATGTATAGTCTGCAAAATACACCCTTTTATCTTTTAAAACATGTTGATAAAATTAAGGCTTTTGCTGTCAGTTTGCTTATATTACATTAGAAAGAGTAAATACACTGTTTGGCATTTTTTCACCATAAATTATTTTATATACTGCTGTTGTATTAACTTCTATGTCTTTTCTGAGATTTTAGGAAGCATTCGAACTAAACTCTTATGGTTTTGTTTTTTTTTTTTTTCTCCTCCTGCTATTTGAAATTCCTCTTTCATCTCTTTTTTCTGGTCTTCCTATATTTTCCACTTTCATCACTGTGCCACAGACATCTGCCATTGTTATCAGCCGTAAAATTGCTCTTTAAATGGAAACTCTTCCATTATGCTTCTCTTTGCTGCCCTTTCCTCAGTCCTTTTAAATTGTCTCAAACTCTCCTAAATTTAACTGAACTGATTAACTCGTGGTCAGCTATAAATTTTGTTACCTAAATATTCATGGTATTTTTTATAAAAGTTTAAGTATCTGTGATCTTCATGTAGATTTTGAGGCATTTCATTGTTAGATCAAATCTATACATGTTTCCCTTTATTTCTAACCAACAGATGTATGAAGCCAGCTTTTTCTTAACTGTTACCTGCTTTTTGAACTAAAACAGCAGAACAAAAGCACCATCCTCTGACTTACACCATTAAAGTGTAAGGTAATAATACCACAGTACATTTTTGGTAACAGGGTAATGATTGCCTGGATCACCAGATTACATAATATATGTAAGTTCTTTTCTTGTGATATACTCACCTCTTCATGTCTTGTGGTAAGAGACAGAGATACTGCAAGGAAACCTTTTGAAAATGTATACAAGCGCTCAAGTCTGTGTATATTCAAATTTTGCTGCTCTTCATCCTTTATCTCAGGTATTCTTGAGAACATTTCAGTATAATATATGCATGCACAAAGTGCTTTAAAGAAAACATAAAGGACAGGAACACTTCGCTGGTTTTGTGATGTCTTAAAGGAATGGTAATCTCATATACTTTCAAAATATGTAAAAGGTACTTGAAAGCAGGAGGCCACTGCACTTTCTGCTGTACTTGAAGAGTGGAAATCTAAAGATATCCTCATTGACTACTAAACATTTTATTTATTAGAATTACAATTTTCTATAGGCCTCATACTTGAAAGTGGTAGGTTTGTCCTACGAAAGTGTCTGAAAGTTTCTACCTTCTTCATGTATGATTATTAGACCATGTAGGATATATTTAGTTTCTGTTTTTCACAACTGGATGTAGTGACTCGCACTTTGCGGCTGTTGTCTTCATTTTCAAAGCAATTATTCTTGAAAAGGCTCTTGTATTGATATTGTCAGCTAAATATTTCTTATATACCTGAAAAAAACAGGCATCTTTGCAGAAACTCATCATTTGACAATTTCCTACAGCCTATGCTAGTGTTATATTTCATTGAATATTTCAGTTTGGATTTTAATAATTTATTTTTTTTTAATAGGTGATAAATTAATGACATGATGAATCCAGAACCAAATTAATCCCTGACAGAAGCATAGATTTACTACCTTAAAGCAAATCTCTGCTTATTCACAGAAACAACATCAAGAGCAAGAAGAAACCTTTAGGGAGTGCTCTACTGAAATGAGCTCCTCTATACTGAATAGTTAAAACATACAGAAAAAAAGAAGTAACTGCAGTCACCACAAATAACCTGTATTTTAAATATGTAACTCAATAGTACATGAAATCTGTAAGCACATCTCATGTAGGATTTTACCCTGCTGGCTGGGGATAAAGAAAAACCTATGACAGCCACAGCAAATTGTCTTGAAGAGTCCTTTCAGACTGAGCAGAAACAACTCCATTTAACATCAATCTTACATCTAAACAAAATTCAAATAACCCCATAAAAAGCTCCAGAGATCTTACAAAAACATAATATAAGCCTCAAAAATATTTAGCTTATTTATGCCAGTTTTTTTTTTTTTTAAAAAGAACGCTAGAAGCAGAAGCAACCCATTCTGCAACATAGCCAGCATTACATGAGGACGAGACACTTCACTTTGTGAGTTCCTCTTGTCAGAACTTCCTATGACTGTAATTATTCCTTCCCAATGTCAGCCTTGCTGTAGACATTTCCATGCCTGTGACAAGGAGAGGAAATTATATTCTCCTGTGGCTTTAAGGATCATTAGGTATAATCATGGCAAAGCTCCTTTATCAGAACAAATCCAGTTTAGCATGACATTGTTGGAGGTCTCTTGAGATGGCTAAACCTTAGAGGCTGAGAACATGTAACCCTTACTATGTCAGTATTGAATTTAAGTGTGTTTCTGACATACTGCTAGGCAGTCTTCCTTTGAAGCAATGTATCATACATTCACAAGACAATTCTAGTTGAAGGGGACTCGGGGACCTGTTTCTAGTTTAACCCACTGCTCAGAGCACCTATGAAATCAGACTCGGTTACTCATCCGGTCCATTCTTAAAATGGACAGACTGTACAGCCCCTCTGGGAAGCCTGTTTTAACACAAGGCTGTACTCACTGTGAAAAAGATCCTCTTTGTATCTAGTCCTAGCCTCTCATTTCAATTTGTCCCCATGGTTTCTCATCCTCCCACTACATGCTTTTGAGAAGAAGCTCACCCCATCTTCTCAATGTTGTCCTTGCAGGTATTGAAAGGCTGATGTTAAGTCACCCTGAAGCAGCTTCTTCTCAAGGCTTAACAAAACACACTCCCTTAGACTCTACTCTCAGGTCAAGTGCTCCAGACACTACCATGTTGTCAGCCTTCTGCTGAACTTGCTTCAGTAACAGGCTTATGGATCTCTACAGTTCTCTCTACAAGTTAAAGTAGTGGTTTTCTAAATAAAATTGCAATTTTTTTGAATATCCAGCGATACAGGAGACATGTCAATTGAAACTGTAATCACGCATTTCAGGCATCAACAGCAGGAATTTTAGGACCACAAAGAGGCTCTGTCCTAGTTTGTTGCTTCATCAGACTGAAGATCACATGTAACCTAGCTCACAAAATAATGTTAATTTCACAATCTTCATTTAATGTGAATTATGGCTTTGACGGGTGAATGTGCACGTCTGTAAAATCAGCAACTCTGCTTGAATGCTCACAGTGAGTAGCTGATTCTGTAAGACAGAACTGCAATAAAAGGCTTCTGCGTGCAACAAACCAGGTGAAAAGTATAAAGCCGATAAGGTTTATTCTGAAGCACCTGCCCTGGTTTATACTTTATTTGAGAAAAGAAGTTGGTGTCTAACATAAGAACTTACCTATTTCATGCCAGCAAACACTACTTTTTTTTTTTTGTTTCATTGTGTTCACTGTGAAAGTAGTTAGCAACAAGGTTATATAATAACTTGAAATATGATGAAAGGGCACAGTGACTACTCTATCAATTTTGTTTTCCAAGATGATGAGATGTCTTGTTGAAAGATGTAGACAAACCAGCAGCTTCTGTACTAAGTAGAGGAACCACGGTCACTGTAACTCTGACATTCAAACTATAAATGCCTCCGACGTAAAGTATATTAATCTGGCAACTCCATTTTAAAAATTAAAGAAAAATGAGACAAAAATACGAAAGAATTCTGTTGAAGGATCAATATTTTTAAAAGGGAGGAATTTGAAGAGGCTGGATGCTAACTCTGCACTGAGCCTGTGCTTCTGAGGCTGTGCACACCCTGCCAGGACACTCGTTCAGCCCACAGCTGCCCCACGGGCTCCTGAAGCTGACAAAGAAGTGGACCACAGGCAGAAAACGTACATTAGACCTTCATGGTGGATGGGTAGCAAGGTCAGAGCAGCCAGACGTGCACAATGTGCTCGATCCGAGGATATGCAGCCCACCTGATGCTTCAGAAGAGCAGGAGGCATGTTTTGTAGGCAGAGACAAATGCAACTGGGCTGTAAATAAGGGGATGAGGTGAGATTGGGAGAGGATGTGGTATATAGCTCTCCCTGACACTGCAATAAAGGGGATTTGTCCCGCAGAAGATTATAAATAAGTGGTTTTCCAAACTCACTTCTAAGAAAAGAGCTACATACATTATATAGCACACTCAACTCTCTCATAGTTCTGCATTGCTTATTTAATTAATTACAGAGAGGTGATAAATTAAGACAATAGAAAACAGAATAACTATACTTGCCATTGTTTTCTGCAAAACCAGATATTTCTTAGACTAAAGAATGCTCAAAATTCAGAATGAAGATTCTATTTGCCTGCAAGACTTGGAAATGGGAGAATTCACTACCTGAATTTCCAACATGCTCTTTAAAGTCTGAAGAATATAGGTGGAGCACTTTCTGAATGCTCTTTTTGTCATATCCATAGGAATATGAGTACTTGATAAAATATGCCTCACTTGGAATTAAGGCTGTTGGATTTTTTTAAACTTAGCTGAATCAAACAAGATTTGAAATCAAATGTCCACATTTGATGTAGATAATATGCATTGCTTCCCACTTTTTCTCCTACTATGCCAAAAAAAGAGTAATATTCTGTAAAAAAACCCCATCTCTTTTGCTTTCAGAGAACACACTGCTTCAGAAACTTAAGAACAACGCTAAAGAAACGCTGGACTCGCCAAATCAAGAAGAAAGGATGGATTCATTCAACCATTTACAGCTCAGGAGCTCCAAGCTCAGATGTCTCCTTTGCTTGCAGGGATCTGAATTCCCAGTTCCTACCTCCCTATAAAGTGCCTCACCCCGCTGCTATAATGGGCAGCGTGCTTTGCATTTCACCTGTTGATGCTCTTCCCCTGTATTAGTAGATATTAACTCACTTGAACATTGATGCATATCCTGCCTACCCAGAAAACGTCCCAGCCACATGGCTGGAGAATCAGTCTCAGACTGCTCTCAGTTTTTGTGTGTAATTATGTCAGCATTTAATAAATAATGAAACCACCTGAAAGGAGAGGAGCGAGGAAGCCCTTGCTTAGAATGTCACGTAATCTGATTTTTAGTACACCCTCCTTAGCCCACGTCCAGCCTTCAGTCTTGCATAGGGTGGATTTTAGCAGAGGCAAATCAAAAACCCCTTCGAGTCTGCCACAGTGCTTGAACCCCTGAACCAGCAGGCAGAGACCAGTTCCCCTTCTCTCACTCAAGTATGCATCTGGCTGAAGCAATTTTAATTTTTTTTTCCTACATGAAACTATGTGGTGAATTTTGTCTACATCTGCAAGATATTTCAGAGCAAGCCACTTTGCTCTTCAAAGCGATTCCTTTATTTTGTGCTACAACAGTTTGTCCAGCTCTGTTGTAACAAGAAGCCTCATGAGGGAATGCTGTTTGCCAAGGAATAACTACAATTGCACGCATACAAAACTAAACACAAAAACAAAAAAACAAAAAAACCCAGCATTAAAAATTTGGAGTCCATGAAGATTTTGCGAATAGAAAGCCTAAGAATAATAACCAAAGGAATGTTGTAAATAGAGTATTTTGGGTTCTGTACCTGAGCACAGCAAAGCACTGCTGCTAATACCCAGCGGGTGGCTCCCCACTCTGGAGCACAGCAGAAATCCCTTTTCCTAGGAGAAAGGAGCTTGTACATTGCCAAAAATCACTAAGATTTGGTTTTTGAATCTAAATATCCACCTCAGATGCTGAACAGATGCTCGGCCTAGGAGACAGTGTGCAAGCCTCACTCTCAGTTCTTCAGTTTATTTTAAGGCTGTTATTTTTAATTTATTGTTCTGGATCTGGAGGGATTGTAACTCCGTGTTTACTCAACTCCATGTCCCACAGTATGTGAGAACAGGGTGTATGGCTGAGTCTGCTGTATGACTGTCTACTGTAAAAGAATAATACAGCTAAAAGTCTTGTGCAACACTAATATCCCAATTAAAGGATACTACGATCCGACCTTTAAACTGTGGTTTTGCTCTCTGGATGAAACTTGTATTTCTTTTGAAATCTTTTGTCTCTACCCATGACTGCTTAAACTGCTTCCGTGGTTACTCTGAAATAAAGCTTCTATTCCTTAACCATAGAATATATTGTCACTTCATAGCGGTGGCAGGCATTTATAAGATGCTGTTTTCTTCCCCACCCCTGCATACCTGAGATAACAATGATTATCAGTCATCACACTGGGCTGAGACGTCATTACCAGGTTAGAATCTGAAAAGGATGCAGCAGAGAAAATAATCTGTATGTCGGCCCAAATCCCGCTTGAACTGAAGGGCACAGCAGCACGGCTCCCGTTTCACTAACTGTAAATGACCTTGGTTATCTTTGCCATTTTAGAGGAAGACATATTCCTAAACTCCAAGCACTTCGTTTTTTCATACCTTGTGGCATTTCCCCTCCGCCTGTTTAACAAGAAGGCTTTACCATTGAGAAACAAGCTTTGTCTGAGAGCAGCAGCAGTGGAGGCACAGTTACATTTGTTTTCTTTCTTATCCTAATTTTTCTTTTTGTATTGATGCTTCATAATGCTGGCACACAGACAAAGAGCACTTTGCATCCTGGCAGTGCTTCTTTGTGGGGTTATCTCATAGTCCTTATTTCAATCTTTACAAAGCAGCTACTAGTAATGTAAAATGTTATCAGCAAAGCAAGCTAAAAAATAAGAGATTAATTTACTGAGAAATCAAAAGTATTCTTACAAAAATAGGAGTATTTACTGATATTAGGGGATTGCTGTGAAATAAGCTGAAGTGGTGAGTATATGAGGAGATAATCCATGAACCAGCTCACAGGTGCTGTTCTTTTTTCCTCAAAATTCAACCCCAAAGTTCCTAATCCAGGGAAACTTGAATCTATCATCTAGGTAAAATATGTTATATAATAATGATGTATTTAGAGAGAGTATATAATTATAAGTACATCTTCCTAATTTTTTTTTCTTTTTTTTTAAAGTAAGAAGACTCCTAATGCTGAAGTGAGGAGCACTGACTGCCTGCAGCTGAAGCCCAGGTTCTGGTTTGCCCATGTCTGTGGTTAGTCTCATTAACTTGCTTTATTTTACTGGGTGCATCACCAAGAATCATCATTCTGGCATACTGACGTTGCACACAAGTGGAAAGTACATAGGCAATCTCCTGGGGAAGTGACACGATCACACTCTTCTCCACTGAAGGATGCTAAGAGAGAGAATGTGGCCATGGCAACGGCAAAGGGATGGATGGCCCTGTCTCTTAGGAAAGGCAGAGAAATCCCTCTGCCAAATAGCACATATGTCACAGATGGTGGTAGCATAGGTGACCCAGGGATGCTTTCTGCCAGCACCAAGTGTGTTTCCACACATACACCCAAGCCCACTTGGAAATACAGTTGAGAGGATTTTAAAGAAACACAAGAATTGTCTCCCAATAGCCTGTTCTATCTTACGGTGCAAGGGCCAAAGCAAAATGTAGTACTTAAAAACTTCAATTACATCCCTAATTTATCCCTGCTTCAGTTTATGTATTTGTAGAATGTAGATGATACTGGTTTTACAGGCATTTAAATGGGGAAAAAAAAAAAAAAAAAAAAAAAAAAATTTAGGAGAAGTCTACATATGTCCTAAAGATAAGTAAGGAGATCATGAACAAAGCAGCAATCCTACATTTTTTTAAATATATAATGAAGAGCAGACTGTGCAATGTCAGGAATGGGTTCACTTCTAATTTCAAAGAAGTATGACCATGACAGATGTGTTAACCATGAGAAATATCCTGTTGATATTAATAGGATAAAGAAACCATTCTGAATAAAGGAAAAATTTTTTGGGAAAGGAGATAAGAAAGAGAAGAAAACCCTCAAAAGCATAAAACTCATTATAACATCATGAAAACTGCAAGGCAGTAGACTGATCTTATTTTCTATGACTGAAGTCCAACTGGACTTAGGCATACTTATCTAACCATTTTTAATACTATCTGGTATCATTTCTGAAACCAGAATATTATTTCCTCACTTTCTACTTCTTTAGTGCTTTTACATTTGTGATATGGGTGTACTAACATAGTTTTTTGCCTTCATTCTCCTTGTTGCTTTGCATTGCCGTAAGGAAAAACAGAATAAGAAAAAATTTTTTGCAATTCTAATCGTTACCAGATGAACAGCCCATGGGGTTCGTGTTCATGGAAAACTCTGGATGTGGGTCAAGTTCAGACTTGCCTCATTTTGCCTCGAGGCATTTTTCTGCAAGGCTAATTCTATAGGGCAGAGGCGCATAACGTTGTATTCAGACAACTATTTTTAGTGTTAAAGACTTTAACAAGGAAAGTGTTATAATCTGCAGAATAATTGTGCTACGCAGCACAGATTACACAGATACCTCAAATATGCAGAAATGGCATCTTTTTCATGACTGCATTTATCTTTTGTCCTTGATATTGACAGCTTAGTGGTTGTTGGGTTTTGTTGGGTTTTTTGTTGGTTTGTGGGTTTTTTTTGTTTTGTTTTTTTGGGTTGTTTTGAAGAGATTCTGGAGACCCTGAAACACAGTCCCCGTGTTTTTCATGTAAAACAGTTCCAGCAGCAGCCTCATGTGGAATTTCTTCTTACAATCAGGTCAAAGACAGAGAATGCAGTATTTTAATAGCAGGACTGGCTAATCACGTAGGAAGCACCGTGTTGTAACGTAAGCACTATTAGGCAGCAAACATTAGACCAAAGTACCACAAGGAATGGACAAGGCTGAGCTTTAAGCACTTAGCACATGCTTTTTCCAATCCCTGCTGCTGTTCATTATGTTATTATATCTGTGTGAAATGCTCTTATAAAAAAATGGAGCTGGGGAATTTCATATCTTCAGCCAACAAAGGAGTATCAGAGAGGCTGATATCTGTCAATAAAACTGATATTTACAGCAGAACAAAACACGATGAAAACGGAGATACAGATGTGTCTGAATTGCCCTTGGTATCCCAAAGAAGGAGATAGAGTGGAGCCCTCCTAACAGACAAGACTTGCCTGCTGATCCAGGAAGATAAGCATTTGAAAAGAGGCTCTCAAAAGCCACTCATGAGCAGTCTTTTCTTCCAAAGCAATTTTCCTTGAGCATACAGGAAATCAAGTGTTCATTGATAATGTTTACTTTGTAAAGGAGTCATGTGGGCCAGATTATCAGATCCGCTTCACTCACTTTTCACAATTCAGCCACTAGTGAGGATTCAAAAATGAGACACATTTTGCCAGCTAGGGATTCTTTTGCTACTAGACAGTTCATTATCATCACAAATACAGCAGTATCCCACCATTCCTAGCAAAGAAAACGAGTTGGAAAGGGCTGTAGTTTTCTTGCACTCTGCTTAGTTTGTGAAACAACACCTTTAGGCCAGTTGCTAATTGGAAGTCTTCAGAACAGCAATAAATTCTGCAAATGCAATAAACATCTGCAGAACCAACCCCAGAATCAGGAACCAGGTAGTCTTAGTCATGATCATCATGAATGTGAAAAGAATCTAGTTATAAAAAGTTGCTTTGCTCCAGGAAAAAAAATTAGACAATTTAATTTTATGCTAATTCAGCACAAATGCAAGTGTTAAAATGTCTTATTTTTTTTCCCAAGAGATTTTTCCCCCTCAGCCTCAACAGAGATCGACAGCAGCACCTTGCTTAATAAAGCTGTATAATTCTTCCCCTGGGATTATGAAGGTGATTGTGTGTTTGCTTGTTTTGCATCAAGAATATAACATACAGGTTATGCATAGACACAGAATTTGTGTGTCTTATTTATATCTTAATTATTTTAAAATATATTTTAAATTTTGGAATATGTATTTGTCCCTCCCGCGTGACTGACTTATTGTATAACTGTTTTGGTCATAATAAATAGTTGACTGGGTATCATTCACATTTTCAGTGCTACTGAAAGCCTTTTTTAGACATCTCTGATCATATTCTTGAAAAAATCATGCAGTCATCAAGAACAATGATGAGTGACTGTTTCTTTTTCCTGTCATTCTGATTATACTCACTGTTTCCATTTAGTTTTCTTTCCATGCTGGATGGAAAGATGAAAAGTACCCATGCTCTCAATTAATCTTCTCTCTCTGCAAATTAAACTTCCTGAGAATTGTTCCTTTAAAAATGAATTTATTACGTCTGCGACTGTAGTCAGTCTGCACCTAGATAATCTCATCTTTACTCCCTCTCACTAATATCTACCAGTCCCAGATGAGTCCACTTTATTATGCCCAAGTATGGCATTAGGATGGACATACAGAAAAGGGCAGTTCAGAATAAGCAGGCATTTTTTAGAAATCTGACCCTGACCACAGAGTAGGAGTGTGCTGTTTGGAAGATACCGCCTGACTACGTGGAGCTTCGCCAGCATTTGTGAGAGGTTAACAGTTATAGTCTGCTAGTTGATGAGACAGAAAAGGGTAAGTGACATTTGACTAGCACGATCACAGAACTGAACGAAGTATCACAGAATGGCAGGGGTTGTAGGGACCTCTGGAGATCCTCTAATCCAACTTCCCCCTCCCAGAGCCGGTTCACCTACGTGCAGGTGAACCTCAATGGTCCACCTCAATGGTCTGGACATAAAACATTGTATTAAAAATTAAAAAAAAAGTTTCCATTTTTCCACAAAGGATTGGAAAATGCCTAAAACACAATAGTGTGTTTGGAAATGATTCCCAGGGGAATTTGTTTCATCACCTCCACAGGGATTAAGGGAAGGATGACTGGCCTGTAGTTCCCTGGATCCTCCTGCTTGCCCTTAATGAAGGTAGAAGTGACCTTCGGTTTTCCAGTCTTCTGGAACCTCCCCCAGTCACCACAATCTTCCAGAGATAGTCAAGAATGGCCTCACAATGACATCAACCAGCTGCCTTAGTCCTTACAGAGGCATTCAGTTGGGTGCCACAGATCTGTGTACATCCACTTGGTTTAATGTTACCTAATGTGACCCTCCTAACTGAGGGTAAGACTTCACTGCTCCAGAGTTTCCCACTTTCCCACCACTGCTAGGAAATCCTCTTCAATGCATTCCCCAAGATTTCCACGCACATCCCCAGGATTTCTTCTTTACTGCTGTACTGCCATGCAGCACATATCAGGTCCTCCATGAGAACCAGGGCTTTTGAATGTGAGGCTCCTTCTCCTTGTCTGAAGGCAGCCACATCTTTTTCCTGATGTAGTGACATCTGTCACGACAAGGTGTGCCCTCCAATCCTAACCCATAAACTGTTGGCTGGCTCATTGTCTGTCCCTGGGCAAAGCTCCATGAGTTCCCGCTAGTGTCTCACAAAAGCCTGAATGCTTCCACAACCTTCTTCACCTGTTCTTGCTGAAGAGCACGTACTCATCCATTGCAGCATGCTGGTTATGGGAGCCTTCCCAACATGTCTGTACAAGGTCATAGTCCTGCAACTACACACGTGCTTCTGGTTCCTCCTAGTTGTGTCCTATGCTACATGCATGCATTACTGTAAAGGCATTTCAGAGATGTGCTCCAGCCTACGGATTTCTCAGAAAATCTGAGAGCTCCCTCCATGATGCTGTCCTGTTGGCATTTCCTTGTTTGTGTTCAGGTGCTTGAAGTGGGCCTCCTTCACCCTGCTTTGTCATTCTTAAGCTCTGTCTTGTCTACCACACTCTTTGCCCTTTCTTGCCAATGTAGTCCACCACTTCCTCAACGAACTGTGGATCATCACCTCCCTTCACTCCCTCCCTGCCAGCTTCAAGGTCTCCTCAGCAGGCTTTGCTGCCAGTCTGTTGTCAGAGATGCTTTTGCTTGAATCCACCTAAGAGCTATGTTCTAGAATCCACCCAAGTACTAATTTCAGACATTTGCATTACTAAGTAGGAATCACACAAAGCTAGGCTGAAAGAAACCTCTGAGACAGGATGAAGTATACCCAGCTCACTCTTGATTACACATTCATCTATCGTGTCCTCAGAAATCTCCAGTGAAGGAGACTGCACAGTTAGCATGTTCCAGCACAATCTGTCCCTACTCTTACTTTTTCTTAGCATCTAACTTAACTCTCTCTTGGGTAAATTCAGCTAACTACCTTTGTCCTATCTTCAGTGGATAGGAGGAAATTACGATTTCTCATCATTATTATAATGTTTACATTTCACTGTTCTTTTTATGACAAGCTTTCTCATACTTGTTTAGCTTAGAACAAAGGCAGCACAACAGATCTGCAAATTCTCAAACCTCCCTCACAAGCCATTTTCTAAACTTCTCCTACCTCTTCTGACTTTCCTCTGGACTCTGAGTAATTTGTTTACCTTTTCCTGAAATCCAAACATCCAACATAATGTTCTAGTTAAAATGTCAAGTGTAAAATAAAACACCTCCTATCTCCTAAGCTTTACATACAAACATTGCAATTCATCTGCTTTTTTTTGGGGGGGTACCAGTATTAAACTTTACTGTCATATTTAGACTGTGATCCACCCCTGTCCCTTTATATGATATTATCACACTTATTACAAATTTTCTCTTTGGGCATTTTATTCTTCCTCACTGTTACTTCGTGTTTACTGAATGCAATTTCATTGATTTCAGACCACTTCTTCAAACTACCATGACTTACGAATTTTAATTCTGTCCTTAAAGATATTCCCTTTTTATCAGTTGGGGGGGGATAAATAAATAAAATAAATCACAACTTTCTGATGATCATTTTCTGTTCATTAATGGAACCAAAATAGAACAAAGGGAAGGTCTGTAAAGCATGTTATATAAAACATCTTCTCAATTAGACAGTGAACTGTCATAACCAATGTTTAGTACATTTCTGCAACAAGTGGGTGCACCCACCAGATGGCAACTTCATCCAGAACATTTCCCTAAGTTGCTTATGAGAACATAAGTGGTAGTGTGTCAAAAGCCTTATTAAAGTCCAAATATTTCACATCCACTGCTTCCTTTGTATCCACTAGGCCATCTAGATTGTCAAAAAAGGAACACAGATTGATTTTACTTGATTTGTTCTTGATGAATTGATGTTGGCTGTTTCTTATCACTTTATTTTCTATGTGCTTATAAACTGATTATTTAACAACTTGTTTAGTAAATTTTTTGGCTACCGAAGGCAGATTGATTTTTCTATAATTTATATATTGTTATCAGCAATATTTTACAAAACAATGATAATTTCTATTGCAGTCAAAGTCTTCTTGAATGCCCAAGTTCAAAGTCAACAATTTATAATGTAATTGTAAATATTACACATTGTCTTAACTAAATTACAAATTCTAACAAGAACTTGTGTATCTGTCCCTGTATTTGGGTTCCCCATCCCCCCCCCCCACTATTGCAACTATGCCTGTTCCAAGCCCATTTCTTTGCTCTGTAAGAAAAAGTAATGAGGACTATACAGAGACATTTCTGAATTCCTTCTCTGAATTAGACCACAAAATCATTTTCCTATCCTCCTTCAAAGACCTCCTCAGGAAGATCTTCCTTCACGTTCCTTACACAGAGTTAGCAAAAGAAACGGTAGTTTGCTATGGGCCTGTCTGCAAACTCCTACCAACGATTAGCAAAACAAAAATCACCGATTGCACATTTTATCCTTCCTCTGCCAATTGTCTTTGCACGTTGCAAGTGTTCAGGAATTCAGACCATCTCACTGTTTGGACAGTGCAGCCCTAATTGGACTAAACAAGAAAACCAGTGGGATCTATCTACAGCAATCCCAATTATAGATCCACTTTTACCTCCAAACTTTTTCTTCCTGCTCAGCTTGATTAAATAATCATGGAATAAGGAAACTGTAACTTCTGAGGGACAACAGTGTTAATTAGCTCATAGTGCAATGCAGTGCAGTAACAGATTGTGAGAAATAATAAACTACAAAGTGCTTTGGCTTCAAGACAATACTATGTACAATTGTTATTCTTACAAAAACCTTCAGTAAAGAAAAACTTCTAAGTTTGTTGCAAAAAAATCAGGATGGATTGAATGATAGGTTAGATCATAATGTTGTGAACTGTCTGGTCTTAACCATTATTCAGAACGGTGTCCCCTTATTGTATGACTCCTGGGACTGCTCAGGATGGAGTAAGGAAGGCAAGGAGTTTCCCGTGGTCCACAGTCCTAGAGCTGCATCTTGTTTGAAGCTGCTGCACTAGTGGAACATATTGTCCAGTGCTTGGATGAACTTGGCACTCAGGTGCTACACAGTTAACCAAGTCAGAGATAACATCGTCCCAGTTTATATTAGCAATTTACTTTAAACTGGAAATACTCCTTTTCATGGGCCAGGCTACTAAGGCACTCAAATGCAGAGACCAGTCCACTTTGCCCCCTTGCTCCATGCTGCTGCCTTTCCACTGCAGGATTTGCCAAAACAAGGTCACTTTAATACACTTTTCAGAAAGAGCTTGCCTGTAATGCCTGAGATGTTGAAACCTGGGTACATGGAAGGATGAGTAGGAGTTAAGTCCATTACACTACTACGCTCAGCACGGTGGTACTGGCCTCCAGTGAGCTGCTGGGTGGAAGTGAAAGGGACAATTTAAGCCTATAAAGCCCTAAGTAGTCTGACAAGGATCTAAATAATAACAGCAAAATCCAGTACTGAAATGATTATTCTGTACTGCAGCCTTAGAGGGTACCAGAGAAGCAGAGTCTCTGCAGAAGATGTGACAGACAGCTACCATTTTGCCCTGAGAGATCATCAGTTTTACTCTCCTCTTCTGTGCCATGTGTCAACTTTTAGCATGCTGTTAACAACCAATATTATTCTTGTATTTCGGAGGAGAAGACAAGATCAAAGTTAGAGAAGGTGGGGAAAAATTGATGTACGTATACAATGGTGTACAGAATTCTGTATTACAACTTACACAGTCAGAGCACAGACTTAATGTTGGCACCTGTAACTACTGCAGCCAATCCACGTGTTCATTCTTTCCCAACACAATATCTATGAAAACTACGTAAACTTGCAGATAGAAAAGGGCCAAATTTAATCCAAAACTTATTCAAATGAGCCAAATCACATTAATGCCAGTTCACAAGCATTTCCTTAGTCATGCTTCTTTCCTCTTCAGATCTCAGACAAGTGATATAAAGACAAGACAGTTGATCAAAGTAAAATTTAACTGCCTGTGGCTAAGATTAGGGAAAAAGGTAATAATTGCTAAATGAGAGAAGGCACTTCTGTGTTTAGCAATGCACAAAACCCTTAGATCAGTGTGGACTTCACAAGTTGAGGGAAGCCAAAATGATATTAACTGTGTGCCACTCAAGAGGACAGAAAAGTTGCAACAATTAAGTATTCAAAAAGCTGTTCTGGTAACTTGAATTTAAAGTTTCAATTGCTATTGTAATCATTGTTAGCAAAGAGGAATTCCTATGAAATAGGCTGCCAGGAGACTGGCTTGTTTTCAATACTCTTTACACTCCTGTCAAATTTGAAGTGGGATAACTCCATTTGTCAGTCACTTTGCATTTTCTCAGCCTTTTCCTTTCTCTTTCTGATTCCACTGTTTATAGAAGACAAAAAGGGAGCACACAGAAAATATCTTTTCTCCTTCATAACTGCACACTCCTTCCCATCAAAATCTGCAATTCTGAAATTCACGCAATTTCCACAGAGGGTGATATAATCTAGTGATTCCTCTAATGTACTTCAAAGCGTGTTTACCATGTGCTGATACTATCACTTGTCACTCTACAGACAACTGCAGGCATTCCAATATGGAGCACTCCAGACGTTGTTTTTGCACAGAAAGGTAGCATGACCTCTTTTTAGCAGTTATCTCCATTCTCAGAAGAGGAAACATGTCTCCATACCTCCTTCAGTCCCCTAAATAAACATATCATATAAATATGTTTATGAATAAACACATTTTCTTCATACTTATTTTAAGGCAAATGTCTGCAAAGATTGAGTCAGGTTTGCCAAATTCATGTGTCTTTGCATACCATGCAATCCAGAACTACACTGTGTTTCACAGACAACTATTAATATATTAATTATATATTATGTATGTTATATATGTTATATATTAACACAAACTGATGACTTTTATGAATCCAAATACACGTTGGAAAAATACACAATCAGTATAAGAAGTGGTCTCCTCCAGCTCACCATTTATCATGTCTCCAAGATGCCAAGGAGAGGATACCAACAGTGCAGACAGATGGAATTAGAGAGTGTTAAAATGAACATGTTGCCTTTTGAGATAACTAGTACTGATACTTCTTCTTTATGAACTTAACACTGTACTTTTTGTTACTGATTTTCTTCTTTAATATTTTCATCCGATATGTTAACTTTGACAGTAACAAGGGCCCTGTTCTGCTTGGAATACAATTCCCTGCAGCACTGTTGGATGCTGCATGCCTCTGCCACTTCTCTACATGCTTTAAAAAGACATTGCTGAATGCTCTTTTAGAAAGGAAGACACTTTGAATGTCCCATGGCAAGGAGGAAGATGGGTGCTGGAAGGAGTGGAAGAACAGCAGGAGGCATAAGCAGTGAAATTAATGAAAGAGTGAGCTGAAAATTATTCTTTGAGTGTTTGCTGTAGAAGAAAACATTATCATGTATCCCTACTGTCCCTGGATGAGGTCTCTTGTTCTAGTCCTTCCAGATGAACAAGCTAGGGCTGGGACACACAAGGCAGTGACAGAAATGTCAGCGGTTTTGGATGGAGGAGGGACAGCCTCTGATCTCCCCAGGATTACAGTGCTGCTCTTCTGACTGCACCCTGGTTGTGAAAAATTTCCACTTAACTAAGGCAACTGAGATGCCTGAATTCAGAGCACAGGGTTCAGTTATTGTCAGTGGAGGCTTTACAGAGTAACTGAGATAGCACAAATGCTCCCTTAAAAGCTCCTGTCTCATAAGAACTATTCAAATACAGAAACTCAGATTTTGGCTTGTATTCTTCCTTCATACTTGCAGCTATGAGGCTCACTGTGAATCAACACAAACTCAGGACATAATCCAATCTTCTGACTTTGACATAAATACCTTGTCATTTGACCATGGTTCTTTACTCAGCTGATGATTAACAATGGATTTTCATGCAACCTGTGCTTTCCTTGAGGAGTATTTTGTTGTAATGAAGACTGTATTCCTTTTTTAAATCAACAATCCTATTAGCATAAAACTGATGAACTGAAATTGTTGAAAGAGAATAATATTTTGGAGGATGAATATTAACATGGTACATAAAAAAAAACTAGCAAGCAGATTTCTTCTCAGGGCTTGAGTTAATTTTTTTAAATTTTGCACTCATTTGCTAATTTGAAACTAATCAGAATATCAGTTCTGCTTACTGAACACTATACAATTAATACTACAGGCAATTTTTCTGCAGCTTGGCAATGCAATGCATCAGTGTGAAACCCATGTTATAACAAGTCCTTTGGTATTTCCTTATTTTCCAAATACAGTCCACCTAAATAAACTGCAGTATTGTTAAGATTGTGTAGGTAGGTTACTTCTAACAGCATTCAGAATTGCCAGCAGCCTATTTAGTAGGTCTCCCCACTACAGGTATCTGATAAGATAGAAAGGTTATGGTTGTGTAGAGTTCTGATATAAAACAATCACTCCACTTCTAGAGCACATATTTTTAACCTCAGAAAAAATTAGCTGCTTTTTCTTTTAATAACTGTGCTCTTCTGAAACGTGCCTTTTCACGTGGAAACTGTACTATGTAACATACTGTCTGTATGTGCCCACAGACACACATGTGAGACAATATATGCCTGTGTGTATGTATATAGGCCAAAGCATATATGAAGAGTATTACATATCTGTAGGTTAGAACATAAGCCAACTGATAATCACTAAACGCAATCAAGTTCAATTAGAATAATAATATCAAAGAGGACCAATTCTGCAGCTTTGTCTGTAAATTGTATCTTGTACTAGATGCTACTCAAAACCTGTCCCTCAGTGCTCTGCTGAACCACTGGATGGCATCAACCTATAACATAATCAGTTGCTGCTGCTTTTATCTTTCTACATTTCTACTGATTATTCTACCATTTGCAACCGCTTTATACAACCTGTGAACTCTTCATCTAAACCCCCAGTTCTGTGAGTCCACCCATCTGGGAAAAAAGTTCACGCAGTTTATTATCCTAAGAGAGATAGTAATTGTGACCTTACCACCATTTCAGTAAGTGATATTAATTATACTACAATATACAGCACCAGCTGAACGATACTGGAATGAAAATCTTTTGTTCTTATTTATACAGTTCATAGAGTCTAATAAACTTGTTTAGGACTCACAAACCCTTTATGCTCAACCGACTTCTAAGTATAAAGATAGTTTGAGTATGAAAGGATGTCCTGCCAGAGAAATTTCTTGTTTAGTATCTAGCAATATCTGCTGGTAAACCAGAACTCTAGATCTAGTCATATTCTGTGAAGAAGAAATACTGGTTTTAAAAAATTTCTGAAATTCAAATATGTGAACTTTTACTGAATACTCATTTCTAATGGCAGGGAAAAGCCATGCATTTCATGTTAAAAAAAAAAAAATCCCTCTTGTCAAAGGTATTGATTTCACAAAACCATGCATCTGGCCATAAAGTTAAGGCTGTCAGTGGGAATCTTTTTAGGATGAGTTATTTGCATGCATGTCACATTTTGCAGGAATGTAGCCTTCATGGACTCAATTTTGCCTTCAAGTATATATGAACTTTATTTCAAGCTAATGCAAATTAGAAAGAAGAACCGAGTGCTCTTTGTGTAGTTTGGCATCACTGATAGTCTTCTAAGGACAGGGAAAGTGCTTGACTGGAACAGCCAGACTGTTACAGTTAAATGTTGAAATTCACTGGCTCAGCTGTAATTCAATACCGTCAAACTTGTACATGACTTTGTACGTACTATTCCAGCTATGCTATGTACATCTGGCATGTGGTACTTGCACGGATGGCCATCAGAAAAAAAAAACAAAAAACAACCAAACAACTAACTAGGACTGACAGTATGTCTTACATACCCCCCGTAGAAATTACAGACTTTGTCACTGTCTGTACAGGGTCCACTAGCCAAGATCTACTAATAGCAGCTTCATAGTTCTAGTTCATTTTACAATTTGCTGTCTCATGCCCATCAGTGTTCATGCCCTCGTGTGGTTTGTGCTTCACTTGAGGGCAGGAGTCAGCTTCATTTGTTTCTGAAATATTCAACAATAAGCATCCAGCAACAGTCCCTATAATTCATTTTGGGTTGTCTTAATTAAAATGAGATTTATTAAAGAGAAAGAATCAAATTAAACTTTAAGCAGAGTAAAAACATAGTCAGATTAATGTCATGATAAATTTAACTCTCTAGGCCAGACTCTCTCTTTTTTAAGGTTGCAATTTATTAGCTAGATAAGAAGAAATTTTTAAAACTACATTTCATAAAAGTTAATTTGCTGCTGCCCAACAGCAATGTGCTCTCAAGGCTTGATCCAATGAATGATGATCCCAAAACTAAGGCCAGGGCTATCTTTCAGGCATTTGCCTTCACAGGTTTGGTGGCTTGATTAGATATGTGGATGTAGATAGATGTACTCAAGTGGAAACCAGAACAATTAGTATCGTGAGCAGAAAGCTGCCTAGAGTTAGGCAATAGGATAGCAGGATCTTTAAATCTTGCCTCTTTAGGTACATCATACAGATTCCTCTTTTTTTTCCTCCAGCATGAAATCTATTCAAACATACTTCCAAGCTTTTCCTTAAAAACAAAGCTAACGGAAGTGGTCTTCTGCTTCCCTGTAAAAATTTGTACCTTAGAGAACTGATCAGGAAGAGGGGAACCACTTTCTAGTTCATTAAATAAGATGAAAAAAAAGTAGCCTTGAGATTAGGGATCAACCATCTGCAAAGACGGTTTGTGTCTCCAATCCAATAATGTAAAGTGACATAATTTTCCAGGAGACAGACAAATGTTCCTACAAAGAACAGTCAATGTCTGGTGATTAGGGCATTGATTGATGAACTAGGAGCTTAAATGCAGAGGAAGGAAATGAAACTGGTGTCCCAGTTCTTGGGCAAACAAGCTCACCACTGTCTTGTGCTATATAAAGGGTTATGTTTTACAAGGAAGAGTCAACTGTCACAGAGGGTTTTTTGTTTTGCTGGTGGTTTTTTTGTTTGGTTTTTTGTTTTTTTAAGTCAGACTGAGTTAATGATGTCTAGATTAAGCTGCTCAACCTTAGTAAGACGAGTGATGCTTCCCTTCCAAATACAGGGGCAAAACAATGTAAGAGCTTGCTCCATTCTGCCAAGACTGAGGCAACTCATTCTGTGTTATCATTCTGGAGGATTTTAAAGCAACAAATTAAGTGTTACTGGTTAAGGTGACAGCTGCACAGTAGCCTTCAGCAGTTTTGGATTTATTTACATAATTCTGCTCACATCCCACTTAGGGTGCTTGAATTTTTTCTCTTTAATTTCAGTTTTTGTCTGTTGACCTTCCAGTTGGTTTTGGGTTTGTTTGTTTTTTTCATCTTCCTATTGCACATCAGCTCAGCATTGCAAAACTAGAAACAGAAGGCAATCTGTGATATTACTCTGTAGCCCGAACTTCTCTTCACAGAGCCTCAAGTCTTACAAAAAAATTTGCTCAGCTCAGCCTGTGAAGTTGATTGGGCTGATGTTTATGCACAAGAATCCAAGATACTTGGACTTGGAAAGCACCAGAGGAGCTTTAGCACTGGCTGATGCAGATATCAGAAAGAGAGAAACTGGTCTTTCCAGACCCAGAGATTGACAGAACTCTTGAAGGGATGAAGTCTCAGCTTTTCTTTCCCGCTACTTTATTCCATCACAGCATGGAGAGGCCATTGCCACTGCTCACATCTCTTCAAATAAACTAAGTAATGCCTGAATAAATCTCTAGATATGTTTACACTGGAGCAGTGGTGAGTCTTTTGGGTTGAAAGGGAGTCATCACAGGAAATAAACCCCCTTTTTCTATCAATGTAAAGAGATTATCAGAACACTTTACTGTGAAATTCCTGGGAATATCCCTTTTAGCCTCAAAAGCCAGGAAAATGCTTTTCTCTGTACAGTAAGGAACACCTCCCCTCTATTTCCCCACACTAGCTATCAGTAGGATGGTAGATATGCAACAGTTTTAGAAAATGTCCTCAGAATTCAGGCATTCAAGTTTTAGGCTGGATTTGAGACCATTAAGGAATTATTATGGCCTTATGTTTTCATCTCAGTTATACAATCTTACTCTTATATTATTTATATTGGGTAAGGGAACACAGATTAAAAACAGATTTATACAGAATAGAGAGACCAGATTAAAATAGCCTCTCTGAATATTTTATCTAGTCTGACTCTTTGGAAGGCTCATCTAGATTGGTTTAGCTATACTGAATAAAAAATTACTTTTTTAAGAAAGTAGTTTCTGCTTTCCCCTCTTTGACCCTTTCAATCTCTCATACTGTCAGTTACCTCTGGATTAAATCCATTTTACTCCTCAAACCCCAGTCCAGTAAGTCCATGTCTTTTGCTCGTAAAAATTTGACAGAATTCATCACCCCATCAGAGAAACTGATTGGAACTCTATTGCCATTCCAGTGTGTGATTGGATGCTCCATCTGAAGTGGATAGAATAGTTTTTTATTCCAGGTAGATTAGCTATGTCTCTCATTTTTGCTGACATACATATCTAGCGTTAGCTGTAATTCCCTGTGCCATCAAAATTTAATATTTCAAATGCACCTGTCATGCAACTGGTGTGTTACTCAGCGAAAAGAGGTCAAGGTGCATGAATCTTGAATGACATTTCAGTTATTCTTGCCTGAAGACAAATCATGTGTTTTGTCTCCGTATCATAAAAGAAAGGGTCCATAACTCTTAGATTTCTGCCAGCATGTATTCTTCTCTTTATTAAATATGAATTATTTATAAATTTCATAGGTTTTAAACTGTCATAGTGTTGAGCAGTTTAATGTAAAATGTTCCATTCCAACATTTGCTGAATGAATCTAGATAAATGCTAGCAACTTCCCTCACACCAAAAATAACCTGAAAACAAATAGCGAGTCACTTATCAAAACAACAAAGAAATAGTGTTTTCTGATTTATCATCTATCACATGAGTACTGTTTAAATTTCCCGCATGGCTGATTAATACTTTACAAAAAGGAGAACAAATAGTGGACAATCACTGTGTTGGAAAGACAAATTTGCTCTACTAATGTGTATTAATTTACCATAACATTCACAATGCTTTTAGATTTGAAAATAATGTTGCTAAGTATTTTAGAACTAAATCCAGAATAAGTAAGGGCCTCACAAATCTCAGAAATATATTAATCTAGTTAAGGAAGGATTTTCTAACTAATACAATAGCTAACCCATTATACTAATTATAATAATGTCAACAGTATAAGTGTCTTTGTAGCAGTGGTATAATTTAACAGGAGAGATACCAACAATTGTGAAGATAACACTCAGATTTGCATTACACACACAGACTCTAGAAGAGGGAGATGACTTCAAAAAGAAATTTAATAATCCAGGTTATTTCTATATAACCTCTTCTTCCACCAACCAAAGTAGCTGACATTTATATGTTCTTCTATATGTTTACTATAACCACAGCTTTCTGAAATATTTGCCTTTATCTATGCCTTGTACATAAGGTTATTCTCATATCTCTCACACTCTTTGGCTGGTGTGTACATCTAAGGGACTTCAAACATCTCATCTCAGAGACAGTAGAAACTTGTATTCCATCTACCACTTTCAGTCACCCTAGAAGCACAGCGAGGTGATGATGTAGAGAGAATGAAAAATAGATAATAGGGTCCACACAGACAAACCATTTTAAATTACCGTTGTTTCTTAACAGCAAATAGGTTTGGATTCTAGTAATAGATGTTTTTTTCTAAGGATGACAAAGGGCATCTCGGAGAGGGCCTGGAGTGTGGCCTCTTATGGCACAAAATGGTACGGTTTTGACTCATTACTCATTCTCCTTTATGTACTGGCTGGATTGGCCTTTCACTTTACTTGGCAGCCTAGGGATTGTTGACTGTTTAAAATAGTCTGTTGGGTGGTTGTTTACAGCTGGTAACTGCTGCACTGTGCAAGTTATTTCATGCTGAGGGTATAAGGTTGAATATTGCTCCCTTACACAGTGAATAGGGCCAGTGTAGCATGCACAGTGCATTCTGCTCAAATGCAAAGTGAGGCTTCTTTTTTTTATGAGAGCGAAATCATTGCAGGAGAACTGGATTGTCCCAAGTTCCAGTACATTTTTAGGAAAAGTGGATGACTGAAGGTCCATATGCCTCCTCTTTGCGTGTGTTGAAGCATGTGTTAAGACCATACATTTGAAGGGAGGGAACTATGACACTGAGACTGCATACGTTCACCACTCCGTGTAAAGATAGCACTAGAGAAGTGATACTATAAATGTCCATAGGCTGTTTCAGGCTGGCAACCAGCTCTGAAGTAGCCTCACCTGAAGTAGCCTTATCTTGCAAGTGAAGCCATGCAGGACAACGATTATAATCACACTGTGATGCAAGGATTTATGCTTGCATGGATGATATTGACCCCAAGTCTTACTGAAATTGCTTAGGATCCCAGAGCTGTTCCTAAGGAACCAAGAAAGGAAAAGAACACAAGAACTGAAAAAAATGCAACCCCAAGATCCTAACGAGTGTGAGCAAGGCCAATGCCACCATCCTGAGCTGCAGACACATATGGGTGAGCTGACTGAGCTGTATTGGTTATATCTTCCCATTTTCTCTTGCATGTGCCATAGGAAGTGATACAGCTAGCAAAAGAAAGGTTTTCTGTATCTCTGAGATCAAAGAAAACTATGTCATTTCCTTAAGAGGCACTGGTCTACAAAAACTATTTGCAAATCATTTCAGACATTTGAGAAGAAATGGCAACTGCAAAATGTGGGAAGCAAGAGATAGGGATAAACATGCTGCTTTTTCTCAGGAGAAGATGCCTTGTGTCTTGCTCTGTGTGCAGGATTCTTTTGTGCTAGGATCTCCACTACTGGTTCATGAATCAAAAAAGGTATTCTATATCTGTTCCTTTAATTGAAGTGTGGGCTTGAGGTCTATCAAAGAATACATGTTTAGCTTTCACAAAGAACTTGCAACCTTTCAGTGACATCTGTCATTAACTGGAATGCTTTAATGACTTGTACCTATGAGACATGATGCATACACCAAAACTACAGGGCTAAAAAGATGTATGCACATTGGTGGATAAATGTGTGTACATCTTTTTCCATTATTTTCAGTACTAGAAGAAGATTTATTAAAAATAGAGGCAATCGGTGTGACTGATCAACATCAGAAGGAAGTATTAAGGAACAGATACATTAAATGCAGGAAAACACTCCATAGTTAAGGTATAATGTCAATGTGATTGACAATGATGATATCAATCCTGAGTCTAGAGAGAGGTAAGCAACAGAACTGATAATAAATATTTTTTTTTTTCGAATGCTAAGGAGTTCCCAATCCATCTCCTTTCTTTTTTTTTGTCTGACCTGTAACATTTTCCAAGAAAAACATCTATATTAAACCAAAACAGGATTTCCATAGGCCAGAAAAATCCTACCTTATGGCAACCATTATCCTTCTTCACAGTTTGGATACAGTAAGATGTGGAAAGAGGGGAGTCCCAATAACTGAACTGCTACACTGAAGGCAATTTTAATGGTAAATCAGAATATGTCTTTCACAGAGATTGAACTCTCTAAGGAGGAAGTTACAGAGCAATTAGGGATGCAATTACAGTAAGTCATCAGAACCAGATGGTATTTCATTCAAGGATTGAAAGGAATAATGTGAAAGAATGTACTGAAGAGGATATTTATTCTGCAGCTTCTAAGGAGGTAGGCTTCACTCTCTCAGCAGAATGATCAGTGTACTAATAGTCACTCAGTTGTCCACTGAGCTTCTGGTGACACAAGACCAAGTTCTCGAAGTCTAGGTCCTTGCTACTCCCTGAGTAAAGGAATGAGTCTTACATTTTAACTTGGAAAGCCAACACATTTGGAAAGAAAATTGAGTGATCTCTACTAAGAAAATGGGTTTCAAGAGGTCAGGATGAAACTTGACAAGTTTAGCACAATTTCAGATAGCAAAATTTGTCAAAATGCAGAAGGTATTGCATTTGTTCCTTCCTGAAAAATAGTTAAGCCATGTGGTTTAAGATGGATTGGTTGTATATATGAAGGAAGTAAACTCTAGCTAGTGAGAGATATACCAGTGCAAAGGGCCAAACTGGCTGATGCGTAATGTGCAAACAAATGCAATTCAACTCTCATGACAAGGGTACACCAGAGGATTACAGGATTACCCAAAGGAATATTGCCCCAAGTATGCAGTGATTCTTCCGAGTTAAAACTAGTTCATCCCTTTGAATTGTCCCTGAAAATCTCCTTGATTTTGTTAAGTGTCTGTTGACCATAAAGAATTTTGTCTCATATGGTCTGGAAGTTTGGGCTGGGTTTTTTGTATTTGCTTTTTTTGGCTGCCCAAAATTTAGCATAAGCCTCTTCTCTGCAATGGTGAAGAAAACTTTAGCTGAACATATGTCAAAGTTTTCTCCACCATGCTACACTGGCCAACAGGAAGTGATCAGATATCGAAGATAAAAATCAACCCCTAACAAGTGTCCTTTTTCTGGGTACTTCTGCATATTGAGCTAGCTCTACCAACTATCCAGAAAAATCTGTGCATAATCCAGTGCAACTAAGCCTACAGTCTATGCAAGTTATTCTTAAAACCAGCAAATGTTTATAAAAACAGCAAAGCTGCTCCTAAAAAGATGATTTTTTAAACTGTAGGTACAAGCAACTTAAACCAGAGCCAGGGAAAGTGTCTGAGAAACTAGTTGATAAGTTAGTAAGACACTGATGTATATAATTTGAGATCATTAAATTCAGTATCTGATTTATCAGATTAAACAAACAGAAAAGAACTTGGGCACATACAGTCCTCCTCCAAGCGTGCCTGTACCCTGGGTACTTTTATTGTCTGAAACATCTCTGCAGCATCTCCTAGTAGTCTCTACCCAAAAAGCCAATCCCATTCCTGGGTGCCCAAAGTTCATCTGATAAATCAACAGAATGACAACATCTCTAGCTTTATACTAATGTACACTATGGCAGAAAACTGTCATTTTCATTCAGCGGGTCAAAAGGTTGTATCTTCTAGAATTAATATAAGCAACACTTATTTTACATACTTATAGAAAAGAGAGATCTAGACTTTGCATCAATAAAGTCTGATGATTGTACCAATTAGTTTCAGGCATTAAAATACTACAAAGGACTTAAACTACAGAAAGATTTGCACAAATTGAGGGATTGGACCATCTTACAGCAGATGTTGGAGAAAGGAGCTCTTCACTTTCTGAAAACACTATGCTAACACTTACTAAAACCCAGGAAAAAAACCCAACAAACTTACTTTGGTTTGGGCTTTGCAGGAGTATCACAGAACAACAGGGGTTGGAAGGGACCTCAAAAAAGCATCTAGTCCAACCCCTCTGCCAGAGGAGGACCACCTAGAGCAGGTCACACAGGAACACGTCCAGGTGGGTTTTGAATGTCTCCAGAGAAGAAGATTCCACAACCTCTCTGGGCAGCCTGTTCCAGTGCTCTGTAACCCTTACCATGAGAAAGTTTCTCCTTATGTTTACATGAAGCTTCCTATGTTCCAGCTCGCAACTGCTGCCCCTTGTCCTATCACTGGATGTCACTGAGACAATTCTGGCTCCATCCTCCTGACACTCACCCTTTAAGTATTTATAAACATTAATGAGGTCACCCCTCAGTCTCCTCTTCTCTGAGATAAAGAAACCCAGCTCCCTCAGCCTTTCCTCATAAGGGAGATGATCCCCTCCCTTCATCATCTTTGTGGCTCTGTGCTGGACTCTCTCAAGCAGTTTCCTGTCCTTCTTGAACTGAGGGGCCCAGAACTGGACACAATATTCCAGATGCAGTCATGAATAAAGGAATAAACAACTTTTGTGATACAGGTGGGAAAATCAAGACAAAAGATTACGCTGGCTAACACTATGATAGAGTTTTGATGCCAGCAATTACGGGGCACCCATCCATATTCCTCAAGGACACTATCCATATCTTTAAGATTTTGAATGCATAGGGGAAACAAGAAGGAGCTGTAAGATAATGCACATAAGCATTTCTAAATTTTGTTAGCAAGACCCAAATCTGTGTCCCACTGGAAGGGAAATTAAGCTCTGGAGTCTTGAGAGCAATACATAGATCACCAGCCAATTAAACTCTGAAGTAAAACTAAATTGTGTCCTGCTTATATTCCATTAAAATCCTTCCTGTCCTCTCAGAGAAAAAAAAAAATGTATACAGCTGGACAATTTTCAGAGCATCTGGGATAGTGAACCTGTTACTAAATCAATATATGTAACCTATTTCATTTAACAGTTTACCTATGTTTTACCTAGAAGATTTGCAAGGGCAGCAGAGATTTGCAGCTGGGATGCTTCTGTGCTTTGATGGTTAACTGGGATGAAACCCTTCTTTTCTGCAATATGTGGAAAGGCAGAGACTGTCTCTACCATTCTTCTTCCAGGTCTGTGACAGACATGGTAGTTTCAAATCCCATCTGATGGAGCCCGAGCATGGACTATATTCTGCCCAGCTCTCTCACTAGATAAGTGAATCATCACCAGCAGTTAGGTGAGACAGAATTACTTGAAAGGCTTGTTCCTGAGAAGAGACCCTTCCAAAAAAGTACTGCAGGGGAAGGCCATGAAAGGAGCACCCCAGAAAGTCTTTCCTTTAGAGCTGTTAACATTGCAGCAAAGACTTATCTGGACATCATTAAGTGATTGCAGGAAGATGCCTGAAGCTGTGGTATACCTCCATATGACAGCTTAACCTCTGCTGGTATTTAAATCCCACACAGCTGCTTACCTACCACTTTCCCCCCCTCCTCCACACTGCTTTCTGTGGGATGGAAAGGAGGATCAGGAAGAAGAAAAAAAAGGTGAGACCCCGGGAGTTCAGATAAGGGCAGTTTAATAAAACAATACAAAGAGAAAACAAAATAGCAATAATAATAATAGCACTAATTAAATGATGTACCTGGTGAGTAAAAGAAAACAGGAAAAAGCTTTACCTGTGTCCAAGACATGACACTTCCCCTGCTCCAGCTGCACTGACACCACACAGGGAAGCAAGTATGAAATCAGGTGTTCCCATATGAGGCCAGCCCTCCCCTTGTATAGGGGCACAACTCAGTATGGTATCCAATATCCCCTGGGCTGGTTTGGTTGTACATCCCTGGCTGTGGCCCCTCCCAGCCACAGCCCCTCCCAACTTGGGCCAGCAGTTGTTTGTGATAAGGAACCCAAACCCAACCCAGGACACCATGGCAAAGGAGGGTTGAGCCACACCTGAAGCAGTCCCTAAACTATTGCAGAAAATAGTTTGGCAGAAACTATAAATGTTTCCATCTTCTGGGCTGCGAACTTCAGCTGTGGTGCAGCCACCCCTGCTTTGAAAGGGGCAATACCTGGGGCTAGGGATAGGAAAACTGGTAAAGGCAACATGCACTTCTGATGTATCTGGTACTTCACACTGTGTCCACTCAACTGGATTGAAACAGTTGGGAAGAAAGGTAATCAGCTCACCAACCTAGACAAGTAGCTACAGATGGTTTCTCTATAGGATGAACTTCAGTGCTTCAGGCTAGTTCAACAGACCATGAATTGGTATAGGCAAAGCACATAAACAGGTAATTTTGCAGAACAGAACATGGTGTGTGATCTTCTAATGTGATCAGCACTGTAACAGCTCTGCGAGGTGTTTTTCTTTTTAACTGAAGACTACTATCATGTAAGGATGGCTAGCAACATCTTCTTTTAACACTGATATTAATATAAATCTGCTTGTAAATGATAAAAACCCCCAATAATATCTTTCCTACCCCAAAAGACATTGCAAACATTGCAAATCTCTGGACAATTTTGCACATCTTGGTTCTAGGGGTGCTGTGGTTTGGCAGAGTTTGTATCAAACTATTTAATCCAGTCTTCATATTAATTTTTAGGGCCACACTCAACCCAGATGCAGAAACACAGCTCACTGTAGCAGCCTTCACAGTAACGAGAGTAAAATTTTAGCTACAATAAAATTAAACTGGCTACTATAAAGGAAGCTGTGAGTAACTTCCAGATTGTGGAAGTTCATGCATGCCCCTGGCTTAAACAGAAACAATATTACTGCTTATATTTCAGGGCTACTGGGAAACAAATAAAATCATTGTAATTCTTCTTGATTTTTTTTCCATAAGTCAAAAGTTAATTACTTCACAGATGGCAGAATGGCGAATGGAATGAATGCAGTCAGTGCCTAGAAAACTGGATTCCAGAACACATACAGTGAAATGAGACAGAAGAAAAGGATGGCAAACAATAAATATCTATTCCCTTTTTGCTTTAAATAGAATAAAAGTTCAAAGGAAATATATGACTGATATTTATCCATGCAAATAGCAATTACATTACCAGGTATATAGGTGCACAAGCAATCTCAGAAAGAGGGATAAGCATTAAATTGGCTAGTAAAAGATATCCCTGCATAATAATTTATTTCTTTCATATTCTTTATTGGGGATAGATTGAGGTAAATAGTCCTAAGGTTCACTGTTATTCTGCGTTATTACTAACAGTGATAGAGATCGAAATTTTATTACACATTTAAGGGATATAAAGAAAATATTTTAATGAGTTTTACATGTATTATATGTAGGAACATTACAGACAATAATTTGTAGCATTCACGGTCTGCACCCATGAAATGTTTAGTACCTATAGCAAAAGATTCTGTTTTATTCTTTTGTGCTAAAGTCGTTTGTCTACCTCAGTGATTTAACATTGACAAATTATGAGTAAGCTGTACTAATAATGAGAATGGCAAAGGCATCTGAGAATGAGACGAGCTGAAGTATTAGGGAGCTAACACTAGAGACAAAGCTCAAAAGCTACAAAAGTAATCTCCTGGCTAAATTCATCAGGCATGTCTACATGACTGCACCACTAACAATGGATGCGAGTGCTGGATTCGTCTTAGCCCTTAACTTAATCTATTAAGTTTAATTGTTTCAAATACTATATTCATGGTTTTTATGCCATGGCCATCAGAGCCTTCCCACAGAAGCCTATCAGCTCCCTGAGGTTAGGGACAGGCTGTGTCTAAAATCAGTTGTGTTTGAATAGCCACTATACAGCTGACATAAAGATGAATGAAACAACATCTACTGTCTGAATTGCAACACTTCATCATTATTTCCTTTGAAATTTGTTCATTACTGTGGTTAGAGCTCTTCAATTAGGACCAGTAAGAAGCCTCAGCTCTGAACTGCTGTTGTATGTAGTCTGATGAGTCTTCAGTAAAAGTTCTGCAATCAGATTTTGTCAGTCAACGTACATGAAATGTTTTCCACATTCCTTTTACAAGAGTGACAGCACTTAGATAACCAGCCATGGATTCTTTATGGTACTAACAGAACAACATGATCCACCATAAAGGATATTTATTTTGATGGACTACTTCCGCACCTGAAATGATGTGACTCACACTTATTTCTAACAGTAAATTTTTCACATGGGATAAAACATCTGTTGGACTCAGAAGTGTGTTTACTGGTTCTGTTGTGTTCAGCAGAACATCAGAATGAAGTAAACTCTCGATGCAATAACTGAGACCTACACACAAGTCAGCAACAGTGACACATCCCTGCTTAGCTGACCTCTCAGATATGGCAGCACTTTCAGCACCTGTGAAAACCTAATGGCAAGATGTGGCAAGCTGAGGAGTACAGATGAAACCAGCATATTCCTGCAGGGACCCTGGGTGCTCAGGATTGATCCTTTACAATCAATCATTCTTCAGTGAATGCTTTTTAAAAGGGCAGATCAGAGTTTTCATTTATGTAATAGTCACCTTCAGTACCGTAAGTTGTACCTTAATATGAAGCCTTTGACCTGCTGGAATTTCACTGTATAGGTAAGACTGCAAAAGAATCTGAGACATTTAAGTGCCTGATTCCTTTAACTACCAACTGGGACTTCAGTGCAGTGCATATTTCCTCCACATCCCTTAAATATTGTAGTCTGGGGAGAAGAGTCTGTTTTGGAAGCAGATATATTTAAAAAATAGTTACAAAAATTAAGTCCTATTTAAGCATAACCACGGTTATGCCTGCATTTTTAAAAACTCCAGGGCTTGGTCTTGGCAATTCTAGGCCAATAAACTCACATCTAAACCTGGCAAATAGGTTGAAATGATAAATTAAGCAGAATGAAAAGAGACCTGAGAGACCAGGTTTGCTGGCGTGATCTAATTGGCATGGATTCTGCAAAGAAATTATCTCTTACTGTTCTTTGACTGTAAATAAAATAGTGTCCATGGGAGAAAAAGTTATTATATTTCATTTAAAAATACAAGTTTCTACAGAAAAGGCTACTGCAGAGTTGTGAGGTCACAGGCAAAATATATTCAAAGTCAATGAACTGCAAAAAGATAGTATCAGTATGTGAATGACACAAGGGGATGATTCCAAATGTGCTTTAAAATAACAATAAAGGTGTGTGGGGGGGTTGTGAGTTTGTTTTCTTCATTGTTATTTCACAGAGAGAGTGAATCAAAATACATAAGTATCGAAGTATCTTAGTTAGACATTTAAATTTGCAGTGTAGTCAATGACAGATTTACAGTCTCTTCTTGGTCTCTGTGAATTCATGAAGATCCAGGAGGTCACCAATCTGAGCTGCTTACCTTTAGCACAGGTTCTTGCCACTGCAGCAGACATGGCAGGATGAGTGATATACCTGCTGCAATTTAGTGCTCACACGTTAACTTAAAATCACTGCTGACTTTCTTTTAGGTTAATAAATTAGGTGGCACGTTGTGGCAGCCAAAATGTCATTCTGTCACCTCTGTCAGTGATCTGGAAAGCCCCAGTAGATACCAGGCTTGGATGTTTGGTAGCAGTAAATTGCCCAGAGGCCATCTGCTAAAGCACAGCTGATGGCATCTGAGGTGCTTCTAAAAGGCATTTCAACGCTCTTCTGAAGTGGAAGCTATCCTAGAAGGAGTACTAACCTGTGCCTGACTACTGACCCCTCCCAGGTGCTTCAGCTCATGAATGAAATTTCAGTTTGCTCAGAACCAGTACTGAGAATCCTCCTCTATAGCTACCTGACTCTCCTCTTAAGGAGGAGGAAGACTGCATATACAGTAGGCAACAGCACTGAGTAATAGCAAATTCACCAAAAAAAGAGGAATTCCTAGTATTGTTCTTGTTGACATTGACCTGTCTCCACACAAACACCAAAGAGAGTAAAAAGGTAGCTGAAATCTAAGATGGAGAGAACACAGATGGATTTTGACCCTGCTCCCAAAGCGTCTCTGTTTTCCATCACACTAATGAGCAATATAAAATACCAAAAGAACTTATTTAATGAATGGATTATGCTAAATAGATAACCCTAATGCAACCTCATTCATCTGCTACAATTACGTATGAAGAATGCATACAGAAGAGAAGGAGCAAACAATGGTACATCCAAATCTAGCCCCTTCAAAGTTAATAAGTGAACATTGAAAATCTAGCACTATTTTGTGACCTGAATAGAAACTCTTTGCAGAGCTGTACAAAGAAATAAACCTGGAATACAGGGTAGGTCACAATCTCATTTGGTATCTATGCAAAAAAACCATTGACTACTGCACCAAAAAGTAACATTGCTCTGTTAGTTTTGTAGAACTCAAATAGATTATCTCTGCAAGGCAGTAGTAGAACTGTTCATCCAGACTTCCAGTTACATAGTGAAGACTACATAATTTGCTTGTGGTTGTAAAGGATCACGCTACATCAGCTTTTCCTCTAACCTCATACACATATATAGAAAGAAATCCCGCAAAATATAGCTTCGTGGCACACAGACAGAAAATGTGGAAATATGTCAGGTGTCCTGCTCTTCCACACAGTGGAATAACAGCAGTTTTGTTATATTCAAGCTTTTCCAGCATGATTTTAGATCCAAACCTGGAAAAAAAAAAACCAAACCCACCACTTAACCATATGCTTCTCTTTAAGTATGAGTCACCTGTTGACTTCAGTGTGACTACCCATATGCTGAAGGTGTACAACATACTGAAATAGTTTCATGGTTTGGAACCAAAGTTAGAAACAAGATATATCCTTCTAGAGACTTGAAATGGTGTGAAGTTCCCAGTGTGAAAGATTTACAGATTGTATCAGGATAATGAAAACCAGAAAATAATTATCAACATAATTAAGACGAAAAAGAAGGGGATTCCAAAATGGTAAGAAAATGTCTATATTCTGGGATGACTAAGAAGAGATTAATTCATGATAATACAAATTGGATCACTATGCCTTTGCAGTTTGAATGCTACAGAGCATTCTAATTTCAAATTCCTTACCTTTTGCCCATAGGCAGTAAATAATTCTCTGAGATTGAAGACTCACGTTTTTGGCAGAAAAACATGAAAATCATAGAATATTTTCAGTTGGAAGGGACCTTTATCACGGTATCTTCAAGGCTGATTCCTCACAATTACCAAAACGCCCCAATCCCAAGGCCAATCCCTTCAGCTAAATTAATACTATGAAATTTGAAAAGTGAACAAGCAGAAGTTAAGACATGTCAGGTAGTATTTGCAGTACAACTTCAATTCTTTCGCACTGGTCATTTGGGATAAAGTCATTTAGGGAAAATATAACTGAATCACAGTATAAGCTCACAGCAATACCAAGTTACAGTTGCGAGGGTATAAAGGTAGAAGGCCTTCTTCCCAATTTATTCTAAGATCAAGGTGACATATTGAAATTAATTCATTACTGTGGACTCTTATTATCAATGAAATAGTCTGAAAAATCAGTAAATATGAAAAATACTATATATAAGACATAAAATTATAAATTATTTCATTGACAGACAATATAATTTTAGGACAATTATGGGAATACCAGTTATGTTTTTTATATGAGGAAAATCAGAGTATAACATAGTTGCTTGAGTAAGCTAAGTATCTTACATTTAACCTAACAAAGAAAACCATCAGAGTCCCATCTTTCTGTAAATCATACCAATGTAGGCATTCAGCTTCAACTTTAGTTACATAAGCTCTTTCTCATAAAAGTAATGAACATAACAGGAAATTTTATTAATCAGTATGTCTCGTACACATAAAATCTGTTACTGGGTTTATGAATGCTATGTTAATGCTCAAAGCACAGAACCCATATATTTTTCAGGCCAGAAGAGACCATTAGGGTTAAATTATCTGCCCTGTTGCATCAATGAGACAACATCTTCTGTCCAGTGATACCTTTATAGAAAGAACTTTCTCTTTTACTATGCAAATGAAAATGATCTGCCCTAGAGTACATTTTCGAGAAAGCTATCTAGTTTTGAACTGAAAGTTGCAAAGAATTGACTACACCATCAGGGTGGCCTAATGGCTAATTACTGTTATATTTAAAATGTTTTGTCTTGCTTCTCAATGTAGGCACTGATAATTTTGATTCTCACTAGGTAAATCCTGCTCTTTTTGCTTGCCAGACCAAAAGGCCAGCTAACTTAGATCTTTTCTCTGTGTATAGGTATTTCTGAATTTGCTTAACTATCGTCTTTGAAAGTAAGCAACCCGTATTGCAGTAATTGGCACGAAAGTTAGATCAGGCTCTAAAAAGTTCAAAAATACTTGCTAATGGAAGACAACAAGGTTATAAATTGTGTGTATTTGGGCATTTTAAAATTGCATTTGATACCTTTCCCAAAAGTTATTTATAGCTTGGAGTAATATTCACTGAGCTGTACAGTCCCAGCTCTCCCACTTCTGTATGGTAATATTTCTGAACATTCACACTCTTTAGCATCAGCCAAGGACTCTTAGTGCTACTGTTCAGGAGTAAGTACATATCATGTATTTTACTCATGAGGTTACATAAGGATATTTTAGGCAGAGCTGAACATAAATCCCAGGTTTTTAACGAAACAGCTACAAATATTTTCTCTTGTTAAATTGCATCACAGAAGAAATCTCCTAAAAGATATGCAATATTAGTGTTATTCCAGCTCTAGTGTTTTAATGACAAAAGAAAAGCAGGCTTTGTAGGAGGAGGTGATATATTTTGTTATATTGACTGGAAAAATCAAGTAAGTCTATGGATTTATGATCTTGTCATCAAGTCTAAAAAGGAAGCAAAAAAATTTAAACTAATGCAGGAAGAGAAAAAAATGTTCCGAGTTTAACTTCATTTTATTAAGTACTTCAGACAACTTGAGACATACGGATAGTTAACATTAATGGCTAAACCAGGTATTTTTATCACTTCCTTGTTCTTGGATTGAGTAAGACAAGCCATGCATCAAGTATCTAATTTACAATCTCATCATCATTTATGACTGTACTTCTTACTAGGAGTTGTGCTATGGTTTTTCTTTTTTCACTAAAGGAAAACATTTGTTCTGAATCTAAAAGACATCCAAAAGTAGAAAAACTACTTATAGTTCAGGATAATACTCAGGTAAATACAAGAAGATTGACCTAAGGAGTACCTTAGCACAAGCACTATTCTAGATTTTGGTTACCATATGGTATATACTGTGGTCTTTTAAAAATTACTTTATTTATAAGCAATGCTAAACTAGCATTTTCTCTTTTGGCCTCACTGGCAACAGAACATTTCCTCTGCATACTATTTCCTGTCCTGCAGCCTAGTTCAGTAGGATGCTAGAGCCATTCTTGCTTAAAAGACTCAGGAGGTGATCTTGTTGGTTGTTGGATTCAGCTTCACTATCCATCAGCATGGTTTGTGTGCTTACTGGAAAGCCAGAGCTGCACAAATCATTGTGACTGAAATGCCTGTTACCTACAGCAGAAGTTCCTCTCCCTCCTGGTTTTGGTTTGCATGCAGACCACTGTAGCAGTAAAAATTGTCTTAATCCCAATCTGTTGACATAAATCTTCACTCAGCAAAACTACCAACTGGTACTTTTTCATCAGTACTAAATATATATGAAAGAAGGTAATCTTCAGAGAAATCTGCAAATTTTTTAAAGAATATGTAAAAGAACTAATGGTTAATGCATAATGCAGGTCCCAACTGTAGCTAACAGGGAGAGCTGCTCTCATTCCTTGGGATTCTGCTCTACAAAGGACATCATACTATCCTGCTTTCAGAGTACCACTAAATAAAGATCAGATTTTCACTAAAGCAACTCCACTCTGTCATGTGTCTGGAAAACATCCAGATCTCTGAAGGACTCAATTTCTGTTTCCAGCCTTCATCTCTTGTCTCCCCACTAAACTAGATTATGCAATATGGTTATACTGGCAGCATACACTTGACTGCCCTTCTCCGTGCAGTAAGTAATCACAATGAATGCTGAAAATCATCCTGTTATGAATTTCCTTTCCCTTCCAAGGCTCTTCTGTAATTCCCAATGACAACTTGCTCAGTTTCAGGAAGGGTGAATTTATATATTCAGACTGTCTCAGAAGTATGTGTGGGGAAATAAACTTTCTCCTCTCCTAGAAACAGTCCAGATGATTTCTTTACCTATGTATTACTCGAAAAGACAGACTTTAAACTTGTGAAAGTATCAGACCTCAGAAAAGCAGCTTTGGGAAGACTAATTAACTATTGTTAACTGTGTTTCTTAGTGTAAAATCTATTTTAATTAACCATGAAGTGGAATGTTAATTACTGTTGTCATTTCATTTTAGATGGTCACTTCAGTTTCAGAATGGACTTCAGTGATTTTATTGAAAATGCATCTCAGACTCAAACATGTGACAAAGTGTTTTAAATAAGCAACATTCAAATTCTATTCTGCAAGTAGGTGGTGAAATAATTTTGGTGTGCAGCCTAGATCCTGAACGTCATGTCACTGTAAGGAAAAGCCTCTGAGGCAAGGAGATTAACACACACAGTGCTTTATTTTTCCACCTCACCAGAATTTTTGCAGTAGGCACAGGCTGCATAGACATCGACTAGAAGGGCAAAAAGAAGAGGGGCATTTCTAGACAGAAAGGTTCCCTCAAGAATTTGGGAATATTTTCTTCTACTACCACATGCATTTTCTTATCTGCACTTTGCAGCTGTCTAGTAGACACTAATGAGAGATTTCATGTTCATACCAATTACTTGAAATATTTAATGTCCTTCTTAAGGTGCATTTACACATCAAAGAAATGACTCAGTCCAAGCATCCCACAATGCTGCAGAGTTAAAAAAAAAAATGTACTCACTTTGTGCTGTAAAAGAAATGACTTCAAGTTCTCCTGTAGCTAAGGCTACATAATTTTTATTTTAAAACTTCAGCTTCAGAGGATGATCACCCAGGGCAAAAGCGCTCTATCCATATAAAGCTGGGTAGATAGTATATCAGGTCGACACTAAAATTGTACCCTCCTTAGCCAGTCAGTGACATTTTTAGGTGGGCAGCAGTCAGGATTCCAAAACCAGCTTGGCCACAGCAATAGTAAAAGACGTAGCATGTAACTAATAGTAGCTGGACTCTAGAGCAAAAAAACCCATCCTATGTTATGCAATTAAGGTGTTGGAGAACAATTTTTAAGGTCTGAGAGAAATCACTAAACTTCTCCGTCTGTAAATACACCCTTCTGGAAATAATAAATTATCTTTCTTTATTGGTTTTGTCAGAACTCTCTCAATAACATTCATTAAACGCTTCTGTGAAGAGCACTGGGTGTTAATTAACATTTTAATATTTAAGAAGAGTTACTAAAACAATACGTTTCATTTGGTGAGGAAACTATAAAACATGTAGATTAGTTTGCTAGTGATGTGTTGCAGTGGTGATGGCCAGTAACTTTGGTAGCAAGTCTCAAATGTATACAATTTTTAGTTTTTTGTTTTGTTTAAATGGCTAGAAAATATATATTATATATACAAAAATAATATAATATATATAATCTACATGAAACCAAAGAAAGCTGGGTTTCTTAAGTGAAAGGATCCAATTATTTGTACATCAATCTCATTTTGTATACTACTATATTACTAAAGGCTTTTGAGCATGCAGCTCGGGATGGTTTGCTACAGGCCACTGTTGCCTACATGTGGACTAACCTGCTCCTCTTAAGCCTGTCTACAGCTACAGCATTTCTAGTTGGTGAGAAGGGATGTGATCCATACAAAAGACAACAGATTAGCTGAGCTGTAGGCGGCGAGTCCAGCAGTGCTTGCGTGAAACACCAGGCACTGAAGCACTTTCCCTTCATTCCACCATGAAGTGACCTCTGTCTTGTCATTTTCCATCCAAAGAAGCTGTTGTTATTGCCAGAGATTGTTGCTCACAAAGACATCTTACCCTCAGTACATAAACATTATCTGAATTTAGCCTCACATCCTTTAAGATCTTACTAGATCTGTCTTTGCTAAGGAAACATCTTTAGCTGTTAAATTGAATAACATTTTCCGAGCACACGTATTTCAATGGCTGAGTTTGGTTCATAGTCTACTGCTTCACTCTCTATATACTTCTGTCTCTCTTAAGAAATGCAAGTCAGCACTGGGAATGCATTTTCAGTCTTAAAATAGCTGGAATAATAATTGTAATTAGTTTTTCATTAGAATACTAATACAAATAAGTACAATCACAAATACAAAGTGTATTTCCTATATGAAGAGAATGTTTGTAAATAACATCAGGATTTTGAAATCTGTAATTGTCTCCCATTTTTCACTGTTTTGAAGAGAATGTAAAATCTTAAATTTATGGAAATAAGAACGGAAAGTGTTAGTCTTTGAAAACCAATATAGTTCACAGTGTAACAAAAAGATTGCATTTTAGTTTGATAGGAGAGTTAATATTCAAAATACCCTAAGTTTATCTTCTCTATACTAAAACTGACAGGGTTTTTTTTGCAGTAAAATATATACTTGTCATTCCATTAAAAAAAAAAAAAAAATTGTTGCTGAATTTGGGTGAGAAAATTCGTTGTTATGAGTACAGGGAGTCTTGGTGTGGTTTGTAGGTCAGATTAAAAAAAAAACCAATGGTCCCTTTGACTTTGCCAGTCATGGTCAAGCCTTTTCTTCATCAAGTTCTCTCTTAGACCAGAAGAACTTCAGTAAGTTTCCCAGACAATATTTGTATCCTCATGCAGAACCCAGATATTACACTGTCAAAATGACATTAAAATCTCTGCAGACGTGTGTAGCTGCAGCTGGAAAACAGATAATGATGTGTGAAATTTCACAAATAGGTGTGTGGGGCAGCGGGTTGGGTAGGAAGAAAAGTCTACCAAAAGAGTTTACTGAAATTACAAAATTCTGGGACTTAATGGAACAAGGAACACAATTGTCACTGGTCTTTACTAAGCCCTGGGAACTAAATACTTCCAGATATACCTTTTGCAAGGTCAGATGAAATGGAGATAGGACAGATGACAGGACATGATACAGCCATTAGTCAGACGCGGACTATAAACTTCCTGTATGGGTGCATAACAGCACAATTTGTGTGGATGTGAAGCTTTCACACCATATTCTGAAGCAATGTGGTATTGCCTCTCACGGAAAATTAAAATGAATCGTATTACTAATGCATTTCTTAAAGCAATTAGAGGAAAATTCGTATGTGCACCAAATCCGAAGGTGATAAAAGATTGCAAAGTGTTATTATACCTACAAAGGGAAAGTGAAAGTAGGCATGGTACTTGCAGAGGATGATTAGGGACATGAAATACAAGGGGATAAAAAGGTAAAACTATCCACAGGATACCTGTAATACCAATGCCTATAAAAATTCTGCAGGTCAGAAACTCATAATATTAAGAGAAGAATTGTGGAGAGACTGAATGAAGTAGAAAAAAAATTTAAGTGAAATAACAAAATCTTCATCCCTCTGCTCAGTTGTAATGGGGACAACACACTTTCTAGAAGAGCCATGGTGGATGGGATCATCAGTATATGGTTCTCCCTGTTTGGATCCAGAACGGTTGACAAAATAGAAGGAGCAGTATAACAAAAAGAGAAATGATCTTGAGATTCACAGGACTTTATCAGTTAATTTAGAAATATATACATATAATTAGCATAGTTATGGGAAGTGTAAATGCATCCTGGACACCCACCTGCAAGAATTTAAAAGGTATAAACTTCAAGGAAGTATTTCTATATATTGATATTAATAATATATATCAAATGTGTTTACAAGTAAACTAAGCAAGGGAAGACTCAAGATTGCTAAAAGCATACACTTTATGAAAAGTGAGGTGTCTCCAGCTTCGGAATGGTCTTGGAAGCATGACAATATTGTAAGCTTCTTTACACTAGGGCTATCATTGCTGTATTCAGTATTTCTGAAGACCAGCACACAAAGGAAAGGACAAGCACAGAGAAGGAGCAGAGGTGGGAAGTGATGATAAACAAGTGCAGGTAGAAAACAAGTGCAAGAAGAAAAGAGGACAGTCTGGTCAGGGAATTTGGCATGCTCAGAGCCCAGTGGCCCATCCAAAATGCCCATCCAGAGGAGCCCTGCCCTGCATGCTGCCAGCCTGCCTGCTAACCGAACCCCTGTCTGGACGGGGCTGCCTCAGCCTGCTACCTGCTGAAATGACAGAGTTAAGGCATTTAGTGTGAAGGGCATTCCTGCAACGCACAGCAGATGAAAGAGATGACTCAAGTACTGTCTTTCGGCATTTAGTTTCCGCGTGTCTCAGATTAAAAATGTAAAGGTGCGTCATGCAAACGGACGCAGGCACAGTGTGGGACGCGGCATGGAGGTACCTGACTTTGAAGTGGTTGGCATCTGCTTCTGAAGTGCAATCCACGGCCCTGTGTTACCTGCCTGGACTCTCTACAGTGCTCTTTTGCATGAGATTCAAAGCAGCAGCACACTGAGCAGTGAGCCACAAACACTACTCCAAGGAAAAAGCTAATAAAAGAGGTGCATCTTAAATCTCCCTCTCCTTCAGCTTTGGACTCCCAGAAGAGGATTAGCTGTGCTAGGGAGTCACACACTGGAGTCTCTCCGGTAGAGTAAATCATCTTTCTAGCTTCAGACAAAATCTGTGGAGAGTCTACTCCAAATATTTTGGACTGTGACACCCAGACAGTGCAGCTGTAGTAATCCCCACTTGTGTAATACATGTTTTACTGAGGACACGAGGAACTGTACATGTTGAGAACCTGAGTCACCATCACACTTCCAGTCCCACCTGCAGAAACTACTGTAGGTACTAACAGAAACCATCCTGGATATGCTAGGCTATGAAGAGAAAGAAAAGGTACACAGTACAAAATGTAAGCTGAGGAGTAACATCCCGGTTAGGGTAGCCAAACCAACAGTTCCTGTACCTTTTTTTGAACAAAGCATCTAACACCAACCGTGTTTAAGAAATACAAGTGGACCTTATTCTACATGTATGTATTAGACTTGCTCTGATGATGTACAGTAGACCAAATGCACTGGTGAGGCCTCACCTCGAGTACTGTGTCCAATTTGGGGCACCTCAGTACAAGAGAGATCTCGAGGGGCTGGAGCGGGTGCAGAGGAGGCAACGAAGCTGGTCAAGGGACTGGAGAAGAGATCCTATGAGGATCGTTTGAAGGAGCTGGGTCTGTTTCGTTTGAGGAAGAGGAGACTGAGGGGAGACCTCATTACTTTCTACAGCTCCCTGAAAGGACATTGCAGAGAGGCTGGTGCTGGGCTCTTCTCTCAGGTAATTAGGGATAGAACCAGAGGGAATGTCCTAGAGCTGAAACAAGGTAGGTTTAGACTGGACATAAGAAAAAAATGCTTCATGGAAAGGGCAGTGAAATATTGGAATTGGCTTCACAGGGAGGTGGTTGAGTCCCCATCCCTGGATGTGTTTAAACATTGCTTGGATGTGGTGTTGGGGAACGTGGTCTAGGGGTGAACTTGTAGAGTAGGGCTAATGGTTGGACATGATTATCCCGAGGGTCTTTTCCAACCTGAGTGATTCTGTGATTCTGTGAAATGCTTCAAGGGATATATGTAGAGATATGACATGGGTGGTGAACTTCAACTTACACACGGTACACGCAGACGCAGAATTGTAGGCACAAGGGTGAAACTGAAGTGTCCACAGACTGAGGGGCAGGGGTTTCTAAATGAAGTATAAACACTGCTAAAGTCCCCCAGAGAGAGTCCACCTCCTTTTGTCTCTCAGAAGATGAAACTGAGAAACAGAAAAGGACAGAGCTGAAGGAAATGTCAAAGAAATAATCATAGTTTTGGGATTTTTTTTTTCCTAAATAGCAGATGTGCAAACTATGGCGTAACCTACACCTGAAGTGTGAATTTTGGACAAATGTAACAGCTGGACTGAGTGTATATAGGCCAGCGAAGCCTGCCCTCAAAGGCTGCAAAGTAAATAATATAACTTTAAACAGAGTAAAACATGACAGAAAAAAATGAATGCAAACCCCAAAAAGAAATCAATGTAAAAAATGACTAATTTGGTTATGAGAACACTTCAGAAACTGATATATGATTATATGCCACTGCAAAGAGTATTGCACACATGAGCAGAATATTATTCTTGCTTTCTAAGAGTTAAGCCTATCAAGAAACCTAAATCATAAACTAACTCGTCTGTACTTCACTAAATGTAAGAATTTGTGAGTTTTAGATCTCATTCATTCATCTTTGCTAGTCACCATAACCAACCAGCTCCACTGCTGCTCTTTGCCTGTATTCTTTGTAATTCTCACTCTCATGCTCCTAACTGCTTTTGTCCTTGAGCAATGAGGCATACAGATATGTACTGACAACCAGGAGGACACCATCCTTCTCATAATCCAGAATCTTAACAATAGAGAAGAAAAAAAAAAGTAAGGAAAGGAATTAATCTTAACAGCAGAGTAACAAAAGTAATGTTTGGCAGACTCGATTTCAGTGCGTGCGTAAAATGCTATTACATACACCTTATATACAAAAAAATCCCTGCATTATAAAAGATCAATAAAGTTGCAAAGTACTATTCAAAGGACAGGACCTTTATCTTTGTGAAAGATTACAGGTAAGATTTGGATTCCTACAGCAGCTTGAGTATTGTACCAAACTCTCCTGGGACTGGTACTGCTTGTTCTGAGCTGAAAAGTCATGAATTAAAACCTAAATCCAAGCACTGCTCAAAATCCCACTACTGAAATCAGATGGATGCTTGCTGATTAACTGGTTCATGCAACAACAACATACAGGCAGAAGGCACAAAACAAATATCCCAGAAGAATAAAGGAGAGCACTATTAACAAATTAAATTACATTTGCAACAGTCAGTGACAGGTCCTTTCCCTCACAGGTAAGACTCCTCGGTCAGCAACTGTTACTGTCTTCACTGAGAGGCTTTTCACCTTAGGCTACTGAACTGTGCTGACAGACACTGACCTTGCTTGACCATGGACATTAACTATGTTCAACACCATGAATTTACGAGCAGTTCTGTTTTACGCTACTTTCTCTGACCCATTTCTTCCTGGCTTCTCACTCAGACCTGGCTCAGGATTCCTCTGTGCTAGGATGAAGCCTCAGTATCAAGTTTCCCCAAATATTTGTTTTTTTCTTTTGTTTTATTCAATCTATGACCTGGCCTGGATGGCTAAAGGGAAGAGGCTCAGCAGTCTGTCAGGTCTGACAGTTCCCCCAGGCTAGAGAAGCATACATGGCTTTTTCAAATTGAGTGCCAAGGGTACTATTAAGAACAGAAAAATAAGAAGGGAAAACAGTCCGCTGGGTCCTACTTTCTGAGCATGTAGTGTGGGATAAAGCAACTTGTGTCCTAAGTTTGGCAGACCAAACAGAAAAGCAATCTCTCCACAGGAAAATAAAAATGCAGGTTTTCTTGCATTTTCAGGTATAGAGCATAGTAACCCAGGTAGTTCAACTTTTCACAATATACATTCTATTTAAACAAATTTTCTATATTTCTCAAATCAACTATTGAGTTATTAGATGCAATTGTATAAAATTTCACACTAAGTAGTGTATGTGCTAATTAGATACTGTCAGTGGTTAAGTTTAGTGGATGGAAAATATGTAGCAGTGAGAGAGGAGACCTGAGTGAAGGGAAAAAGATAAACACCTTAAAATATCATACCTTAAAATATTATTAGTTCAGAAGTCTGACTTTTGTTGGGATGTATCGATTACAGAAATCAGTGAGAATTCTGCATTTCAGGGAAGGATAGCCAGGCTTTTCTTTAAGTGTCAGCTGTATGGACTCTAATAATAAGCATGTATAGGTTAATGGAAGAAGTGCAGCTAGAACTGTCAAAGGTGGTTGGCTCTACAGTTTATAATCTGGGTGTCACTTCCAAAACTAGGATGTTTTTTAGAGCACAAACCAGTCTTGCCTGCCTCTCAGGAGACCCTTGCCAGTGAGGACTCTCAAGCGAATGATGATGTTCTCCCATTCAGCAGTGAGGATGAAATAGATACCCCATTATTCAATGTTAACAATAATCTTTATATAAAGGAAAAAAAAAAAGAATATTCATGAAAAAAAAATCTGATTTATCACACATTGAGAATATGCTTTGCCTGCAGCAGCCATCTGTCTATGCAATTCACAGCTCTGTTTTCTGTAGGAGACAGGCTGTCATATGAAACGTTTATTTCTGCTGTTTATTTTGGGGTTCTCAGTTTGAAGGCGATCAAGTATTTTGTATATTTTTTTCAGCACAAGAAGACATATTTGAAGGCTGACACATGAATCAAAGGCCCAGGGAAGGTGCTAAGCTTGTACAAAAGTTTAAGTGGAAGTGTATATTGGGTCAGACAACTGTCAATGGCTGGAAAAGCTTTCAAGCAAGGTGCCTTAGAAAAGGGTAATACTAGTGTTCAAATCTGAATGAACCAGAATATTGAGCAGAGAAGTCTGGAAAAACAAGTGCATTGTCTGGTCCAACACCAATATGTGCTTTTGAAAGTGCAACTACGGCAAGAGTGACAATTCTCTCCAAACGAGCATTTTTTTGCACGTATGAACACTTCTGATGGGAGTTCTATTAAGAATGTTTATTGTTAACTATCCAAAGATGAATTCCTTTTCTTAGCATTTTATTTCTGTTTTGTTGTTAAGATTCTGGAATTGTGTAAGAATGACAGTGTCTTTGCAGTTGTAGGTGCACATCTATATGTCTCAGTGTTAACTATATCTACATATACATGAACGACAGGCTCTTGGGGAAAAAAAAAAACCAACAAAAAAACCCAAGGGAACAAATGATCATTTCAGAGGTTGATGATGGTCTGATCTGCATTGGATGTAGATGTTTCAGGAAGAGGACAGAGGGTGCATTTTACAGTTTGTTTTGCAGCAGTATGGTCGACTTCATAATAGCAGCAATAAAATCCCACAGTAGCAGTGACCATAACGTTTTTTGCTGTAGAACCACATTAAGGAACATTCAGCTGGGCAAAACCAGTGCACACCTCACTAGATATAGAAGCAAAATAAAAAAGGAAGTATTTCACTTATCCAAACGCAGGTGTGTCCTCAGCAAAGAAAACAAGACATATCTCTTTGAAAAAGGAGTAAACACAAGCTTTTAGTGGCAAAAGCTGAGATAAAAGATTATAGAGTCATAGAATGCCTTGGGTTGCAAGGGACCTCTAAAGGTCATCTAGTCCAATGCACCTGCAGTGAGCAGGGACATTCTCAACTAGATCAGGTTGCTCAGAGCCTCATCAAGCCTGACATTGATTGTCTCCAGGGATGGAGCCTCCACCACCTCCCTGGGCAACCTGTTCCAGTGCTCCACTACCCTCACAGTAAAGAACTTCTTCCTAAAGTCCAATCTAAATCTGCCCTTCTCTACTTTAAAACCATTGCCCCTCATCCTATCACTACAAGCCCTTATAAGTAGTCCCTCTCCAGCTTTCTTGTAGGCCCCCTTCAGACACTGGAAGGCTGCTATAAGGTCTCCCCAGAGCCTTCTCTTCTCCAGCCTGAACAACCCCAGCTCCCTCAGCTTGTCCTTGTAGGAGAAGTGTTCCAGCCCTCTGACCATTTTCATGGCCCTCTTCTGGACCTGCTCCATCAGGTCCATGTCTTTACTCTGTTGAGGGGTCCACAGCTGGACACAGTACTCAAGGGGAGGTCTCACCAGAGCAGAGCGGCAGAATCACCTCTTTTGATCTGCTGGCCACACATCTTTTGATACAGCCCAGGATGTGATTGGCCTTTCAGGCTGCAAGTGCACACTGGCTCATGTCCAGCTTCTTGTCCACCAGAACCCCCAAGTTCTTTTCTTCAGGGCTGCTTTCTATCACCTCATCTCCCAGCCTGTATTGATAATGGTGCTGTGTCACTGTCTTAAAAAAGCACCCCTTAATTCCCTTAAGGTGTTTTCCTGATATTTCCCTGTTGGGTCCTACTACGTGAGGAGCCCCTGGCTCATCTCTGTGAGATATAGTAGGTTAAAAATTAATGAATAAAAATGAAAGGAGTAATCTGGAAAGGAGGCAGCTGAAAGAATGAAAAGAGAAAATGCAAAATTTATGCTGAGAGAGAGAAAGGGGAAACCAAGGAATGAGAGGGATGGAAGGAGAACATTTAAGTACTTACCTGGATCAGTCCAAACCCACTAATTTCTGTAACACTTTTTCATCAGTTTCAACAGGAAATGTTTCAGGGTTATAACTTGCATTTCCATTCCTATTAGATGTGCAACTCCGTGCAGCAAAAGGAAGAGAATTTACAGGATCTTCTTGTTTCAAGATAAACAGGAATGCTGGGATGACAACTCTGGGGTAAAATAATCCTGCCCAAATAAGCAATAAAATGGCTTAAAGCATATTTTAGGTTTCTGTGTGCTTCATGTGGGTTCAACTGGAAAGACTGTGCAGATGTGGTGAATATACACCTCAGTGATCTTTTGGTGATTGTGGGCTTTTTTTGAATAGAAGTCCATTTAGGACATGTTGTATCTGGGAGGGAAGCAAGAAATAGCAGACAATTCTGGTATGATTTTGTCAGGTATTTCCAACATATCAGAAGCATGGAAATGCACGCTGCAAGTGTTAAGAAGTGAAGAAAAGCTTGGAAGCTAACTCCTTTTCAGGGCTTAGGTACACAAAATCCATAGTTTCTGCAGTTTAATGACATGTATTATAGTATTTTTTCCACTCAAAGAAGCAAACAAAATCCAAGACCCCTAATGTCAGTCAAGAAAGTTTCAAATCCCACCTTCCTTCAATGTCAAATGAAAAAATCATACTAAAAAGCCAAATTCCTTTTTCTGAGAAGTTTAAAGGAGACTCAGTAAAATGGCTCACCAAGGTCCACAACTGCAGAGAAATTAACTCAGGAGCAGATAGAGCTTATAGAGACAGTGATGGAGTCAACTTTTGATAAATGGCAGCAGGGATGCTTTTCCCTATATTCCCCTACCTAAAAAATGGATTCCAGCTCTTTGTTCCTTCTTTCTGTCCTCTTTCTATCTGTACAACAAGGCTGGGGAGAAGGTGTGTAGGAGGAAAACAGGGGAAAGAGGGAGAAGGAAGACTTCACAGGAGACATCTGATCTGGAAGTTGCCAAGGTGTATAATTAATTACTGAACTGGTGTATCAAAACAGAGTGTGGGAAAGCACAAGCAGGCTAGACTTCTAACAATAAAAACATCTAGTGGAAAATGAAATCTGTAGTATATTAATATCATGTGTAAGAAGATAAAAATTTTCTATAAATCACTTCAAAGCACAGTTTCTCAGGACAGCAATATATTTCACCCTCAGAAGAACTAGAGCTTGGGGACTTGTGGAAAGAACACTGCTCTGTGGTACAGGAAGCAATTCAACAGATACATCTGGAATCAGATGAATTTTGAAGTAAAAGTCATGCCCTCTGAACACCCAGCATATTTTATGGCTAGGTAATACAGGATAACTACTTCAAGATAGCAAAATTATATACTTCAAGTTAGCAAAATTATAGTCCCCAAGCCAGGAAAGCCACGGGTATTGCCATAATGATAAATGAAAAGGAAAAAAGAGTCCAACTTTTGCTTGCCAATACATGCCAAATGCTTTTCAAAATTTTAAAACCTCAAAATACACAGAAGTTTATTTTTGTGTTTTCAGTATTGCTGGATATTGGGAAGAAGTTCTGATACCAGACATCTGTTACATTAAAATGACAATCATGAAAATAAAAAAGATAGATTTTTAAACAAAACTCTCAGATCATTTCTGTTACTCACAGCTTGTTCTTTCAGCAGGTGATATCACTTCCTGCTATAGCCCTTCTTCCATCAGAATTATCTTTGGGGCAAATACTGCAGCCCAGGGATAGCAAGATAAACGGCAATCCCTACACACTGAACAGCTTTAGTTGGCAAAATTGAGGAGATCAATCAGAGGGTCTGCAGCTGTTCAGCTGTACCAGCTAAAACACAGAAAATAGGTCACATAAGGGGCCGTAGCTTGAAGAACTTGGAGACTTTCTCTTGGGATAATCCATTCTTTCTAGTGTTATAAAACAAATTATTTTCATCCAAATTTCATGTAGGTCCATAACAAATCAGCAGAAGGTTGGTTTTCACGGAGTCTATAATCTGCATTTGATGACACATGTCATTTCCAGTGACTGTGGTTCTTGGTGGTTTCTGAGTTCCTGAGAGTTTTTGCTCATTAGAAATCATTTAGAAAAAAAAGAATAAGTAATACAAACCACTTCAGACTGTTTTCCAGTTTTCTAATGCTTTTCCTTATATCACATTACACTTGTTGGTAAACAGCCTCTCATTGGTGTTTTGCCAGTTGTTACTGCCTTTACAACAGGCCACCTTCATGTTTTTGCCCTTTGTAATTTGTACGTCACCCTTGGAGCCCTAAGTAGCACTCTGTCACCTAGATTGCCTCAAGTGAGTATTTATTTTCTTTGAAGAGAAGCAGTACAAGTGTGTTATTTAAAAAGCACACGTCACCCCATTTCCTGGAATATTATTCAATTTCTTTACAGCTCAGCCACTGAGCACATGCCGGTGGCTGTGCAGGACTGCTTGAAGAGTCAGGCCCTGAATCAGCAGTATAACTAGTAAGAAAAAAAAGACACGAGACCAAAAATCTACCACATACATTATGAGGAGCTGCATTCATGAGATGCAGATGACAAAATGCAATTCTATAGTCTAGCTGTTAAGGACAGGAATTTCTACCACTGGTTTTACCCTATTCTTTTCTTTTTCAAATACTAAACATTAGGTAAAATAAACTTCACAGTCTGTGCTGGCCACGTTAATACATTCTTCATTTCACGATGGTCTTGTACCTAGTCTCCAGGAAAACTATTTCTGAAAAGTGAATACTTCCTTTTTAAAATGTAAGCAAAAAATATCAGGGAAATTCACCTGTGTAGGACAGTCATCTAAGCCTCAAGTTGCTCAATTAAAGCAAGACCTAAATGGTGGATAGTTTCACTGATCTTGTTAATACCCTCTGTGCACACAACAAATTTCAGAAAACATTAAACTGGTATTGCGTAAAAACGATCCGAGTAATAAATCTAGGATAATAGGGAGAAATTAGATATTCAAAATAGATGCAAAATACCAATCCAGACAGTTTTGCCTTCAAAGACATACTTCTGTTATTTCCTCAAGCATTCAATGAAGTGAGCAACAGTTTTTGTTTTATTTATTATCAATTTACCTTATTCAGATCCTCGTTCCCTTGAGAAACTACTTGTAGGCTTCATTACTTGATTTCTTCTGCTTCTCTGCCTTTAGTTCCATGGCAACCAAGGTAAAATTAGTATCAGAGAGGAAATCCCAAGCAGCCCTGAGCTAGAATCTTAGGAAATCCAGCTCTTTATTTCACAGAATCAAAGAATTACAGACTCGATTGATGTGGGAAGGGATCTCCGAAGGTCATTTTCATGCAACCCCCCTGCTCGAGCAAGGGGCCACCTAGAGCAGGTTTTGCAAGACCAGGTTCGGACAGCCTTTGAATTTCTCCAGGCATGGAGATTCTTCCCCCTCCCTGGGCAACCTGTGCCAGTGCTAGGTCACCCTCACAGTGAAAAATTGTTTCCCAATGAGGGAACCTCCTACGTTTCAGTTTGTGCCCACCATAGTCTCTGGTCCTGTCACTGGGTACCTCTGAAAAGTGCCCAGTTCTGTTCTCTTTACCTCTCCTCCTTCAGGTATTTATATACATTGATAAGATCCCTCTCTGTAACATCTTTCTCAGTTTCTCCTCACAGGAGAGTTGCTCCAGTCCTTTCTTCATTTTTATGTCTCTTTGTTGGTCTCCCTCCAGTATGTTCATATCTCTCTTGTACTGGGAAGTCCAGAACTGAATCCAGCACTCTAGGTGTCGTCTCACCAGTGCTGAGTAGAAGGGAAGGATCACTTCCCTTGACCTGCTGCCAATGCTTTGCATAATCTCAGGATACCATTAGCTGCCTTTGCTGCAAGGGCATGTTGCTGGCTCATGGTCAGTTTGGTGTCCACCAGGACTCCCAGGTCCTTTTCTCCATGCTGCTTTCAAGTCCTCCCCAGGAGGGGAGGATTTTGCACTGCACGAGGTTCCTGTCGGCTCATTTCGCCAGCCTATTGAGGTCTCTCTGGATACCAGCATGGGCCTCCAGTATGTTAGACACTGCTACCAGTTTTGTGTCACCAGCAACCTTACTAAGGGTAAACTCTGCCCCATCCTCCGCATTGTTGGTGAAGGTGTTGAATGGGTCTGGACCCAGCATTAACCTCTGGGGTACAGCACTAGCTACTGGCCTCCAAGTAGACTTGGTGCCACTGACCAACACCCTCCAGACCTGGCCATTCAGCCAGTTTTCAGTTCACCTCACTATTGCTGGGCTTATCCAGCCCCTACATCAACAGCTCCTCTATGAGGATCTTATGGAAGAAAACACCAAAAACCTACCAGAAGTCTAGGCAGACAATATCTACTGTACACCCCACATTAACCAGGCCAGGCATTTCATAATAAAGTTTATCTTCCTGATTTAAAAAGGGGGATATCAAACTGAATGTATGGTTTGATGAGATAACTAGTTCTGTATCAGGATGTATAGGGAATGAAAATTACTAATATACCTGTACGTAACAAGTCCTTAAAACACCACAGTGCACGGAGAGCCACCAAAACTAGCAGAGTTTCAGGAGCTACAGTTTCAGCCCAGTAATTTTTGAAAGCACTTGGCCTGCACTCATTTGGAAAACAAAAACAAAACTAGAAAAGCAAAGCTGAAAGAAATTGAATTGTCACCATTTAAACAGGTTAGGATGGAAAGTACACTTTAATCCAAAAATATCTGCAAATAGTTTTGTTTGAACTTCTCTCTGGCATATGAAGCCACCATGAAAAGCTTTGCTGTAGCCATGACTGTCATTGCCACGTGACAAGATAAGGTGAAAACTTGGTTGCAGGCAACAGTTTGAAATTTCTGTTCTTCTCATTTATCAGGCCATGAGCTAATTAATTGGAATAAGTAAGAAAACTTCTCTCATGGCATATTAATGCACAATGCATATTCATGGGGGTTCATACTCATCCTCTCAAGCATCCTGGACTGCCTACTGAGAGGCAGCATGGTTTGCCCTCCAGTACTGCCCTGCAGAAAAGTGGGTATAACACCACTTACTGTGTTTTGAAGTCTAATTAGCTGTTTGCAAAAAGAACTGAGGTCGGTAGATGAAAAGTGCTTCAGAAATGCAAAATATTATTATTACTATTAAGAATAATAATAAAGAACATGCAGCAAATAATTAACATAGCAAAATAAAATTGATAATTTTAAAAGGTTCCCAAATGGTATGAACTGGATGTTAAAGGGAAGTTAGGAGAATACCTTCTTTTTCTTCAGCAAAGTGACCTAAATATCACCATACTTGGTTTTTAACAGATTCTGTTAATAATAAAAATGGCATTAAATGTTATGCATAAGCTAGGTGACTTTTCTAAGTAGTGAAAATAATATGGCTAATGTTTTAAAAACAACTCCATATTAGGTTAACAAATACTGAATGTTAATCAGGAGATTTTTTTCCAGATTTTCAAGCACTGAATTGGCTGGTCTCTTGGAAAACATGACCTATTTTTAAACACTGATTTTCAAAATGCTCTACTTACAGTCTTATGTTCAAAGTATTAGGCTGCAAGGTTTGGAACAATCTAAATAATTGATGATCTCCTAATCAAAAGGGACATACATCAAAGAGATAAAGCCACATTTCTGTTCATTGAAAGACTTGGGCAAACATGGAAAAAAGAAAAAGGGTTGTGACCGAAAATGTGAGAAAAAAAAATAATTAAATCACTACTGAAAGTTTTTTAAAGGCCACTCCTATCATAAATCCCACAAATTGTTTATGATGAATAATTCAGTTGACAATACCAAGAAAAACTGAATCCCAAAGCAAACTAAATTTTCACTTCATTTCCATAAGTTATACTTTTTATCCCTTTGTACACAAACTAGTAAAAGACCCTAATCCAAGTATTTAAATGTCTAATATTTCCAGATACAGAACTGGATAAGAGAACAAGACCCAGTCCTTCAACTTATTCCACCTAGAGTGAGTGTGTCTTTGTGACAGGTGACTTGCTAGCTTGGAAATTCGTGGCTTCCTAGATAATAAGCATTACCAGCTTAATTTAAATCAGTTAAAAATATTTCAGCTGAACTGGTGGAAAAAAAATGCAGAATTAGGAAAAGGTTTTTACATTAATAAGTGTACACTGGCAAAAACTCTGATGCAAATTAAGTGGGTATAAGCCAGGTCAAAATCAATTTAGAGATGTCACAAAATGTATCCGCTTCAGAGTATACCTTTACTTAAACCTCACCAACTTCATATGTAAATCATATCTAGGGATACCTTAAAATCTAAGGTGCCTAGAGACACCTTAAAATTTCCATGGATTATAATTTTATACAAAAGGAAAACAGTATCCATTTCATATAGGTGCAAGTTATTTCTACCGCAGAAGAAGAATATTGACATCACCATGCAATTTTCTGAATAGATCTTTTAAAGTAACAGTGTTCTTTTTAATTAATGCTTACTAACTGCACCGAAATAGTCCTACTTCCAAAACACACCTAAAAACTCACTAAACTTCATTAACCTTTCAAAATACTCTATTCAGTTGCTACTTTGCAGTCTGTGTCCAAGACAATAGAAAAATTGTCTCAGGATTTTCTTTATAGTTGTGTCTAAGGTGTGTCCATGCACAGTCATTTTCACTGGTAGCCACATATTTTTGTGTCCTGGTTTGAGTGAGAACAGAACTAATTCTGTTCAGTGATTTTACCTTCCAGCTCAGTTCTTGTAACTAACTGCACTTTCTGAAGTTAGCAGGAGGTTTTCCCAGGCAGTGTCTGCTTCTAGCAGGGATAACACCCCATGTTTAGAGCTACTACCAAGGGTTGGTGTGCAGACCAAGGCCACTGCTGGATCTTGTGTACCACGTTGGGGGTGCAGAAAGTGAAAGGCTGCACCTGCAGGGAGGAGTGGACAGGACAGGTGACCCTGAACTGACCAACAAGAGATTCCATCCCATATACACCATATTTGGTATTAAGCTGAGGGATCCAGAGGGTCTGTGACTCCCTTCTCTCCCCTCTCTTTGCCCTCTTGGACCACTTTGCTAGCTTTGCTTGGCTCAGGTCCTCTTTTGGTTCCTTCCTTGGAGCATCCAAGGAGGTCTCTCTCTGTTCTGCCTTTGATCCCAATCTGTGCGTTCCTGAATCCAATACCAGAATCCAATCCCTGAACACAGCTCCTGTCTCCTGCAGGGCCCAGTCTGGGACTCTCCCAGTGCCTGCCTCACAGCATCAGTGGTGACAGTGATGTAATTACCATCAGGGGGGTTGGGTTCCATACTGGTTTTGTATATATTTGTATTTTTATTATTATTATTTTCATTGTCATTAAAGCTGTTCTAGTTTCCTTTTCTAATCCCTCAGTCTCTCTCCCTTATTCCCTTTCTCTTCCCCTTTGAGGAGGGAGAGGTGTTAACAGAGAGTGTCTGTTATAGGTCTAAAGGATCATCCTGACCTAAACTGTGACATTTTGTCATGGTTTCTTTGCTGGCTTCTGGGACTCTGATTCAAAAGAAGAATAGTCTTCTGCTCCTCTTATCTTTCTTCCTTAGCTTACTCTCACCTTCACTGATGTTTCTCAAGTTTTTGGTCAAGTAAGATCCATAGAAAAGAGTTGGTTTTCCATATCACTAGTGTATATAGGCAGCCTTGTCATTCAGAAAAGTTTAAAGGTCTCAATCATCCTAACTTTAAATTATTTTTAAAAGATGAATATGTAGTTTTAAATCTGTTTTATGGGTTAATTCTATCATTATAAAAGTAACTAATTTTTTTTGTCCTTTCTAGAACTTTTATGCAGAGCTTCAGTAAGGCTGTATTCTCAGTGAGCTGAATATGGTGCAAATGTTTGACGGAGAGTCTATAACACAGGATTTAGAACTGCAAACAAACAGGTTTCCTTTGTATGAACATCTACCAGACACCTGGTGAGGCACATCAAAACCAGAGAAAGGAAGTCTTGAGAGCACAATTCCTACACCCTAAGGCAACCACAGCCATAATTATTAATATGACAACTCAGAAAATAAACTGCTTTTAAGGAAAAAAAATGATGAAATAAAATGTTGTCCATATCTGTAATACCTTGTACTACTTGGATACAAAGGCAAAATTTCTTGCAGCTCTCCTGCACCCACCACAAATATGAAAAACAAATGCAAATTTTCTTCTAACTAGAATGTTTTACAGGGTGGAAAAAAAAAAGTTCATCACCTACATCTGGCACTCTCCCTGATATGCACATATATGTTTCTTTCCCCTTCATCCCTCTAAATCACTGTCAGGCTTTGAATAACACTGAAATATAAAGAGGCCACTTCCTCTAGTTTTCTCTCCTTTCAAAGCTGGAAAATAAAGGAAGATACTACAAAAATGACTAATGAGTTACTAAGATATTTTAGAATATGGGCTGAATGTCAGATGCTAAAATCAGATTTTATTCCCAGACTGCAAAAAGGAAAGGACTTGGGAATAGTTACAGACTGAACAGCTTAATAGCTTGGTATCTCCCATGTCTGAATCACACCCAAAGACGAAACTAAAAGCTCACCATGTAAAAGAACAAGAGTCTAAAGATCTACAAAGTCACCTCTTGAACCTTTATAATAATATACTGGAGGGAAAGTCAGAGACAGAGTTGATTTAAAAATAGCATACACCTTTGACTCTTCACAAAATGAATGCGAATTGGGTGTCTTAAATGACATACTATAGCGTCCTGTTGCCATCTGAAGCAGAATAGAGAGGGAGCTACTTAACTGTAAAATTTCCTTTCACTTCAGGATGTCAGCATGACACTGTATTTAACAATGAGGGCTGTTGAAGGTGCAGAAATGCAAGATGTAAGGGGAGATTGTTCACTTACAACTCAAGTCTCTTGGCTTGCAGCTCAGTCCATCTCCCATTAGAGCTCAAGGTAGGCAATATGGTTCTTTTCTTCTCTACCTGCTCCAAAACATGGAAGATAATTGCTTTGTAATGAAAGCAATTAGCTTAAAAATCATGCCATTTTCTATGAACTTGATAGTTACGTGAAGTTGCAGCCATATTTGGTGGTCAACATGAATTTCACTTGCCAATGTACTTACTAGTCTGCTTCAAGCCCAAGACTAACAAGAAACTGAAAATGTTTTCCTTTAGTCCCCTGTCATGATTCATGTATGAAGTTCCTGACGCAAATTAGAGTACACTGCTCCTAGTTAAAAGGTGGCAGCTCTTTGCTGAAGGACTGGTTGTCACTATTAAACATTTCTGTCACACAGTTTGAAGTGCCGTATTTCTGAGTTTAGAAGAACATGCTTTTCTTTCACCAAAGGTTAAACAAAACTTGGGGAGCAGTTTGTTGCAAGCATTGACACAAGTCTATCACATTTTAAGCTTTTTTCTTGTTGTAATTTGCCTTGTCTAGCTTTTCTATTAGTTCCACAATACACTGTGACAGTTTGATAGATTCAAAGCCCTAACAGTAACTCATAGAGCCTTCTTACGTAAAATGAAGATAACTATTTCAGATAGCTTAAATATATTTACACACACATATATAGAAGAGGTTTTGAGGTTCCCAGATGTATATTATTCTGTGTCGGGCTACTGAAACATAGCTGTGATCTAAAAGAGACTTTATTTAGCCATGCTTTTATTTCTCAGCATTTAGTACAGCCTTTTACTTTCCTAGTCAGCAGCATGCCACCTGCTCTTTCATTTCGTCAAAGTAGGTCAGCAGTCAGCCATCAATCTTTCATCTTCATTACAGCTAAATCCTAAAGCCTGAGGCAAATGAACCATTTTAAAGGAGATGCAGTGATAGCTGCGGTATTCTCTCTCTTGCGTTGGCCATTTGTGGCTGAAAACATATCACAAAATCCAGACGAAGCTAGCCAGCCTTTAACTGGAAAATAACAGGAAGGCATGCAGTTTTAACGAGGTCTTTGGAAAAATGAGGGGCCGAGTTTATAACCACAGAAACATGTGTCCAGTCTCCACATCATATAATCTTCATATGCTTATTAAACTCTGAATTTCTAAAGTTAAATCATTATCCCCCTAATAGAAGACAATTCTAGATCTTCAACCAATGTAGTGCCTCAGAAACATCTTTCAGCTTCTGTTTACTCATGATAAATTAACTATTTTTCTCATGTGTCATCCTGGACAAAGGGTTTGAACAGTTCATCTCCCCTCCTGGTCTTCAATATTTCATGAAATTTAGAGATAGCAATCATGTATCCTCCTGGCATCAATTCTTAGACTTCTTTAAAAACAGAAGTTTTCCATTTCTTTGCTTAACATTTCTTGCATGAACCTGTTCCTTTATGAGTTAATTTTTAACCACAGGTGACCAGATTTAAACAAAATCACATTATTCAGAATTTATTAACAATGTTTGTGGAAATTAGATTTTCTGTCTAATAATTGTACATGTTTGTACTGAACCTTGAAAGCCTTTTGCTTTTGTACAGCAATTCTGTTTCTATAAGTCAATGAAGCATAGTGGTGTTCAGTGAAACACTGAACAGTTTCCAGAAGTACAGGTACCTGAGAATCTCACCAGATACAGGGAACAGCTCATTGATTTTTTTCTTGGAGAGTGAAATACTAGGCAGGGTGAGGTAGACAACTGTGCAGAGTTGTAGGGCCGCATCCTTATTAAGGCCAGAGAGATGTGGTGGGAAGTTCATGACTGGAGTGCTGCATACAAATAAATAGGAACAGGCTGGGAAGGGAAAACTGGAAAGTTGCCTGTTACATGAGACAGCAGCAGGAATACCTTGGGCTTTGCCTTGGGATGGATGATGAGCCAGTCCAGAGTTTATGGGTTAAGATTAGAGGGCAGAACAAAGTGGTGTATGTTGTGGCTAGTGTTTACCACTGACCACATGACCAGGAAGTAGAAGCCGATGAGGCTGTACTCAGACAATGGGAAAAACCTTCATGTTTGCAGATACTGGTTCTCATGGGGGACTTAACAACTGACAACAGAGAAAATCACAGATCCCCAGGACCTGTGAATTACATTGACGAGAACTTCCTGATATAGGTCATGGGTGATTTGAAGTACCCTTCTGGACAGGATATCTAGAAAATAGGCAGAAGTAGTAACCTTGGCTGCTGGGACCATAAGAGGGTTGAGCTTGTGATCCTGAAAGGAGGAAATAAGGCAAATAGAATGCTAACAACCATGGATTACAGAACAGCAGACTTTGGTCTGTTGAAGGGTCTACTTGGAAAGATCCCATGGGATGGTCATGAAGATTAGAGCAAACCAAGAGAGAAAGACAATTTTCAAGGATCACTGCTTCCAAGTGTAAGAATGGACCATCCTCACATAGAGAAAACAGGTAAGAAAGAAAGAATTAATAACAGCAGCAAGAGGCCTGCATGGATGAACTAGGAATTCCTAACTTGGACCTAAAAAGGAATTCTACAACAAGTGAAAGCTCAAACAGGTGAAACCATAGGAATACAGAAACACTGGATGTGCAGGAATGGGATTAGGGAAGCCAAATTCCATCTGAGGTTGAATCTTGGGAGGGTAACATGTAGGGTTTTTACAGGTCTTTTCATAGCAAAAGGGAGATTAGAGAAAATGAGGGCCTGACATGGAATGGGGCAGAAGACCTGGTGATGAAGGACATGGAAAAGCTGAGGTATCCAGTGCCGCCTTCACCTCAGCATTTACCAATAAAATTTGCTCTGAGGAATTGCAGCTCCTGAAAGCAGTGGTAATGTTGAAGCAGTGAATTTTTACCCTCAGTTAAGAGGATATTGTTGGGGAACATTTAAAGCAGGTAGACATACCAAATTAATGGGACCTGATTGAATGAATCCATGAGGACTAAGGGAGCTGGCCGATATTGTGAGGCTACTCTTGATTTGGAAGATCATGGTGACTGAGGGAGGTTCCAGAGGACTGGAAAACCCAAAGATCACTGTTACCATTGATATGGGCAAGCAGAAGGATCTCAGGAACTACAGGCCAGTCTACCTCACCTTAACCCCTGTGATAGTGATGGAGCAAACTTCTCTGGGAACCATTTCCAAGCACATTAAGGACAAGAATGCAATTGGAAGTAGTAAGGATTTATAAAGGGGGAAACATGCCTGTCCAACCTGACAGCCTGTGACAAAATGCCTACCTTGGATGAGGGGAAAGCAGTTGGCACTGTTTATCTTCACTTGATCGAGGCTTTCAACACTCTGCCATAACACCCTCATAGACAAACATAAAGTAGGGACTAGACAAGTGGACTGTAAATGGGACTGAAAACTGCATAAACTGGCAAACTCTAGGGGTTGTGATATCCAGCCAGCATGATGTTCAACTGGAGTCCAGTTGCAAGTTGTTTATCCTAGGAAGCAAGCCTGTGACCAACACTGCTTAACATGTTAATGATGTGGATGATAGGACAGAGGAGTGCTTCCTCAGTAAGTTTGCAGATGATATAGAAGTATGAGGAAGCACTGATATACCAGAGGGATATCTGGAGATCTGGGCTGATAGGACTCTCCTGAGCTGAGAAAAGGGAAATGCCAAGTCCTGGCCCTGGACAGGAAGAACCACAGACAATCTGGGTGGTGTTTGGCTGGAAAGCAGCTTTGCAGAAAGGGCCCTGGGTGTCCTGGCAGAAACCAAGCAATGTGCCCTTGCATTAAGAAGAGTGTCACCAGCAGACTGAAGGAAGTGGTGCTTCTCCTCTACTCAGCCCTTGTGAGATCATATTTGGAGTACTGTGTCCAAGCCTGGAATCTCCAGTGCAAGAGTCACATGAACTTACTGAATTGAGTCCAAGAAAGGGCAACTAAAATGCTCAAGGTATTCTAGCATCTGACATGAGAAGAGGCTGAGAGATGGGGTCAAAGATTTCTTCAAGTGAGGTCACGTCTTCATGTCTAACACCTCTTGAGAGATTCTTCTTCCACGAGTGTGCCCAGTGGCTACATTAATCGCAGGTAAGCTTTTAGGATGAACAAAGCACTGTGGAATAGTTCTCCATCTGCACTATGTGTTGTATGTTTTTTGAACCTGCCAATTCTACTTCACTCTTTAACTCTTGTATTGAAATAGACTGTGCATGATCATTTCTAGTCACATTTTCTAAGCCACTGAAGATTTTATACTTCCTTGTTCTCATTCATCTCTTTTCCAGATAGAAGTGATCGCAGCCTGTTCCTTGGATAGAGGCTATTCAACACTTCTCAATCCTCTGCATTGCTCTGTCTGTATGTTTTCCATCTCCTGAAGGTAAGGAAGTATGCTGGAAATGTACACAGTGTAGGTATAACTCCAGTCTGGCTTTATATACTGGCATAATATTGCTTTATGTTTTGTTCCCTACTTTCTTTCCTGTAATTCCTTATACTCTGCTGCCTTTTGACTCTTACTGAGCATCAAGATGACATTTTCTTATAACTGTGTATCAAGATCTCACCATCACTTGGCATTTATTTACATTCTGTTCCACTTATCTTTTAATTTTCATTGCAAACAAGAATCTTGCTTGGGATTTCAATTTATGATATGAGTGTCACAGTGACTTGTGGAAATGACTTGTCAAAGTTCATAATTTTAAGAGCTTAAATAATTACTTTGATAATTTCTGATATGATTCTCATTTCAGATTAATTAAAATTTTATGAACTTATTAAAAAAACAAAACAAAACAAAACCACTGGCAAAATACGAGAAAATATCCAACCAAATTATCACACTCCTGCCCCCGCAGTGATCTTTTCCATCTTGCTCCAGCCTAATTCCTTTGTAATGCCATTTCTTGCAATGTCGTTTGATGGTCTGCTATCACACGTACATTTCCATCCTGAACGTGTCTCCTCAGTGCTTTAACTGGCTGTTCTTTCTTCTATATTAGTATATGCAAATGATGAATATGAAAAAAACTACTTTAAAACCTTGCTCACAGCATTATTGTAAGATTAGACTGCAATGAAAACATTAAAGATATGCGCCTTCAACCTATATAACAAAGCTAAAGAACAGCTCCATGTTGGCAGCAAGAAATTTTCATTTTGCTTTCATCTGCTGCACAAATTTATGTGCTAGCTCAATGGTATTACTGCAAATAGAAAATTCCATAGTAAATTACTTTCTATCATTAGCTCTATAAATTTATGATGTAGGTGTTCTGTTCCACTTTGATTTGCAACAGTCCCACAAAATGAGAGGGGGCTAATCAAAGCTGTTAGATCAAAATTCCTTTTCTGCATAGAAGTAACCAGCACACAGAAGTATATAACAGGGGGCATATCCAGCTTTTCACCTACCAAAATCAGAACGATGGACTGTTGCAATTATGTCTGGGTCCTATACCATAAGAAACTCCTGAAATACACATGATCTAGGGGCTCACGCATTCAAGACTGCCAGAAAGCAAGACTCCCTGCTCTGTGCCTCTTGGAAAGATAGATGTACCTCAAATTTCAGTAAGAATAAAAACAAAAAAAAATAAAGTCTTCTTCAATTGGACATGTGGCTCCTGAGCAGATACCAGAACTGAAACATCAACACTCAATATATTAAATATATATGTACATATTACCACACACACTCATTCATATATATGTACATCTGTTTGCAATACACTGAAATAGAATATAGTGTTTTTTTCACAAATACATGCCTTTTGGAATACCTAATTCTGTAGCAAATATCAGAAGAGATTCTTCTACACTACTAAGAATTACACAATATTCTATTTGTTACTGAAAAAAGCAGTATAATGATTTGAAAATGTAAGCAGGTTACTTCCATAAAATGAGGATTCTAGCCTCATAAACCATAAGCTGATATCGTAATAGTAATAAAGGAACCATCAACTTCTTAGAAGGATCCTCCAATTTCTAAAGCTCTTACTTGGGTCAGAGACGCTTCATGAGAAAGCAATAAAAATATCTCATAATGAATGGGAACTGTCGAATAAAATGGCAATACTAAAGAAATCAGTACACCAAGGCACTTAAATCCAAGACATTATTTGAGAGAACCAGGAGTTCATGATAATAGAATCATAATAACGAAGCTGATATAAACAAACAAACAAAAAAATTAAAAAGGAGATGATATAAGAAAAATTAGGATGGCTAATACAGGTTTTAAGAGCAAGTAGCTAATGACAACACCGAGTTTCTTTAAATGTACCTGAAAATAAAAAAAAATTCAATCCAGGACATTTCTGGAATTAAGGCAAAAAAATGAAGTCTCAGCATTTTCTGGTGAAGATAGTGTGGACAAAATTTCTACACCAGATCTTTCTTTTCAAATAACCAAAATTAATAACTGCACCAAGCTTCAGAAGATATTAAGTAAAATGATACATTATGTATTCATTATATAATGTGTGCCCAGCGATAACACTGCTTGTTTAATTGTCATAAATAAGATGACAAAAAATCAGTTTTGACGAAAACTGGCAATAAAGTATAGTCTTTTCTTGCAAATTGCTTTTTAAGCCAGGAAGGGCAGTAAGTGCTGCTCCTACCTTTTAAAGGCTGTAAGGGACACGGTATAAGAGCAATGTCTAGGAACACATAGAAGCACTTATGCAAGCTTTGAGATGACTGACCTCACAAAGGGATGGACTTAGACATGGACTTCATAAGCAGTGGTGTAGGACAGGTAGGCAGCTGCTACAGGTCCCAAAACAACTCCCGTGAGATGCAGTCTTCTTGCTGCCTACTTAGACTATACGAAGGGGAGACAATGTGTGCTTGCATAGACTACGATAAAAAAATAAAGGACAAGGAGAGCTTGTGGGGAGTGGATGCCTCCTATTATGAGGCACTGTTTCTGCATTTCTCTGGCACAGAATCAGTGACAGCAGCAAGCCCAGCTCTGCCCTGTCCCCTTCAAATCCCTAACCCTTCTTGGTTACCTTTGGTGACTATCACAGTCACAAATTCTGCAAGACCTTCATCTTAGTCCCCATCCCACCTTCATCCACTAGGAACTTGCTCCACCACTTCCACATAATTAAGTTAGTAAACATTTATATTCAATTCTTACCACAAACCATTAAATCATGTCTTAGTGGGAAGCCTAGAGACTGTCTACAAGCAAGTCAACACTAGCCTGGTGGTACCTAAACCATGGCCACCTGCAATCAGTTTGTTGTCAGTCTTTAACAGCTGCTCACATCTAGATACCGACCTAAACCATTTCTGACCTAAGCCACAAGTCTGTTCCCTTTCACACATTCAGTTTCATTAATGACCTGCAGATGATGGTAGTGAAAGTGAGCATGAGGTAAGATTTGGTAAGCATGAAAGTTCATGGACATGGTCAGAAGAAATCATGACAGGAGGATGGAAAAGCATGGAAGGAAGGCACGCACTTCCCAGACTACAGGTGCAGCTGCTGGAGGTGTAGGAAAGTTTGGAAAGTAGACTTTAGGGTGATACAGGCCATTATAAAGAAAAAATCCTCCAGTTTTGTAGCTTTTAAGAATATATATGTCACTAATGCAAATTGGTCCCATTAACAATGTGGTGAACAGCTATTAAGTGCTTCTTGTCTATTCCTCAGGGAGAGAAGAATATACAGTAGGATGCTTTTAAATAAAAAAATATATACAGAAACACATCCTGATGCTGGGGAAAGCTAATTCAGAAACAGCCCTTGCTTTTGTAGGAGTGAGGAGTTGTGTGATGATCTGCAATTTTTGTAGAAAAGTTCATTCTAGCATTTGGCAGATTTTTCTGACATGAAATATATATTTGAATTTTTAGAGTATGCCTATCAGATAAGAAACAACTTTCCCCTCTAAAGTGAAGCAATCTTTACATACATAAAATATAGGCATCTAATGGTGCCTACTATATGGCACCATTTTTTACTACAATATGGGAAATCCCAACAGAGAATGGCCTAAGGCACTTGCAGTAAAAAATATTCTGTGCTGGTACTAGCAGGTTTCTTTAAATAGCTTTCAAAGTATTTGCATTTTCATGTTCAAATACATTGTATTGGTGTTTTGCAGATGATAAGGTATAAACAACTAAGTCTGCGTTGCTTTCATAGAATCATGGAATACCAGGTTGGAAGGAACATTAAGGATCATTTGGCCCAACCTTTCTTGACATAAGCACTGTCTAGACAAGATGATCCAGTATCCTATCCAACTGCACCTTCAAAGTGTCCACTGTTGGGGAAGCCTCCAGTTTCCTCGGGAGATTATTCCAGTACCTGGTTGTTCTCATTGTGAAATTTTTTCCTCTTGTGTCTAACTGGAATCTATCCAGAAGTAACTTGTACCCATTACCCCTCGTCTTTTCCATGTGACTCCTTGTAAAAAGGCAACCTCCATCTTCTTTGTAGCCACCCTTTAAATACTTGAACATGGTGATAAAGTCTCTCCTGAGTGTTCTTTTCTCAAGGTTGAACAAACCCAGTTCTCTCAGCCTTTCCTTATATGGCAGCTTCCCAGTCCTTTGATCATCTCTGTGGCCCTTCTCTGGACCCTCTCCAGCCTGTCCACAGCTTTATGTACAGCAGGGAGCAAAACTGAACACAGTGTTCCAGCTGTGGCCTGACCAGTGCTGAGTAGAGTGAGACAGTGACTTTATCTCTGCTGGTGATGCCCTTGTTGATGCAGCCCAGCATTCTGTTGGCCTTCTTTGACACAGCAGAATTCTGTGTACTCATACTGAGCTGCTTGTCCCGGGTCCCTTTTTGCAGAGGTGCTCTTGAGCCAGGTAGATCCCAGTCTGTGTTGCTCTCTTGGATTATGTTTTTCCTAGGTGTAAGACCTTACACTTGTCTTTGTTGAGCTTCATAAGCTTCTTGTTAGCCTCCTCTTCCAGCCTATCAAGGTCTTCCTGCAGGGAGGCTCTTACTCTGAAGTGTCCACTTCCCCACTCATTTTAGTATCATCATCAGACCTAAACAGGGTACACCCAATGCCCTCATCCAGATCACTTATGAAGTTATTAAACATTGTTAGGCCCACTATTGACCCCTGGGGGATCCCACTTGTGACAGACCGTGAGTTTGAAAAAGAGCTGTTTATTACAACCATGCTTTGCCAGGGTGGGAGAAAGTCTTCAAGGTTAGGGTACAAATATGCTATAGCATTACTTACACATGCTCCTCTATAAAAGTGCTTAGCAACACTGAAGAATGAGGAACTAAATACTGAACTGAAATGATATGTAGTGCATGGACATAAAGAGGATGGTTTCGTGCATGGATGTTCTTCTTCAGCCCCTTTTCCCACCAGCATAAGTCTGTTTTACATGGGTTAGGTTTCCAGCCCTTTTCCATCTGCTTACTGCCTGTGTGTATGCCCATGCTGCCTAGTTTGTTCCCTCAGTGTCTCCCTGAGCATGCTAGAAACAGAAGTGCTCCACCTGGCACTTCGCCTCTAAGTAAAAGTACATCGGTACCTATTAAGTTTGAGCAGCACTGAAGTGGTTTTAGTGCAGAACCAAGGTGTATATTTTAGCTTAAAGAGCATTACTTCATGGTCAAACAAGGCATAAAGGTCTCGTGGCAAGTGACTAGATGGCTTGTTTCTCCCCATTGACAGCAGGACTAATCCATCACTGCCATTAATGTCTTTCTGGACATTCCAGATCAACAATACTGATTATAGTCACTTATAATATAAGCTGAGACATGCCTTCTCCATAAGATTGCTCAGAACCAAAGGTATGGTTTTAAGGGAGTATCAGGATGCTCAGGTTGTGTCTTTTCAGTATCAGCCTATTAAACATTTGAAGGAACAAGGGAATATTCTTCTCCCAAAGAAGCATTAATTAGTTTAGACAATTATCCTAAATAGCTATTTTAACGCAGAATTAGCTGTCTGCAGAGAAGTCTGGTAGAAGGATTTTATTGGTCTCTATTGCAAACTCATCATATTCTTGAGTAATTCATTAGGCTTCATTTCATCTGCCTCAGCGTCTGTTTGCTGACATAAGCATTAAAGTCTGTCTTTATACTGTGGTGTTTGCTTCCAGGAAACAACAGAGAGATGTTACAGGGCTAGAAAAGGTTGAACGTTGGATGCCTAGGATAGAATGCAACAAGGAAGATTAATCATTTCCTGGAGTCTGTTTTCCGGAAGTTTTTCTTAATCAGCCTTTGGTGTTTGATGGGGGGAGGGTTTTCTTGTCTTTCTTCCTTCTGATATTAATAACAACTCAAATCACTGACAAAAGAGATAAAAACTTTCCTGTCTGGATTATAATGCCTCTAAATCTTGACACTTAATATGCAGTTCAAGTAAAACTGTGTCTAGAGATCCCTCAGAGATTTATCTCTGAAAGAACAGGGATAGCATGTAAGGAGATGAGCTTCTAAGCCCTTGCAAGTGTGGTACTGATGAATGAATGCTGAAATATCCTAAAGTCAGGTATATTGCTATTTGGTAGTCAGTTCCCAACCGCCAAAAAGCAGTAGTGCTGTCCTACACCCACTCTGTAGCTGTCAGCAGAAGTAACAATAATTATACATAAAAAACCAGTATCATGCTTCCATGTTCCAGAATAGTACTTCCACTAAAAACCATAATTCCATACTAAAATCAGTGTCGTTCAACAATATGAGAAGGCAAATATGGCGATGTTAAATTAATGAGTCGATAAAGGTTTGTTGGGAGAGTAAGCAAGTGGGACGGATGATAACAAATGGAATTTGATTGCAGTAAATGTAAAGCCATTGTCATCTACAAACAGTGGAACTACTTACACATTTTCTCAGGGTCTTAATTAGTGCATGGAAGTGGTCTGGGAATCACTTTGACAGTAAAGTTCAAAATTATGTTTAATGTGTACAACAGTGAAAAAGAAGACACTAAATATAAGGAACAGGATGAATAATAGATAAGACAGTTACACAGATCTTCTAAAATATGCAATATTAGTCATCCTAACTAAAAAGGATGCATTAGAGTTTCTGTGTCAAAGAGATTAATAAGATCAAGACTGTCTACCAAAGAGAGAAGAGGAAAATAAAGCTGTGTAGTAAACACACAGATGTATAGTCATGAATGGTATTGCAAAAGTAGCTGTGGAAGATTTTTTTTTTCTGAAAGAAAAATAATGTATGTTCAATGGGACTGAAAAGCAACATTTCCAAAACTGAAATAGGAAGTTCTTCACACTGTGCCTAATTAGCAACTACACTGAACTGTGAAAAGTTAGCAAGAGTCAAAACCAACTGACATTTATGGGAATAAACCAGATGACATTATATGGCATATAAAACCGTTATAAGATACAAGAAGTGTACATTTGAAGTCATTTTTCATTAGGAACCATGGCTGAGTTTTTAAGCGTGACAGATGAACTCTCAGATGCATACTACACGTTTCTAGCATCCACCTCTGAAAGTATTTGTGCTGGTCATCGTTGCAAACAGGCCACTGAACAAGATGAATTACAAGTTTTCTCAATGACAGTGTTCCTACGTTCCTGAGTTTGGGAAGTAGTGTTTATTGGGAATTGAATAATGGAACCAGAACTAAAGCTGGAATTGCTTACTGAAGAAGAATAAATACCAGCAAGCCTCATCTTATTAAGTAGCTGAAGCAGCAGCCATTCATCCTGCCATTTTGGAACTGACCCTGCCCTATTTCGTTATTTTTGCCAGTTTAATACGTGTTTCCATGGGAACAGAAGCAGGACTAGCCACCAGCTGAGCCAATCTCAGCTGATGGCTCTCAGTTCTCACGTTTTGTTCCGTTTCCTTGGAAACTGATGGCAAAAGAGAAAGAGAAGTAAACCAGCTTTTGCTCTTTAATATTTACTCTTTCTTTGGACCTGCTCTAGATCCACTGGGCTGCCAGAAAGTTTACCGCTGCCTGTAATGGTCATTTATTTTCCTCCTCTCTGGAACATCTGCCAGCCACCGGTGGGTCCCAGCAGATGCAAGTAAGAGTTCTCAGTTTCAGCTATTGCTGGTGTGCTGCCTGCTGTGAGCTACAATGGCAGGGTTTGAAAGCAGGCTACAGATTTCAGGAGACATTTGGCTCCCACAGTCTGTAATATTTCAAATTGGAAGGAAAGAAATTAAATTTATTTAAAAAATAGTAGGGGAAACAGATGGGCGTAATGATATTTAGAGAACAAATTGCCTAACAAGCTCTGACCTGCATTAGGCTGAACACCCCCAGAAACTACTTCAGCCAATTATATTCTTCATTTCATAATGTATGTTTGACAAAGTTCTCTCTAATCCAGCTGTTAGCTGACTGAATAGCCCAAAAGCACAATGTAAATAACACCCTCTAAACACATCTGTTTATGCATATATACATATGCAGAAAGAGGAAAGAACACAATCTGATTGTTTCACAACGGCAAAGAATCTGCATAAATCTACTCGAGTTCGTGAATTTGAACCAGACATCTTTACCAATTCCAGACCTATGTTATTCCCACATTTTTATTGTGTGTATATAAACACACACATACACCCTCTTCTGTATATAATTTTGGGCCAGAGTATTTTCAGTTCTTACATCAGCACTATCGTGGCTGAAGATGAATATTAAAGGAAAAATAATAAATAATGAAAAAAAAAGATTTTAAGGGAACATTAAATAACATGAAAGAACCCTGGAAAAGCATGCAGGCAACTGATCTATGACTTAAGTAAAACTTTCTATGAAAATGATAATCTACAGCTGTGCAGTTGAATCCCAATGTTCACATAGCTTTTCTTTAAAAATGTAGAGACAAACCATTTTCACAAGACAAAAAGCTGTCCTAAAGAAAAGTTTTATATTTGGTGGCCTCTGCTCTCAGCAAATCTAGTAGGGGAGAGCAACATGCTCACCTTTGACATGCTTCTATCCTTCCTTTTCTTTTACACATAATATATGAACCCCTTCCTGAGTTTTCTTTACATCACATCTCAGTCATGTTCACACAACTTTGACTTATCAGTGGCCTGGTATTAACTTATATAATTGTATAGTTAGTTGCATACACATACAGTCCAAATAATATCCCAGGAATATTCATTAGTTCAGGCACTGCACTAGCAGCAGTCTCAGACAATCAGATACACAGGAAGAATATTTATTCCTCCAGTCTTGCTGCACTTGCATCCATCTACTGAGAATATACTCAACATCTCTGGGCACTCATGGAGTTGTGTCAAGTTAGCTAACACTGTGATTTAGTTCTGGGTTAGTCATTTGAATGAAAAACTTAGGCAGTTGTAATTGTTTTAAGTCAGGCTTATTTTATCTTATTCAGAGAGATGAAAGATGTACTGAGTTTACCTAATATATTCATAGGTTTCCTCCAGATGAACTTAAAATCAAAATATATATACATCTTCCTCTATATCAGTAAGACTTTGCATAGCAAACAAGATAATAATCTTCAGGTTTGCTTCTGCAGCTGTGATCAGGAAAGACCATTTCACTTTATGTTGAGCTTTGCAATGCCCCTCCAGAATTCCTCACAGTCAGCCTTCATTTTTATTTTCTGGAATAATTTACTATAACCTAAACTACTGAAATTTTGTCATCTCTTCCACTAAACAACACAGGACCCAGCACAGAGACTGGGACTTATTCTGCAGGACTCTACCATCTACATCACTCCTTCATGGAAAATGAACATTTATTTATTCCTTAATTCTGTTTCCTTGTTCTAAATAATGTTATATCCATTTGAGAACTTCGGTCTTATTACATGGTTATTTAATTTCCATGAGTACTTGATGAAAGAAATTGTTGAGTCCTGTTTGGAGACCTAGCAGGCTGTATCAGCTTCTGTTCACATGCCTGGTGGCTTCTTCAAAGGACTTCACTGAGTGTTTGAATGATCTATTCCTTCATCAGTGTCATGTCAGCTCTTCCTCAATGCAGCATATTTATTTTTAATTTCACTCCTGATTATAATTTTTATAAATTGGCCTGCTACAGACATTAACTTACAAATTTGATGCTTCCACTCTGTCTTGAAAACATGGCAAGACATTTACAACTTTTTGCTCAGATATCAAAGCATTTCTGAGCTAATGATTACATACTTCTGTCAGTAGCTTGACTATTACTCATTTGAATTGCTTTAGAAAGCCTGGGAGAATATAATCTGTTTCCAGTGATTTATTTCTGATCAGCTCCTTTATTCCTACCAGCAACTCCAGTCACTCCTCAATGAGTTCATCAGAAGGGTTCTAGCATAGCAATCTCCACAAGCTCTTCCACAAATAATTTTGCTGAACAAAGCAGCAAATTTAACCATTCTACAAGGCCTTGTTTTCTGCAAGTAACACTCTTATATTTTGATCAAATATTGTCCCCAAAGATTCCCTGGGAAACTTCCTGCTAGTGATATAGAGAAAGATGTATTCTTGGTTTTTTGTCTTTTACAATATATTTTTTTTAGACTGCTTTATTCTGTTCTTCATTTAACTTACCAGACTTTATGGTCAGTTCTGTTTTCCTCATTTGGACACTGGTTTTTTGAAGGATGTCTTCCTGCTGTTTTGTCATGCTGAGTCTCTTTTTCTAGACTTACTCAATGTGTGGCATGCACTGACTCTGTGCTTCCAGTATGATATTCTTAATACTGTCTAGGCCACCTGCTAAGCGTTAGCTCTCTATAGTGTCCTCTTCTACATATCATTAAGAGGTTTCCTCAGTTTTATGTTGTTCTTCTTCCTGAAGTTGAGTACCACTCTACCAATCTTCTTTGGTAGTTGCTTCTCTGGTTGTTGCTTCTTCAAAGCAATCACAGCTAAGAACGATGTATTTGCAGCTAAAGAAAAGTCCTTCAGCTATCAGCACTTTGGAACAGATTCTGTATACTATTCAGAATGAAATCAAGGGTTATTTCTCTCTTTGTAGGTCTTCTGATCTGTTGAACTGCAAAGCAGTCACTGCTCCTGAATGAGTTAGTCTGAGAAGCACATTTGTCCCATTCACATAGCAATTTTTTGCTTTTGCGATGTTTATGACTCCCTCAACATATCAGTCAAAGCTGATCTTCTGGTTTGTTGGTTAGCAATAGATGTCCACCAATATAGTTATACACTTGGAATACGTAGGAGTTTTCTTTAACATAATGCACTAGGCTGCCACTGGCATGGCCTACTCAGTCTTTCCCACATATTGATTTTTTTGTTATAGCAATGTCCTGATATAAAGTTCAGCTTTCTTAGTTTCCACATTTTATTTCTATATCAATGCTAGAAGCCCAAGTAGGGTGTGTCATGTTGATCTGTTTGTTTTTTTTTTTCTTCTGTATCTTCTAAAATGGCACATTTATTATTTATTTATTCATTCCACCACCACCCCTCTTCATGTTTATTACCATCCCAGGAGAATTCAGTGTGAAACCTTAAAGAATGGTATTCCAGATACCAGAATAAAGGTTTGTTTTGTGTTTTTTTTTTATATTGATAATGTTCTCATAGTGTTGCGTAAGAGGAAACATTGCAGAGATAATTACAGTACTGGTACTAAGACATCAAGGAATGCAAAGGTTGATGCCCTGAATAAACAGGTTTTAAAATTCTACAAGGAATACTGGCATCCAGTATGCAAACTATTACTTTTATTGAGTTTAACACTAATGAAAGATCATTTGACCTTGGGAAGTATAAAATGTAGTCCATCTTCCTTCATCTTTGTTTAAAATTATCATTGATTACCTTCCAAGGCCACAATGATTCAACTGGTGTCATAGATAATTTTGGGGGGAGATGATAAGCCAGTCAGAGGCTTTCAAGCTAAATTCCAGAGTAAAAGAATTACAACACCATTGTATTATGAGCGAGAGGTGAGTGTGACTGTATGTCTGTCTACACACAGAGTAACTGAACTGTAGTAAGTACCTAATTGAATTATGATATGGTTACTGCACAGGAGAAGAGATTCCACTCTGTAAAGAATTGTGCTATTTCAGACTGTGGTTTCACTCCAAAGCAGGTGCATCAGTGAGCAACTGCATTCAGGGCAAGATGGTTTTCTATGTAATTTTGCCTTGTGGTTGGATTCTCTGTGCTTCATTAAGTATGATGCTCCTCTGTAGCAGGTACTTTATAATGTCTGTCTTTAGACTTACTCACTCTGTAACCCTCCTCTTAGGGGACATACTACCAGAACATCTCCTCCACAGAGGAAGCCATTTCCACCAAATCTGTAGTGGTGATATGTCCATATCTGCTGTCAGGTTTGTCTGAAACTGGCCAACAAAGTTTATTAGTCAGCAGGAAAAACACAGAGCACCCTTGCACATAAACATTGCCTTCTTAAGAAACCAGGACAAAATCCAGATGGCTGGGAAAAGGTGGTAGAATCTCTCCACTGGGGCAAAGCTCTTCCATAGCCACATACACAAAAGCACCACAATTCTTCATGGCCTGTTGAGCCCAAGAACACAGCTGGTGGGATGGTGAGGGAGGATGCACTCCAGTTCACACAACTATGAGACACTTAGTCTGGCAGTAACCTAGTCGAGATCTGATGATATCCACAGAGCACTTTGATTATGACAAAAATTACAATGAAAAAAGCAAATTCCAAGTTCAGACTAGGAAGAAACTAGTGAACAAAGGAAAAAAAGTAATTGGTCTCTTCACTGGTCTGAAACATTAGCAAAAGGAGAAATGTTACAGCCAGTGCAACAAGAAAAACAAATGAATATAGGTAACATTATGGATTAATTCCCATTTTTTACACTGCTGCTTAAAGTTGAGAAGCATTTTGTATCAGAAAATGCTTTTGCCTTATGAGAGAACGAAGCCTCCAGTACTCTGTAAAGTGTGGGTAGGGTGAAGTTACAGTTCTGCAGTAGATCAGCGTACAGCTACAGAAGCTTTAAAATTGGTCCCTGCCTTTATCTGTAACCTGATTACTTCTATCCAACAACTTTATTTTCTATATATCATATACCAAATAACTGTCCTACTGATTGTTGGAGGATCTGGATGCTTTACGGCTCACTTATTAAAAACTTTTAACATGGTCTCTTATGACAGTGTCCTAGTTTCACTGGGTCAGAATCATAGAATAAGTTTTCTATTTAGGAAAGCTGCATTTTTAAGAATACTGCAGCACCTGATTCAATGAGAACAAAGTTGATAAGAGACTTGTTTTTTGCTTGTCACCATCCATGGTATGCCGGTCTCCACAGCGATCAAGGTCTTCAGCAGTCTTGAGTTAGCCAGAGGCTAGAGCCAGGAGGAGAAAAGCCAGGTCAGCTGACCCAAGCTGGCTGACAGAAGTATTCCATATCATAAATGTCACGCTAATTAGAAATTAGAAAGTTTCCTGGGGATGGTCTCTTCTTCTGAGGACTACCATCTCTGGAGGGTCTTGCACATCATTCAGCTCCTGAGTTCTACTGTCCTGTTCGTAGTGACCGTTGTGCTTTCTTTTGCTGGAGATGTGGTGCTTGCAGTCCTTGACATCCAGAATTCACTGCTGGGAGCGTGCAGCTCACAACCACTACATTGTCTGAGTATAACTTTCTGTACTTTCTAGTTGTATTAGTATTAATATTAGGGTTTTTTTTAATTATTATTTTATTAAATCTGTTTCTAGTTCAACACACTTGTCTCTTTTCCTTTTCTTGATTCCACTTCTTAGGGGTAGTGTGTGTCATTGGGTGATAGAGCAACTGTCTAGATGAAGATATACAGCCATACATTTGCTTTTCATAAGGATACCTGACATCTAGGGTCAGGATGACAAAGACCAGTCTGAAAATGGACAGACTCAACATCCGACCTCATTTCTTCTTTCTGTCAGGGACAAAGAGCCACTACAAGCATTGTCACTTCCCTTTGTATTTTTAGATGTAGGCTGCCCATCCTTAGCTTTTAAGGCACAGACAGCTTGACTTTACAAATCACTCTGGAAAATAAGTTTGGATTTTTAAGAAGTGCTTGATAATTTGCTGGTGTTGATATTCAAATGAACTATTTTGTGAATAATGACAAAAAGCAAAGGACACCATTGGTTTTTAGCCTCCTTGTCTTCTTTACTTTGACTGATGTGTTTATGAAGGCACAGTCAACAGAAGACCTCTTGATAGCAGCCAAATGCAGACTTTCACACAGGAAGCCAGTAAGTATTTGTAGCTAGTAACAGCACTCACATGGTTCACTAGCTAGAATGACTGATTTTGTTCATAGCTCTGTAGTCTACATTTAAGTTAGTCTCACTTGGATCAACTTTACCTGAGAGAAAATATTTCATTAAAATTATTTCATAGAAGCAAGTGGGACAAGGAATACACATTACATGATATTCCCAAAATAAAACAGAAACTTGCCCTCATTAGTGTTTATTATGTGGTAAGTACTTTTCAAACACACAAAAGATAGCACCTGCCCAGGCAAACTCAGCTAAAGAACTCACCATTACAGAATGCACTTCAAACACCTAAAATTAAAAAAAGCAAATTACAATGATAATAATTATAAAAGCAAATGCAATTGTCATTTGCTTGTACGAAAGAGTTTCTGAGACCTGAAGAGGTGTGCTTCAGGGAAGCAAATTGAAGTTCACCTCACTGCTTATATAAGATAAAAACATACATGCCATTTTTTTAATGACCAAATTTGCTTGCATAATACTTTTCCTTCCTTCCTTCCTTCCTTCCTTCCTTCCTTCCTTCCTTCCTTCCTTCCTTCTGGTTAAGAGCTCTAACAGTACATTTAAGTAAATTCTCTGCTGAGTGAACAAAGTCTCATACATTCTCACGTGTGCATTCAGTAAATGTGAGTTTGCATGGGCTTACGTAGTTCCCACAGAATTTAAGTTCTGATACAAAGTTCAGGCAACTGGTGTGCAGCTCTGTGGTCAAGATAATACTGAACGTGGAACAAACATAGTTAGCTTTTTGTGGTATACATCACACAACAAAAGAATATACACTGGTAAGTTCAGATGGAAATTGCAATTATGCATGCTGGTGCAATAAACATTATTTTTCAACTATACGGTATTTATGGTTTGACAACTTCACAGTTACTGCTGCTGTCTACAGAAATTTCACTCAAGTGATTCTGATAGGACCAGAGATCAGGATCTTTAGTTATGGCTTCCCTCTGATTAGGGAAAGAAGTAAAAGTCCTTCTAACTCATTCATCCACAGCACTAAAATGAGCATTACTTTCACCAGCTTTTGTGACTACTCATCATAATACGTTTGGTTTTATATAAGCAGTGAAACCATTAACAACATAGACAATTGAAATATCAGTTGCAATGCAGTTGGAACGAAATGAAGTAAACAAGGCTTTTGACAAGCTGCTATTTGTGTCAAGCACTACAAATATAGAGCAGAAGTGACTCTACAAGACAAATTTCAGTTATATTTTCCATTTTTTATTGACAACCATAATATCTGGGGGATCTCTTAAAAAAAAGTTCAAACTTTAGAGAATGACTGAGAGGTATCAGACTGTAAAACGATTCTTGAAAGGCATCCCTAGTTGTTTAGGAGGCATTTTTCTAAGATATCTTCTACAAATCATGGTAAAATAAAAAGTAAAATCTTCTCCTAATAAAATGCCAGAGCTACATTGCAAAGTAAGAACAAAGTAAAAACAATGGAATAAAATATCATATCTTTTCTTGCAACTGTTAACATCAGAAGATAAAAATACCATTCTTTTTCTTACTGATAGCCAAGCACTGGAGAAAAGACTAACACTTTTAGATTGAGCTCAGATAATCTAGTTTTCAGATATCACCAGTTTCCGTGTTGGAGGGAATAAAGACTCAAACACTGATAATTTGCATACAGGTAGATTATTTTTCTTTTTCCTAGTTTTGCATTGTTACTGCCATGTTCCTTGCTGTCAGTTTGTCCAGAAAGTTCTACTTTAGAAATGTATCAGAATGCTGGAAAATTTGTACAGATGGCATTATGCTATTCCCTCCTTCCTATCAAAATCTCTAGCATGGCCTTTCTGGGAATGACATTAAAATAGGAACAATCAGTATGTGTGTATGCACATGCTGTAACTGAAAATAAATATAGCAGTCGGTAACATAATTCCTGGACATCTCCATGAACAATGCTGTCTAAGCAGTGACCTCTCCTGCACTTGTCTTGAATGAGCTCTTACTGAATTCTGCTAATGGGTTCTGATAATCTATTATTTATTGCAACTGTCTCTATTAAAGAGTCTTTGCAAAGGACTCTCCTGTGTTTACGCTTTCATCTACAATCTCGCACAAGTGACAAAAATGTGGCACCTTCAACCACAGATACAATTTCTTTTGGTTGCTGTTACTCAATTTCTATTTGCTTTTAAAACCCAGAACCCTTCTTCCTCCAAAACACACAGCTTGATCTGCTTTCATACAAGCTAGCGCATTTTTAGCTTGGTCTTACAGAAAACTGTGGATAATGATACGCAACCATAAGTATTACATGGGCTTGAGGACGTACCTCCATGTTATACTTTTCCACTGTCCTTCTCAAAGGATCCACAACCTGCCAGCAAATCAGGATGCAAAGATCAATCAGTAGCATCCCTCCAACTATCACCAGTAGCTTCTGGTCTTTAATGATCTGGAGAGACAAAAAAAAGGAAAAAAAGGGGGGGAGATTCCCATGAGCCACAGATAGATCCCTGTACACCTTTATTCCTATATAGGGAGAAAAACACAGGTTGCTAATAAGAAGGGTTTTTAACAACGAAGGAAGAAAAGTTTCAGAAATATCAAAAGATTAAAGCAAGAAGACACAAATTATTTTGTTTCATGGTTACTCTAAGTATCTAAAGTGCATTCCGATTTCTAGAAAGAAATTGAGAGGACTCTTAAATATTAATATTGAAGTCCAGGCTTAGTATTTAGTCCTGGAAAATAAAGAAAAAAAAAATAAATTCCAGAGAGCCACTATTGTGTTTATGTGTGCAAATGTGGAAAAGTGTTCATTACATCTTTCAGAGTAGACGGAGCTGAGATGATTTTCACTAAGATTTACAATGTTCACTTCTTCATAACCTTCTCGGATGTGAAAACCACACTTGCAAGCAACTAAAAGATAAGTCAATTTTTGAAGTTTTGTGTGTATGTGTTTAACATTTGCCCCGTTACTCAGGTAGTAGAAGGGGATTATGTATTTTTTCTATATTATCATGTGTTTTTAATTTTATATGGATTTTAGGTTCAAATAAGAAAGCAAGAGTTGCTAATAACAAGTTAAACTATGTATTACAGTCTTGTACAGCTGCATGCAATACCTATATTGTGTATATGTACACATAGAAAAGTAGCAAAAATACACTACGAGTATATTATTTCAGTTGCAGTTGTAAGCATGTTCAAATATCAGGCATAAAATAAGTTTATGGTGGTCTTCTTCTGCCTGTGTCCATGGCTTTTAAATTAATATGTACTTCTATCACTAATGCATACTCATCCAATATTCAGAAGATATTGCCAAAGTATTTTAACATGGACAAACCCACATATTTTTTCCTAGTTTTGGTTCTCAGAAACAGTTGGTTTAATCCAAATGAAATATTCAAAAATATTAAGCCTGAGCAGCTTAATAAAATTGTGATTATTTCAGTTCACTTTGATAAACTCATTAGGATTTTGAAAATGCATTACAAAGCCAGAAGTGTCAGCTAATCTTAATACAGGCGAGGTTGGTATTCCTGCCTAGAATAAATTGTATTTGCATTGAATTCCTATCAAGCTTAAGGAAATTATAAAAATCAATATAATTTAAAATAATGCAATAGGAACTTTAGAAAGTTTGTTTTTCATATTATTTAGTGAGACACATTCTTTATTTAGAAAGGCATTTCTGCAATACTGTGCAGCACACTTTGTTCATCTACTAGTTATACTATAAACCATTTGGGGTAAACTATGTGTAAAACAAAGGCTAGCAATAAGATGACTTAAAGGACTTGATGGATTATTTCAATTCCCTGAAACCAGTTATTTAAATCCACGTAGCTCCCAGCATAACAGAGGACCAGGAAATGATGCTTTCCACATGTCTGCACCTGCAATGAAGCACGATGTCCATCTCCTCAGAGAGGGCACAGGTATGCCAGGAGAGGAAGTGTGAAGGGGAATGGTGCAGCTCTCCTGGTGGTATGGCTTGCTGCTGGACAGTTTGGCAAGGAGAACATAGCAAGGAAAAGGTGTCTTGTTGGGGACGTGCAAGGGGGAAGACTATTGCAAAGTGTTTCCTCATTAAGCTTGAACGAAAGCAGATATAAAGCGAAGATTCTCAGATACAGCTTAGTCCCCTGTCTTCTCTGGGGAAACCAAATTATGCCTAACCTTTTAGTTGTTTAGAAATTTACAGTCAAAGCTGAAAAAGGACTGTTAATCACTGAGCTTGCCCTCTGAAGAAAAAGCCCATGCACTTTTCAATCTCTTATCTAATGCCTCTAAACAGGACATGGGTGGGTGCAGACACAGGAGAGAAAAGCACAGGGAGTGAAGTCCTAACAGAATTTGGATTTACATGAAATGTGGACACCTAAAGCCAAATGTCTTTTTCTCCCTCTTAAATGGCTAGGTATTTTGTCTCATTGGCATATTTTGGTTGGCCTTTCTTTTTAATTGAGGGGGTTTATTTTACTGAAGTTGGCTGTTTAACCATTCTGTGTCTAGACTCTCTCAGTAGCCAGTGGGTAAAGACAGAAACCTTCAAATGGCAATTCAACCATTCATGTGACCAATCTTGAGTACAGCTGAGGATCAGAGAAGTTAGTGTTCTGAAATATGTCCCCTCCCCCCTCTCCCCCCTCCCCCCGAGGATGTGAAGACAATTAACTTCATCTAAAAATGAGCATTTGAGAAACTTAAAAATATGTGAAAAGAATCTTTCTCCCTCTGCTCTAATGAACCATGGAAAGTCCTTGTAAAAAAATCCCAAACCACCAGTAATGGTGCCTTATCTTTCCAATGAAAACAGTGAACATCTTACCCAGGACAGGTAAAAACATGAGACAACTAGTTCACTGTCTTACAAATTTATACAGACTAAATTGGTATTGGAACCAGGGCTGCATCAAATGCAGATTTACCAGCACCTGGCCATATTAATCAAACTGCTACAGCAATGTCAGGGCCAAGACTGCAAGGTTACTATTTAAAGCAGTAATACTGACAATCCACTCACTCACAGGGCCAAAAGAAATCTCACGTTAACATGAGATCCTGTTAACTCAGGATCATGTTCCTAACTGCCCATCCTTGCTCTTGTTCATTTTCTTATTTGTATTTGACCTTGCACTACTGTATTAGTATTTTAGTTTACTTACAAGTTTGGTAACCTTCTTTTGAGCAGGTAATTATTAGAAAAAATGGAAAAAAAAAAAAAAAAATCCAGAAAACAGTGGAGCTATTCCTTGGACACCTCTTGGAGCTTTTTTTTTCTTGCGTTACATTACCAACGGCCCTTTCCCGGACAGAAGGGAAGAGGTGCACAACAGCAGCTGTCACTGGCAGCAGGTATTATTCATCCCTTCCTCCTGCCTGTCTGCCTGGCAGGAGGAAGGCAGACAAAAGCAAGCCCGTCAGATAACCCGAGGAAGCGTTCTGCGCTGCTGTCTCGTGCTCTGTAAAACACGGAGCTACCAGGGCTGCGTGCAGGGCTCCTGGAGCTGCTCACACACCCATCTCAACCCTGCTCTGTCCCTGGCAAAACCACTGCAGCAGCACAGCAGCTCTGAAGCAAAATGCCTCATCGAAACGCTAGCTTTTCAGAGCGAGACACTGAGATTCAGTTATTACTCCTTCTGCTAGTGATTAGCAGTTCGTCCTAATGTAAATTTTTCTGAGAAACGCTGTTGGTATATCACTAGTAGCATTTCTGAAAGGCTTGCTGATCTCCCCCCTCCACCCTCAGGAAGCCCAGCTTTCCTTCTCCCCAGCCATCACTCCCACCCACCAGCACTCCATAAGTTCAGTACATTCACTCCTTGGGAAACACCAGATGCACTGAAGGAGTCTTGACTCACATCTTGTGAATCCAACAATTCCTCTGTCTCACAAAAGAAAGTCATGAGCAACTGAGGCTCCATACAACCAGATATAGCATTTTTCTTTCAGAAGAAGATTGTTTTTTTCCTTTTCACCTTTCCTCTAGTATACAGTAAATCCGTCTTGGGAGAAATGCACCGTAGCTTATAAAATCCATTTTTGCAAGTGCTCCTGTATCCTTGCTGAAGCCAGGCTCTCATACAGCAGCATCTGTGAGTAATATTTTCTACCATCTGTGATTGGATAGGTGAATCTGTCTCATCCTGGCAGATCTGCCCACTGTTATAAATGCCATGGCTACCAGTCTGGACTATCTATCTGGATCTGAAGCTATCTGTCCTCAAAACAAATTTACTCATAACAGAAACTGGTAGGCCATTTTCCTCTCAGCAACATCACTGTATGAGCAAATCAAAATTTTTCTCAAAACTTGTGATCATGAAGACAAGTTCGAGATCAAAGTCCTTATCGTCCATGGGCTTCGTGGTCTGATCACAGGAGTATAAAATCTGCCTGAGGGTCTGGGATGAAATTACTGCTTGTGAAGCTCTTGGACATTTTCCATAACTATCACAGGCTGGACTACTTGCCACGGCAACTTCAACTGCCCATTTGGTTATTATTTCACAGAGCTATTGTGGGGCTTTTTTGATTTGCTTTCTAGATCACATCCATCGTGCCCTGCAGTACCCTAACCTCAACCAGTTTATGGGATCACCTGGAAATTTGGCCAACAACAACAGTTAAAGATTAGGCTTCCTTTTGTAGTTAAGTCTAAGGAAATTTTTCTGCTATTTCTTACATTATTAGAAACCAGCTCTGCAAATGTGTATGCCATGGACTTCAAAGCTCAACTCCATTCTAAACCAAGAACAAAGAGTCTTACAAATGAGGACTTGCTCCCTTCTCGAGGATGCAACATGAACTTTGTACTCTCTGTTCTATGGACAGCTTTCCAGTATAGATTGAGTAGTTCATTGCCTCCTGTCTTTTTTTTTCAGAGTTAGTTTCTTTGCTACCGGGAATTTCACCTCCCTTTGACAGAATAAAATATCTTTAAATGTAAAGGAACAGCTATTAGCTAAATCTTGGTGGTTTGGTTAGTTTTATGTTTGTTTAGTTTTAATTTAGTTATGTTTTTGTTTCTTTCTTTGTTTGGTTGGGTTTTTTTTATATTTATTTTTGTTTGCTTTTGTTTTGTTTGTTGTTTGTTGGGTTTTTTTAAACTGAATTTGAATTTATAGAAGCATAGCAAGGCCAAGAGCACGTTTTCATCTATTTATAGCTTTTGAGAGAAATACATATTTTCATTTTCATTTAAAATTTAGGCTTTTTTTTTTCCTGTTTAAGAAGGCACTGGTTTGTCTTATGTAGATTAACCCTTTCTAGTCTAGCTGATAGATCTGTCCCTTGCCTTCTGTCTCAAGCTGGATAAACACAATACTATTCAGTTGGGCTATTTTTTCAGTTGTCTCTTCCCCAGACTCCTGAGATGGAATCTGTAGAGAGAAACCCTCTTTAAAAGGATCCCTATGTGAAGCTTCCTATGCCTTATTCCATTAAATGAATAGTGCTGACAGCAATTACTGAATTCCTCAGAAACCTGAAACCAAATGTTCCTCTCCCTGCTTCATATGAAAATCATGCTGATAGGAGTCCTCCCTCTGAACCGGAGCAGAAAGAGAAAAACAGCTGTTTTGAGGAAAAAATTATAAAGTCTGCAAAGGTGGAAAAAGAGACCATATAACCACTCCTAAACTTGCCTTCAGGATATTCTCTCCATTGCATAAACCACCCTTTAATTTTTCCCAGTGTGATTACTAGACACTTTTGGGTTGCTCCCATACATTCAGTGGGTCAGCACAAGTGGGACGGTGCCACGAGGCTGGTGATGCAGAGTCAGTGGTAGATATGTGAACTTTGCCACACATGGGCTGAGGGAGATATTTGTCTCAGAGTTATTGAAGACATTAATATTTTAGAGAGCTATTCTGTAATACATTCTTAATTTCTATTGTGTAATGGAATGAGAAAAAAAGGACTATTGAAAACACATTATGCATTGTTCCCAATAACCCCACAATGTTTTTTTCAGCAGCTATTATGAGTACTTCCTATAATAGGTTGTATGATTAGTATTGGGAACACTTCACACTGCAATTACATTAGTTTTAATGACTGAATGCTAACATTTTCAAAAGCATATGTCATCATAGCATGTTTTTTTGACCAGGAAGTCACTAGCAGTAAAAATCTAAGCTTAAGACATTTTACTCTCTAAGAGGTATTTTCATTAATTTGATGAAAGGTTTGTATATATACTTATAAATTAAAAAAGAAATTTGTTTTATGAGAGGACCTCCCATAACCCCCGCAGTCTGAGAACCTGATGATTTTTGCTGCTTTCCAGCAGAATTGGAGTGCGTGATACTACTGATAATAATGGTCAATTGGATATGATCAAAAAGCTTGGTTTTGAGAATTAAATAGCTACAGTCACTAGCCTGCTAAAGCACATATTTCTAGAATGTGTCTTCTTTGTTGACTCATGATCAGGATAATTGCAGAGCATCTCTGGGCAGACTCACCCTTAATAACTGCATTCCAAGTGTGGATGTGTTGGCTCTATACCTTGCTGCCAGGAGAATCTATCCAATTAGAAAACATCTTTCCCCTTTTCCAACTCATATAAAAGAAAGAGGGAACAACCCAGGGGGAGCAGAAGATAGAAACTTTAGAGAGGCTAGAGAAGAAGAGGGATTCGGTGGCAGCTTAAAAAAAATTATAAAAATCCTCATCCTTGGAAGTCTGAGTCTGAATTATGGCTATAATGCATTCCAGAATTGGACAGATAATTGTTTTACTAACACTACTGATCCAAACATAAAGAGCACACAGAGTGATATAATAATGACTAGTTTCACAAAACTCTCCTGAAAGGACAAAAATGGGAAACATTGTAGTCTTAAAAACCAAAATGGCACTAAACAAATCCAACTTGACAGCATTAGAACCAAGCAGTCTTGCTATGCAATGTTTTCGATGACAACCATAGAAAAAAACCTCAACATTGTGTTAACTTCTGCTCACTACCATAAGCAAAGCAAGATACGCTGCCTTGAGATAACTGCATATCCCATCAACACAGCAGGTTGAATGCATCTTTGAGAGACAAGCATCTGCTGAGCCCAACATTGCATGGGCTATAAGCATGGAGGAATTTCTACCAGGGCTTTGAATTCTCATCTTTAGTGCTAAAAGGGATCCTAATCTTCAGGAAAAAAAGAAGTGCACAAAGTATTTGAATGGTCTGGAAGAAATGTTCTGATTTTGTTTGAGATAACATTAAAATATCTAGACTTTAATATTTTCTTTAATGAACAATTCTGTGGGAAAGCATACTACATCGGTCCCAAATAGCTGGAGATATCAATGCACTTGATTACACTTACAATCCAATTTCAAGCTATTCAGAATAAATTGCCTCATACTGTATAGCAACATGTTCTTTATTTCTCTGTCATCCCTCAGTCTCATAATACACAGAAATGATGGTTGTAGCACCATTTATGAGCAGTTACATTCCACACAGAGTTTTCACTGTTTTTATTGTTACTGAGGTTTAGCCTTATCAAACTGTACCATGCAGAAATTTGCATACATAAATTACTTCAAAAGCAGATTTTTCTCCTAGATGTACAGTTCATTAGCTCAACTTCTTTCCATGACAGGAGCTTGAGATTTAGCTCTCCGATCCATATTTATATGAATGTAAATTTTAGAAATGTGATTCCTATTGTTCACTTGCTGGCATTTCGACTGATCAACTCTTATGAAAACCAGGATGCTTATTTTACATCTAAATATGGATTCCAGGATTACATTGACTATTTTTGAAGCTTTGGACTTAAAATTTATAGTTTCAGCTATTTGGGGAAAAAAAAAAATAGTTTTCCATTTATATTGCTTTAGGAAGAGCCATATCTGTATATTAATAACCCATGAAGCTATACCTGAATAATTTACACTGCACTGTAAGTATCATGGATTACTTGCTGCAGTGGTAAATATTCATAATGTAAAAAATAATAATCCCAAACATAAGCAATTTTCAAACCTCTGCCTTCTTTCTTACTCACAAAGACTGAACAATAACACTGAATATTTCTTTAGGTGTCCATATGCTGGTTCATTTTCAGCAGATGGTCCCTAGTAGATTGTTTTACTGTTGGTATGGTTACCCAAAGCAAATTTTTTGACTCTAACACATCTCTTTTTTAGACTTACAATCTCTCATATCTACTTAGTGAAAAACATGTGTATCCTAGGGGAAAATCAGCACATAGTTTTATACACACAGAAAGCTGTAGTTAGATTTAAGGAATAGTCTTGGAAAGGTATAAATATTTACAGACTGAAAACTGACCTGGAAAAAATATTTTATAGCAGTAGTTACAGAAAAAAAAAATAGATTAGGTAACATGATCTACGTTTATGCTAACACAGAACTGCATCTACAAAGGCATTTAAGTCAATAAATAAGATCTGCTCATGAGGTTCTGATCTAAACCCTCTGTCAATATAATCTGGAAAACTGCTTTGTCTATTTTTAAATTATTAAGGTAATGAGTACCTTTTAAAAAACCTCTTTAGGACTTTTGTGAGAAACATTGGAGTAAATTCTACATTATAGAAGTGGCTTGAAAACACGATAGAAATGTTTATAACTAGAGATTACACTCATCCTATAAACTTTCTCACAGAGGATTTCAAATGATGGATGGCAACAGAAGTAAACAGAGAGAAGTTGTGAAGAGAAGGCAGCAGTACATAAGCTCATAAGCGTATGGCCTCCAGCTGCTTTCTTCTCTGTTTCTGTGGTTTTTTGGGGTGTTTTTTGTTGTTTTTTTTTTCCCCAGGGACTCTCTGTGCAGGTACTGACAGCTTCCCTGCAGGGTGAGCACACACAGCCAGCTGCTGCCCACGCTGACTGGGGCTGCTCAGAGCAACCCATGTGCCCCGCTCCCCAGAAGGAGCATGGATGGTCTCCTACCCCTGCTACTCCTCCACGTGCCTCAGTTTATGGATCATTAAGTATAGGGAATTAGGGAGGTGGGGTGGACAAATATGTCTAAAAATAGAACAGAAAGGCAGGGAGCTAAAAAGTTGGAGAATTCTTGCTCTGCTTCACTCAGGTAATAAATTTGCTTCTCAAAACCAAGTGCTATCCTTTTCAGAAAACTGTGCTCAGAAAGAATCCTAGGGTAAAAATTCTGTCAAAACATTATTTTTCTTCATGTTGGCACTTAACTGTCTTACACATGAGACCACCTTCCTCAAAACTCCTACTGCCTTTTTCATTATGTTTTTTTTTTTTTTTTTTTCCTTGTTTTAATGAGAAAGACTGCAAGAGAAAACTGCCTCCTTTCTTATACAGTTCTAGTGCATGCCCAGAGCAGAGTCACTATGTCTGCTCCATGACACTGACATCCTGTAGAAAACTATGGCTGCACTGGTACCCCAATAATGCACACAGGGGAACAAAATATACTTTGTAGAGATCTTAGCTAGCTGTAAGTTTTCAGTGATTGCCTTTTTAGCCACAACATAAGGCTTTTAACATTTTCATGAGCCCATTCTTTTTGGAGAAAATGAAAAGAATCAGAATTCAATTACAGAAAGAGCTGCATGCATCAGCAAAAGGAACCTTTAGATCTTTGCATACCTCATCAACTTAAGCTGAATGACTAGTAGCTATCATGAGCTATACAACAGAATAACAGGAAGAAAAGGCACATATTTTGCCTCTAGGTTTTACAGCTACATAGTAATACAGCAAAACCCTAAAATTCTGTGTTCAGTTTTTATGCTTTGACCACACTTTTGTGCAACCATTCCAGCCAGTCCAAATTTCAACTTTTTCTTGCCTCTCATTACTCCTGTTTCTTTCCCAGTCTGCATCCCTACTTTTCAGGCCTGCCATCCTGCCTATAAATTTTAATCTTAACCTAAATTTAAACCAGACCTAGTACCCCAACTGAAGTCTGCCACTTGAATCTCAAACTCAGGCTCTATGTTCCACCACACTCAGCTTTCTCAACCACTTCTTACAGCTCTCCCTGTCTCATCCAACTCTTTGCTGAATCTCAAATCTTATTTCAACTCTCCAGGAATTGTTATTGAAGTTCAGTCTATCTCCTCAACTTCTTCTCCCGTTGTATAATCCCACACTTTTCCCTGCTATTTGTATCCAGAGAGGCTCCCATTCCGCCTGAAGCCCTTAGTAGCTATCCCAATTTCTCATTCTCTTCCCTGCTCGTGACCTCTTGGCCGTACGGTTCTCTTGCAGTGCCAGCCTCCCTTCCCTCTGCTAGTGTCAACAAAGTAGGCTGTACAATCTCCTGTCCATCCTTGCAATGTATGAAGACCACAGCTCACTTCAGAAATCTTTAAGGATTTAGTAGGCTGAATGTAAGAAAGTAAATTTGCCAAACTGGCAAGTTGGACTGGTAAGTCTTTTTTTCTCTGTTGTCATTAGTTATAGCTTTCTAATCCTGTGGCAGTACCGGTATCTTTTCTCAATATTTGTTAAGCTCTTTAACCCTTTCTCATCTGTGGGAACTCTACAGTCACACAGGAAACTTAAGAACAGAGAAAAGACAATGAAATATCATCAGTGAGTAGGATAATGTTGTCAAAACTATAGCAGCACAAGTTTTAAGATGCAGTTATACCTCCCTTCTGCAAATATATTCTCTATTTAACTTGTAGCAACGTTGTCAGCATTAAGACATATGCCACCACAAGTCTACAGTACTAGTAATAACTGAGTATATTGACAATATTTTCTGTGAAGATTAAACAGAAAACATCCTTCCTCTGATGTCACAGTTAAAGGATTAAGTACAGATAGATGGAGCTAGAATCTACTATGCTAAGGGTAAGACAAGTTTATAGCAATGCCAAGTAAGCAGTATTGTATTTTCAAATGCAAACTGCAACAAGAAACTGTGCGACCCAGATCATCACACTTTATTAGTATTCACCTACAAATACTCAAATACTTGTCTTTGTAGGAGCAGAATATAGAAAGCTTATGGAGGCTTTAAATACCACTACTTTGAATGTGTTACTGTTCTGGTATTTGTGAAAAGTGGATGGTCTTTATTTGGCATATTGGAGTTGTGCAGGCGCTGTCAGGACTGCTTTAATGCCACCTAAAACCTAAGAGTGCAGTTCCCATCAAAAAAGACAGCTTCACAACCTTCTAAATTTTACCTGAAGGGCTGTCTCCTTCAAACAGTTCAGCTAGCTAATGCTTCCCCAGGATACCACATGCTCTCCTGACACTGATATTCTCCTCTCTTTGCTCTTATCCACTGTCAGTCCTTCTGCTGGCATAGGAAACACAAAAGCCGTCCCGGCCTCTCACTGAGCAGAAGACATTCTGCTGCCCAAACCAACAGAAAGGAGACATGTCAAAACAAGAATTGCACCTTAGTTACAAGTGTTACAGCCAGTTTTAATACTGATTCTATTCTACTTTCCATTATCCCCACTAACCTCTTTAAAATTCAAAAATAATTTATGTCCCTCTACTGATTTTGTAATTTTCATTTGGCAAAAATTGATTCCCTTGCACGTCACTGTTTCAGGTCCAGCTAAAATTAATACGTTTTTAATTTGCTTCCATTGAGCCCCAGCAAGATCAGAGGTGGTAACAGAGGTCTGGGAATCTTGCAAAATTTGTCAGTTAGTAGCCTGATAGAAGAAGAAGTGTAATTCAAATTTTTTTTTTTTTTTTGTAGTAAGAAAGGAATGGATATATAAATGGGTGAAAATTTTTGAGACCTTTATAAACAGAAGCTAACAAAAATCTTCAACTAAATCACATATTTCCACTCTTCACTACACTAAAACGGAGCTGTGGTGTATTATTATTTAAAAATCTATGTATTTTCTCACAATGAGAGAAGTCCACTCATCTCTTCACAAAGCCACACTGTGCACTTAAAAGAAGTGTCCTGTAAAGGTTCAGAAGCAAGCTCCCCATCTGAGGAAGATACATTCAGTTATCATATTATTCTCTACCTTACTTAATATGCACTTCCATGAAATGAATGAACCAATATTTTCAAAAGCCACACAAAGATTATTCCACTCTGTGAAAGAATTTCACTGTTTGGAAGTTTTTTCTCATTAAAATATTCAGGCAAAAGTGCTAAACCTAAAAATCAGAATTTACTGTTACATACAGGTGGAAACTGAAGTGACCATAAACAAATAGGATCCATGGTACCCAATAATTTTGGAACTTGGTACTCCTTGTGTTAAAAAGACAGTCTTCTCTGTCATGGCACAGCTAATTCAAAAACCATCAACGTGCTTTTTCAGGCAGCACTACCTTTGCTTATTTGTCAAGTTAGATATTGATTTGGAAAATTTCTATTGGCTATGATTCCATAGATATAAAATACTTTGTCTGTTAACTATATCTGCTGAAAATGATAATGTTCTTCTTGTAAGACATAAGAATGCCATGTTTTTCAATCATCTCTTAAAAACAGTATTACGTGTCCTGACAAATCAAAGGCAGAAAATGTATAACTAGTAAACATTTAACATGGGTAGCTAATTTGTTTTGCATTAAGAAAACTGTTGTCTGTTATGATTCATGCTTGTGTTCTGGAGTGTGATATCCATATTAAGCAATCCAAGATAGTTCTCTAGAACAGACATTCTTTAAAGTTTCCAGAAATGCATTGTTTACTTAATTACAGAATATTGTATAAGGTGCCCTAATAGCATTGATGTTTCAAGACAAGCAAAGCATCTCATTGGTCATCTCTTCTAGATGTCTGAAAGTTTATCTCCCTTATGTTGGTCAGTGTCTTTTTAACTGATCTTAAAACATTTTTAACATCCATCTGTGAATAAACAATTGAAATTTGCAGTTGTTGATGGACCTGTTGAAGAACAGGCACTATACAGAATTTGAGGATTGTGTTTAATTAACAGACAGTGAAATTTAATATTGAGTAGCAACTTGAAGCTCTAAAATGAAATGTTTTCTAAAAAAGCAATAAGGCAAATACTTGGGGACAGTCCACTGAAGAACGAGTTCATTCCTATTTGGAATAGTACATATTGTAATGATAAAATTCTCAGGATAATAAAAGTTATTAAGTAAATGCTTTCATGTGTTACACTGGTATAATCCTGTGTAAAGTCACTAATTTACAAAGATTTCTAGTAATATAACTGAACACGTATTTGCGACATAAAATTTCATTTTTCAAGAAGGTAAAACAGTGGTTTAACTTTCCTTAAAAACCTTTAATACAGGAAGTTGTAAGGGGCTTGAAAAATATATATACTGGACTCTGGTAGCGCAAACTAATAGATTCTGCTGGGCTCATTGCACAGATGCAGGAATTGTGGTCTGCACTTCCCTCCATCCAGAGCATCCTGTTTCTACTACAGAATTTTCTTATAATTTTGGTCATTTTAAAGATATTTGTAATTTAGTCTCCATTTTTTTTTTACACTAAATGATACTCGGTATTTAATTAACAAACATTTGACTGACATGACGGACTAGTAGAGGGAAGTACTAGGCAATTGTGCTGTTAGTATGCTAGAATGGTCATTTCCAGACACGTCACTTATTTCCTTAATAACCTGAGACACAAATTCTCTTAGAAACTGAGTTAACTACCTATCTAATGTCCAAATATTTTTAGAGAAAGGTGTATCTTTTGGTGACAGCAACTCCCTACATGTTGCAGCTGTGAAAAAAATAACATAGTACTAAAAAAAAATAAGAGTACAGCTGTTCCATGACCACACACAGAGGGGAACAGAGAAATATGATTTTGGGACTAAATGATTCTTTACAACTTATTAGAATAAGTCTATTCAGCTGCATATAAGAACTGTGTTTGGTACTACTTCTCACACTAGAATAATATAAATTTTGTTTCTCTGTTTCATGCATATTTCTCTAAATTTTTTTCCATCAAAATGATTTCTATTCACCATTTTTCCCATTTTAAATAAAATCATCTGATTAAAAGCGCTTCATGTGTGAAAATAAGCTCCACAGGAAAAATATCAAATGAACAGTACATAAATGAAGTGTTGTACTACTCCTAAGCTGAGCCTAGTTGTTTACAGAAAATGTGCTGTACCAAAAATGCCAGAGACGACTACTGTGGTTCAATTCCAATCAGTCTTATGATAAGCTAATTAGAAATAGAAACAGAAAGCTGTATAAACAGCACTTTCTCTTGACTCCTCCTACCAATCCATGAGAAACTTGTAATACCTGTATCCCAAACAGACATATACAGAAAACATTTCATAGGAGCTGTGAAGCTACCAGAGGGAGACCTCTGGATACTTCAACAACATACTAAATAAGAGTGAGGTTCAGAATTCACTTTGACAGTCCACAGCCATCTACAATGTCTACCTCTCCTTATGAAGTCTGAAAGGCTGATGCTCAACCCTGAAAGCCCTAATATCAAACCATTCAGGATCTTTGAATGTGTCACGTGAACACAGCCAGCACAAGTATGGCCATCCAGGAAAGGCAGCAAACCAATTAGAAAATGATATTAACAGGGCAATGAGAAAAGATTTTCCTTCCCCTCACCTTTTTCTTCATTTTTACATTTTTGAAAATCGCATGAACCCGCCACGTTTTTGCAAACATTGCTCCAAATGCAGTTGTGTATCCCACTGTAAGAATCCATGTTCGGACCTGCAAATAAAAATATATATAACAAAAGACAAAGATATTTAATTTTCAGTAGACAATGTGGATATCATCATTTAGACAACCTTTCTCTCAAGACCTTTAGAAAAAAATATTCAAAGGACTTCACAAAAATGTTGGCATTTCAAAACTGTCTCATTCATTACTTTCTTGATTGTTTTTCCTCTCTCCATCCCCTCCCCAAGTATAAAAAAATCTGGATTCTGAATTAACAATGTCCTCCATATATAAAACAACAACTTTGCTACAATATGCTGCTTTTTTCTTTTTTCCACTTTTATTGTGTTTTGTGCAAACAGGAAGGAACTAGTGGAGGAAACCAAGAAACTAAGACTATATAAAGAACCCAGGGTGCAGATATTAACAGCAACACTTTGAACAGAAATTATCAGGGAAATAGAGATGTTATTCAGATTAAATAAGAGGAAATTGTGCTATGTGAGGTATGTGTCACTTCATGCAGAGCCTGACCATTCTGGAGTGATAAGAAAAAATGACTTTAAATTATCATACAGGGAATGGCAAGACAGGAACATAGCCTTGGTGGGCAGGCCTTGCAGGCAAGATCTGATAATACGTGCAATACAGGCCTAAAAAAAAGGGAGATTACACAGAACAATAGAGTAATGGATCCCTGAGCTGGTCCCAGCTTTGACGTAGATCTATATAGACATTTTCCTTATAGGGAGTTTCACAGAGAAAACCAGTAGATTTTTAAACTAAAAGAGACATGATGTCTTTAGAGTAAAAACTATATATTTTTTTGTTTGTTTGTTTGTTTGTTTTTTTTCAAGCAGAAAAAAACTCAAATTGACCAGGAAAGACAGAACACAAGTTACAAAAGCTTTTTGTGCAATTCCTCACCTACCCAAAGCATCCTTGTAGGTAGGTCCTTGCTTTCAGACTTGGTTTCAGCTAAACCAGTGACTTTCAGAGCACATTGTATCAAGCTCTGCATAGCCTCCTATAATTCCTTCAGAGTTTCTCTTTTTCTTACCCTGGAGGTTTGGCTATTTGAAAGCTCTTCTGCCCTGAGCAGACTATTTTCTTCCCCAAAGAGGGACTGAAGACTATAGAGCGTAGCAGGTGGAAGAACATGAGAGAGGCACAGCAGGGATCTGGGATTCTACAGCTGAACCCAAGAGCCTGAGAAATCAGGAGGAGGAGAAGGAACAGTCTCCTCCTCCCCCTAGGGACTCCACACGGGCCGACTGCCAGAAAGGGAGACTACACAAAAGTGAACAAAGAAGTAACAATAAGATACTGTACACTGCAGATGGAAAAACTGGGGAGAGACTGGCTAAAGACAGGGAAGGCAAAGCTAGACAAAGGCAAAACCAGCCTTCCTTTGGCTGTGTTGACCATGCATCCTTCGCCAGTAGAGACAGATTTTTTTATAAAAACAATCTGATTTATGGAAATCAGGACATTCTAAGAAAGGATTTTGAAAATAAATCTTTAGATGACCTAAACGCAATGTTTTTCATTGGAAATCAGCCTAGTTTCACATCTAGGGGTTTTTAATTTATAAGTTTAGGACATGCATATTGAAGAGAAACTAGGTCTTTTTAGTAAATTACAAAACTTGGGATATAAGATATATATTAAGGACAATCTATAAGTTTTACTTCTAAATACATATTATCTAGTTTTTGCCTTTCCAAACATCTTCATAATTTACATTTATTTATTCAAAATACAATTTTCCCCCTAAATTTTCTATGGAATAGAAATTAAGATTTTTAATAAGCATTCGTGACTGGGTATCAAGGCAGAAAAGAAAAAATAAACCCAAGACATAACAACAGTAAGAGACAGAAAATCACCACAGTTCCTTAAAACAAATAAATATGTATGGTCAGTCTTTGTGAATTAGTGAAAGAAAAGTACACACAGAACCGGCACCTTGGGTCTTGCCAAAAAAAAAAAAGTGTATAAGAACAGACACCCAAAACCATCTGAGAGGCCATATGCCCCGAACTGATGACTGTGCACCATGCCTGGACACTCAGCTCGAATGTGCAAGTGTGAACTCAAGGGATGCTGCACAACCAGGGATGCGCGGGTACTGCCAGGTTGCAGAGCTGCACGCGAAGGTCATGAGCCCAAACCTCCTACAGGACAGGTGTATATAGGGCAACCTCCAGCCAAAGAAAAAAGGGAGCCCTGGTAACCCATGAGTCCTGTGAGTGGGAGATGTCTGCATGCAACTCAGCATGTGTGTTTATTAGAAAATGTCAGGATTCCATATAGAAGACCGTTTAGGTATGTGTATGTATGTATTAACATTTTATTAACGTCTAATGTTGTGCTTTATCTGTTGTATTGCTGATATTGATCCTAACATATAGTTCACTGATTGCTGGTTAATATTGCTATTAATAAAACCCATAAACTAGCTACAATTAGAGTCAAACCATGTGAGTTTTGCCACTGTGTGACATTCTTGAATGTAATATTGAAAAAGAAACCATAGCAAAAAAAAAAGTATATATAAAAAAAAGAATATATATTTAGGTCAGTAAAGTATTATTTTTAACTTAAACATTTTTTCAAGTCTTTGCTCGTTATCCATTATCATGTACTATGCTAAGAACTTCAGATCAGCTCTGAGGGATTTAAAAATACGTTTCCTATCAACATGTTCATATTAGCCAGTTACATCTTTTTTTTGACTTCACATCAATTGAGCTGTGATAACCATATTTAGCATTCAATCTTTTTGCTGCTATTAATAAGTATTCAGCACTTTTGTGTACAGTTTAGTGATATATTTGGCAAACAGATACATGGTATTTTCATGTCTCTAATAAGACTGTTTTGTTCTCACTGAAACAGTAATTGCCTCTTGGGAATAGTAATAAATTCAATTATGCTTATAATATGTTTCAAACTCGATATTCAGAAAAATGTTGTTCCCAGCATGTTTCACTCAAAAAGTTTTACGTATTCCTGACCTGGATTGTGCAAACTACAATAATGTAATTACTGGCTATACTGAAAATATTCTAGCTTACACAAAGCAAGAGCTTTTGTCAAAATGAGATCACTGTTGCTAAGAATGAGATGGTAAGTTTCAGATGAAAATTAATTTTTAATTTTGAAGAAAATGACCTCAAATTTGTCTGCTATAATTCATTCATGCAGCCAGTAAAATTTAGAAAACAGCAAAAGTTTCTGCAATCCCTATGTCTGCCCATGTATATTTTTAAATATGTTATACCTCCGAGTCACACTTATTTGAAAGAACATGATGAAAATAACCTCAATAATTGCAGAGCATGACCATGGTATTATACAACTGATCAGTAATTCATGTTGGAAGCTTTTAATGATGTTTAATGATGCAATCCTCCCTATGGGGCCACATAAGATGCACCCAAGGGTACTGTGGGAACTGGCAGATGTGCTTATCAAGCCACTTTCCATCATTCATCAGCGGTCCTGGCTACCCAGGGAGGTCCCAGTTGACTGGACGCCCATCTACAAGAAGGGCCAGAAGATCAGGAAGTATAGGCCTGTCAGCCCAAACTCGGTGCTGAGGAAAGTTATGGAGCAGATCATCCTGAGAGCCACTGCATGGCACGTACAGCACAGCCAGGTGAGCAGGCCCAGTCAGTATGGGTTTATTAAAGGCAGGTCCTGTTTGACTAACCTGGCCTCCTTCTATGACAAGGTGACCTGCCTAGTGGATGAGGGAAAGGCTGTGGATGTTGTTTAACTGAACTTTGGTAAAGCTTTTGACACTATGTCCCATAGCATTGTCCTGGCAAAACTGGCTGCTCATGGCTTAGATGGGCATATGCTTCATTGGATAAAAATTTGGCTGAATGGCTGTATCCAGGGAGTGGTGGTGAATGGAGTTAAATCCAGTTGGCAGCCAGTCACAAGTGGTGGCCCCCAGGGCTCAGTACTGTTGTCCAGTAATAACTTTATCAATGATCTGGACAAGGGGATCGAGGGCACCCTAAGTTTGTGGATGACATCAAGTTGGCTGGGTGTATTTATCTACTTGAGGGTAAGAAGGGTCTACAGAGGGATCTGGACAGGCTGGATCAAAATGCCGAGACCAGGGGTATGAGGTTCAACAAGGCCACGTACCAGGTCCTGCACTTTGGTCACAACAACCCCATGGGGAAGGGCCTGGGGAAGAGTGGCTGGAAAGCTGCCCAGCGGAAAAGGACCTGAGGGGGCTGGTCAACAGCTGGCTGAATGAGCTGGCAGTGTGCCCAAGTGGCCAAGAAGGCCAACGCCATCTGGGCTGTATCAGAAATATTGTGGCCAGCAAGACTAGGGGAGTGATTGATCTCCTGTACATGTCACTGGTGAGGATGCATCTCAAATACTGTGTTCAGTTTTGGGCTCCTCACTACAAGAAGGACATTGAGGGGCTGGAGTGCATCCAAAGAAGGGCAGCAAAGATGATGAAGGTTCTAGAGAACAAGTCTTACAAGGGGTGGCTGAGGGAACTGGGGTTGTTTAGCCTGGAGAAAAGGAGGCTCAGGGGAGACTTTGCTCTCTACAACTACCTGAAATGAGGTTGGTGCAATGTGGGGTTACATGTTACAAATGACAGGACAAGCAAACATCTTCAAGTTGCACCAGGGAAGGTTTAGGTTGGACATGAGGAAAAAGTTATTCACTGAAAGTGTTGTCAAGAACTGGACCAGGCTGTCCAGGGAAGTTGTAAAGTCACCATCCCTGGAGGTATTTAAAAGATGTGTAGATATGGTGCTGAGGGACATGGTTTAGTGGTGACCTGGCAGTGCTGGGTTAACAGTTGGACTCAATGATCTTAAAAGTCTCTTCCAAACAAAATGATTCTAATAGTCTATGACAGAGGAAGCTGAGGAAGATCATCCTCCCCACAGTAGTCACCAAAAGAGCAGGAAGGGAAAGGAGCAGTTTCCCTCCTTATAAGATGGGAAAGTTGCTTTCAAATCCCTACTCCAACCTAGACACCAAACCTGAAAACATTCTTATGCTCCTATAGAAGGATAATTTTTAAAAATAGCTATTGTTTATCTTTTTCTTAAAAGACTAGATCATTACAATTTTTTTTATGCCTACACTGAATTTTAGGATATACCTTCAATTATCTACTTATATTTCTTCATGACTTCTTTTTTGAGCAAGATGTTTTGAGTATTTGAGTATCTCCTACCTATTTTTTTGTTTCTATAATTAAAGACAACTCACAAGTGTTAAAGAAGATAATACGGTTTGGTATGCAACAAACAAGTACGCCTATGCAGATGCTACAGTGCAGTTTCCTACTTCTCCTTTCTTTATACTTCCTACATTATTCTGGTTTAGGATCTATTTTTGAAAATATTATATATATGCACCCATGATTAGTATTTGTGCTTTTTGTGAATTACTTGAGAGAAGCTCTAACAACTGCATGACTTGTGATAACTGAAAAAAGCTATAAATCATTTATTCAGTGGAAAAAACAGTTGGTGACCACCAAACACTGAAAGTGTCTCCACAAAGAAATAGACCATTTTCCAGGGGTTTGGAATGACCAAATGTTTGGAATTACCAATGGATCATGTTTCAGACTTCAAAAACATATTATGTTAATTTAACACCAACAAAAATACATCCTTGGAAAATATTAATGTTTCAACAAGTGTTGTAAGGTTCAGCTACAGTCACTGCCTTTATGAACAAGATGCTCCTTACACCCTGTAGGAGCATTTCTTTTCAACTTCCCTTTGCAACAAAAAGCCTGTTTTAAACCTATCCATAAAGTGCTAAAGATCTTTTACTTTTTCTCAGTAAGGCTATTATTCCATCATATAATAAACACTGATAGCTTAACAGCCTTATATAAAGTTACTTCCCTTTGAATCATATTTCCTCTCAACACTGAGCTTTAGCTGGCCAGCCTACGTTTTGAGTGCTGCTATTTGATATCTTCATACAAATCTATCTGCACCTTTCCCATCATCTTTTTATGTGAATGGTGAAGTGGTTACTATTTATATCTGTGTAAGAGACTTACAAAGTTATTTGATATTACAACTCATTACTAATAAAAGAAGCCATCTAATTGTGAATGACTTAGTAAAGGGGAAATTAGTAAATTGTGAAAGCATCAGAAACATCCTGAAAAAGAAGTAAAAGTCTCTCCTTGCTTAAATAATTTAAGAATGAAGCATACAAACAAAATCCCTATTTTAGGTACTGTTAAGTTGCAGATAAACAGTACTATTTGAATTTATTTAAAATGATCTATTTTAATACAATTACAATTCTATATAAAATTAAAAAACAAGGTTATCTAGAAAAATGGACTGAATTGATGAATGGTAAAAGCTTTACTTTTAAAGAAGTTCTGGTTTTTTTCCACATTTGACCACCAATGCATATACATTCAGAAGACCACACAGTCATGAATTGACAAGGACTGCCTGGGAAGGTACTGAGTTCATGAAAGCAATAATAAAAATTTCAAATGCAGTTTATCAAGAAAGTGACGTTATTTTCCTCCTCTGTTAAGTAAAAAAGCCCACAACAACCTTCTGAACTGACTATACTAGAAATTCTCTTCTTTTTTTTGTGCTGCAGCTTTAAATTTGCTACACTAATCCAGTTTGCCACTGTCAAGCAAAAAACCAAGAAGATGGGATTAAACACTCAGAATTAAGAATAAAGAACCCCAAATATCAGCATGAAGAGCTTCCATGTGTTGCATAAAAATCTACAAACTTCTTATCACCTCTCCAGGTTACTTCTTGGCTTTTTTCATAACAGGTATTCAAATGAGATAGTAAACCAATTTGGTTCTTTAACAGTTTATTCAACAGTTAGCAAAACACTTAGATTATGCTCCTGCAGAGGAGTCACCCAGATTTAAGACAGTTGAAAGCATAATTTTTACCATCTCAAGACCTTAATTTTAATGGCTTCTTTTACATAAAAGCTTTCAAACCTTTGTCTCATAGGACTTGACACTGCAGACACCCTCCATTTAGCTTATGAGACTCAGACTGAGTCATTTTGGGAATATTAATAATTAGACAGTTTTGCACGTGCCCTGGGTTGGAAGCTGCAGTGTCCACAGGGTTAGGCTGCAGCTGAACTTTAGTGCTGAGCAGCTTGGTGGCATCTTAGTATTACACTTAGGCGTTTAAAAGTGACAAATGTGAAAATAAACCTTGCTGTGGGTTTAGCCCTGGAAAGAACAATTATCTTTAAGTAGACAAGCCTGTTGATTTATGACTTCTGACTAGTTATAAGCTGAAAATTAACCACCTTCTATTTTTCTTAGAAAACTGGGGATATAAAAGACAATTATGATGAACAAAATGTGTCACCTCAACAAGTTTTTACCGACGCTTGATCCTGCTTCTATTAACCATGGCAAAATCCCCAGCGTGAGCACGGGCAGGCCCATAAGGATGAGTTCATCCACTTGAATTACACTTTTCTCATTTACATCAAACATTTTTTCACATGTGTTTACAACTTTTAACTCATTCTTTAGAATTTGTGTGGCATTGACACAGTTCTTGTAAAACGTGACAATAACATTAGAGAATTGAATCCTGCTGTTTTCACATAAATTAAGTACAGTGGTTCTTCACATGCTGTGAGATCCCCTGTAGTGATTTCTTAATATATTTCAGACCATTTTTCATAAATAATCCACGGGTAGTGCAAAATACATTGCAATTGCTCCTGATTCTATAAAGGGGCTTTAAAATCTGGCTGTTGTCCTACTGAAGGGGAGGCAGAATGTTCTAAAAATACTATCTTAATAAATCTCTGGCAAGGTTGTGGTGTATTTGTTTCAGCTCATGAAATAATTTTGTTTCAAGGATCTATTCAGCCTTGTAAGTTTTGTCCCTACTTTTTTTTTTTTTCCCCCCCACCCCCCCAAGAAAATGTCTTTGACTAAAATAGAAGCTGATCAGGCTCGTGTTAAACTCAGTAACAGAATTGCCTTTGAATTAGGAGTGAGATCAGTCTCAGACTGAAAGACAGCGAAGACAATTATGGAAGTGATTATACAGAAAAGGAAGATTAAAATTAACAGCTAAACAATTAAGTAGGAAATAAACTAAAGAATACAAGCAAAATGAAAAAGGCCAGACTAAAAATACAAACAAAGGCTATGGTTTACAGAGACAAAGAAATGGATTAGAGGTCCAAATCCTTTTGCAGTTCAGTAGGAGCTGAGTGTCTCTCTGTTGCTTTTTTAATTCCTGGCCAAAACTAAACAATTTTAGGAAAAGAAATAGGCAAACAGAAAGTCCAAAGTGAGGAAAAAACCCAAATCAAAACCTATGACAAAGCCTGAAGAACATAAAGGGTACAAATAAAGAGCACATCATCAACTGCTAAACAAATAGCAAGGCTAAATGCTACTTGGTAGCACAGGGTCTAGTCCAAGGGGCTCTTGCCTACAGTACACCCACCAAAAGAGCCACAGCTTCAAGGCAGCACTGCGAGATATTTTCCTTTTAGTCAATTCCTCCAAAAATGGTTAAACAGAGAAAACTCAAAGCTACAAGGGAAGACAAAATTGCTTTTTCCTCCCTGCTCCTCACTGCAAGTCTCTCCATCTCTGATGCGGTTTGCAGGGTGTCCCTCCACTCTTATACCACACTGCAATCTTCACCTTGTGCAGGTTCAGGGTTTCCCAAGAAAAGGTGCAATGTGGACCATGGAGTTCCACCTCACCTAGCTGTTCTCTCAGCAGAACAGATATAAAAATATGCCAAATGATTAAAAAAGAACAAAACTTGTCTTTCACATTTCTGCAAGACACAGAGTCAGAAGTGTTCAGCATCTGTAATTAATAATAGTAGCTAAAAACCTCTAAGTGCTTCTGGAGAGCTGGATACATTTAAAGGTTACATTTTAACCCTTTGGGAATATAAGGTTTGTAACATTTATTGTTGATGTGAATGTACATGTTCTCAGGATGTCTGATTGAGAAGAACACACATTCTGGATAGTCACAGACACTGCAGTAGGTGGCTGGACTTTATCAGTGGTATCTCGACTCTTTCCTTCTCTCTTTCTGTCTCCACCTCACATCACTGTTTGGTGTCTTCTTTCCATACAAAGCCTGTCTCAAATGCCTGCTTCATGCCTGAGAGCAACTGACTGAAATCTGGAAGCCTGAGCACAGCCTGGGATGGATGAGGGCATCAGTGAATACCACACGTGCATAAAAACCTCCATGCTCTCTGGTTTTTTGATCCAATGAGAAACAATGACAGGGCTTAGTGAGATCACCGGGAATTACAGAATATCTGCCTAGTTTTAGCAATTCATATCAATTATGTTAAGTAATGATATAAACAAGATAAAGCAATGTGTAATTTTAGAGACTATGTAAATCAAAAGACTTAGATCCTCTTATCTTCGATGTAGCACCTTTGCAGAGCTCTGGAGTGTAAAGGAGACTGGAAGACAATTTCTATCTCCAGAATAGGTATCTCCCAGAACAACATGGATCCTGTATTGACCTACTTCAAACAGGTAATTTGCCTCTTCCCTATCACTGCAATCACCCAGTGCAGCACAATCTCTAGGAGAAAGTGCTGCTACACATCAGATCTACTGGGACTGAGGAGAAGCAGAGCTCTTCAGTCTACTACTACCTAATAAACCAGACCTTACTGGGTGGAGACTATGGGAATTTTACTGCACCCTGGAGTACTTAAATCAATCTTCTTTTCAGCTGCAACCTAACAAAATATATCCACAGAATATGAACATCATTTTATTTACTACTTGAGGGAGATGCATAGAAGAGAAGAGGACACTATGGTCCTCCTTAGGGCCATAGTAGCTTTTCATCCCATAGCAGTTCCAACTTGCAAAGATGTTACTCATCTTAAATGTAAAGTGTGAAATTCTCAGTAGAATGTATTAGAGAAGTCTAAACGTTATGATCATATCTAATATTCTCTCTATTTTAAGTATCTCTATTTAGTATGTCAGCTTAAACTCTATTCATAGAATATGTCACTAGCATTGCTAATTTTGAGCCTCTCTCTTCCATATAATGAATGCTTTCAATTATTTTTCCTCTTGCTTGCATTTTTCCTCTTGCTTGCATTTTTCCAGTTGGCATCACATCTTGTTTCACACCCTTACTTTTAACTTCTTTTTTGCTATAATACCATGGTAATTCTGAGATTAAAAACAAAGATAGATTATCATTTTTTCTCTCTCGCTCATATCTGAAGCACTTTCTACTTTGGCAGACATATGCATTTAATGAAATATTGCATTGCTTTTCCTTTTTCTGTATAATGAATAAAGTTGCTATTAAGTAAGAAAAGATCTAATGGATCTGTAATACACTGACCACTCTGTCAGAACTCACTTTGGATATTTTTAATTCCACAGAACTGAAGTATTACAATATGACATCTAATCTCTAATTGTGACACAGAACTAAATAATGCTACATTTGGGATTATGAATTCTTACCATAAGAATACAAATTTCTATGTCTTTACAGATACTTGATTACTTCTCCATAGAAAATGGGCATAACAAGATAAAAAGAAGTTAGTCTGGGAAGCATTTACCTGCTCTAGCACAGACTCAACCCTAGAATTTCAAGGTTTTATAAAATACCACTATTTGGCAAATTATTTGACCATGTGTTTGAAGTGCTTTGCTGAATCTCAAATACATTTAGCACTTGCCTCTTATGTTTCAGCATATCACTTACACACCATATCCTCCTACAACCAATGCCTTACAGAGTATAAAATGGTTGTACAACTTAGAAAAAAACATCCTCTGAAATTTTCAGCAGTTACTGGTGTAATTTTGGATCATGTTTCAGTGTCCTTGGAATATTACAGCTTCAAACATATGCCATATGTAGATGTAGATGGTAGAGAAGTCAAAAAGACCAGAGACTGCAAAGTGCTTCACTCTCCAAACAATGCTACATACACTGCACTGTAGAGGATGCACACACAATAGATTTGGAACGTCATACCTAGAATTTGGAAACCATTTTTTCCTGTATTCTGTGGGTAGGCTCAGGAGTATTTAAGGACCTCCTGGAAGTGTTGTCAAAAAGTCATCAGAAAATTAAAGAGGGACCATATATAACATATCTAATTAAATAAACTTGCTATTGTGCACATGCTTCTACACTGGTGAGATCTAATCACTTTTGAAATATAGAAGTCAAAGAAGTGATACCTTGAGAGAGAATGCCACTAATAGTTTTTTAATTTTGCACGTGCTTATAAAAGCTGAATCAAAATTGTTACTTCCCTACAAAAAAAACACAGCTCTCCCTTCCTTGACATGATACTTCTCTGTGCCTGAGATGCAGTTCTTATACCCCTATGTTTCTGGTTCACTGGCTTTTTCGGATCACTGTCCATTGTAGTTGGTTCCTTTAAAGGTTAAGTCACAGTCTTGCATGAAATGAGAATTTTAAACAAATATTTAATAGGGCTAGAATGGATAATCAAAATCATGCATTTCCAGGGGATCATGCATGATGATCAACAGAGATTTGTACTGGTCTGATGCTATAAGAATTGGTATCTGTTAGTAGTCCTTATGAAACCATTAAGCTTCTTGCCCATATGGAAATATGGATGTTCATGACATGAAGCCAAATGTACATGCTGTACCCAGCACTTAGTGGATGACTTCAGAAGAAAGGAGGAGAGACACAAGAGTTACTGAACAGAAAAATGTTTTTGTCTCTCATATTTATGAATTCCCCAGCATTAGTTCAGAGTTTTCTAGATACAAGGAAAGTGAACTGCCACAGTCAATGGTGGCCATGTAAAGACAGCCTTCTAAGAGAAGCATAAGCTATCCCATGAAAAAAATCATAACTGGAGGCGAAAATTTTAGAAGAATTGTTTTAATGAGCGGGGAAAAGTGTCTGTCCAGACATTTCCCTCTGTGGCAGACAGACAAACAGACTGAACATAAAGTGACAGGTACACATTAAAAATAAATAAATAAATACATAAAATAGATATGTAAGATGAGACAGAACAGAGCAGCTCTCACTTAAATTTTGCTGCATTTAGAATATGAGAGAAAGGGTTACATGTTGAGAAGCAATTACAAGAAAAAGCAGGAACTTTCTAGCTCAGAGGCACAGGATTTCGGATGTTGGTTCATTTTTCAGAGTTAAGACTGAGCTGTTTCACATTTAAAGGAGACCTTAAATTTATTTTTATATAGCTAAATCTGGATGGAAACCTGTTCCCTAGAACAGCTCCATGCTGATAAGTACCTCTGGTTCCCACTTTCGTCCCTTCTGTTCAGTGGTGCTTGGCTGCTTCAAGAGGAGGGTTGTAGCCTAGTCATGCAATGGCTTACAGCCTGGCATTGAAGTCAGGAGCTCTGAATAGAAGCCCCTTAAGGCTGAGCAGATATCAAGGCCTAGAATGTGCACTTTCTGATATTAGATTCTTCTGCAACAGAGGGTGAGAAAATAATGGGGATTTACATCAACAACTGGCTTCCTAATGACACTTCTCCATTAGAGGCTGTTTCACAAAAAAGGGGCATAATTGCTGGATAAAAAAAGGATGATGCCATCTTCCACTTCCTTTTAGCCCCTATGTATTTAGAGACTTACAGGATCATCCTTTTAATGTCTTTCTTCTATCTGTGTAGAGAATTTGCACTCTAGCTGTAGGAAGACTGAGTATTCTGTCCTTCTCCTTTCATTTGCTGCTAACATTTAGGTGCCCAAAATACACCTGTGTCCAGGCCCAGTTAAGGAAGCTAAGAATTTGCACAGAAATTTCTGTATGTTCACCTATACTGTATCTTCTTGGCATATACTACAGAGGTCTCCAGTGTTTTGAAATGGTTTATCTGGACAAGTATCATGACACTTCACTTCTATAATGGTTCTAGTCAGTATGGAGGATTTCAGTTGAAATATTGGGATGCATCTGCACCAAAAAGCTCTAGACAGACAATTCTTCATGCTTTAAATTATTCTTTGGAAGTAAAGTTTCTCCAATAATGACATCAGAAATTCAGACTGCTAAAATAGGTTCTGTGAACTGCATCTTTCTAGATACAGAAGGATGAAAAGCATAGTGAGAATAACTCCTGAATAAGACTGATATACTTAGGCAATGGGCTATGCACAGTCTTAGGATTTTTTAAGGAAGAAATATTTCATACACTGAAATGCTGTTTGTATTGGTTTTGGAAGGAATATCCTTGCAGTGAAGTTCTTTCCCTTTCTTTGAAATGCCCTCTCTAAGTCTTACTGGATATTACAGTGAGTAATTAAGGAATTACAAGCTTCTAGGTGGACATATTCAATTTGATTTCAGAGATGTTTGTTTTAACTAGAATATATGAACCTAGGCTTGTGTGAGTTTACAGTGTAGCCTGGAAATAGTAGCAAAAGTAGTAAAAATCTTTGGAGATTTGGCCAAAAAGTCTGAGTAAAAAGACCTGGGCAGACCTGCTTAGCAGACGCAAAGTCTAAAATAATATAGATTCTATACATAAAATGTAGTAGCTTCTCATATATTACTAGCTGTCATGCTATGAACACAACCTTTAATAAATCCTCTTCATACATATACTTTCAAAACAAGAAAGTACATCTACTCTTTTAGTCTGAGGACAAATCCCAATGCACCTAAAGTAATGCACTAATAGTAACAAAACAGCTTTGTGCATGTTTCAGACCCAGAAAATATCCCAGGAAAGACTTAAGAGAATCAATGATTAAACAGAATGAGACGTCCAACTACTAAACTTTTCTGTTTGCTTTTCTCTCAGAGCTTCCTGCAAGACTATCTTCAACCAGAATATATGGAATTACTTACTGTGCAAAGTGTCTCAAATGTCTTTTCGGAGACAAAGGATCCATCAAGACCAAAAAGAAAAATAGATGCATAAGAAAGCATCCCTCCAAGGATAATAAGGTTGTTCATGTAGGGACTGGACATCTTTATTAGTCTATGGACAAAAGGTGATAGTGCATTAAAGAGGAAAAGATTACTGCTAGGCGATTAGAGCAATAAAGAAGAGCTTTTTGTAACTGGGCAAACAGACAACATTTCTTGTAGAACTCCATGAAATCTATAGGAATCTATAGGCATGCACACTGCTGTTTTATAAAGTCTAACATTGTTTCAGGTTTTTGAATGTTAAGTAAAAAGACCTCCTATTTTACTGATGGATTAATTAGCTAGGGTTAATGTTAATAGCAGATGATCAAATATAAATAAAATATTACACTTCCCAGAAAGTATAAAAGAAGTTAACAGATAGACAATCTGTTTTAATGTGAACATACTATACAGTGAGTTCAATTAAATAGTTCTAAAATACCATCTTTCCACAGTTTTAACATGTTCCTGATAATAGATAGATAGATAGATAGATAGATAGATAGATAGATAGACAGATAACAGCCTCTACAAACATGGCATTTAAATATGAAAGAAGTAATGATAGAAGTATCATGAGTGTCTTACTTTTGATTTCTGTTTTTGATGTTAAAGAACAAGAAAGCACTGGCCATTATCATTCCTAGGATGGTGAGGGCAGAGAGGATGCTGTAGAGAGGCAGGGAGATCTTGCGTAGCTCCTCTTGAATAATTGTTTTGTCCTTTGGCGGCTCAAGTCCTAGGATTACAAGAAGGAAAAAAGGCTAAAGCTCATCCAGATGTTGAATTTCTGTAAGAAAATTTGCCTCTCTTAGTACTATACCTTGATTTAGCAGATTTAGCAACTGTAAACCACATCAGTAGCAAAAGAAATCATTGGCTTTGACAGACATATGTTAGACACATTGATGGACAAGATCTGTATTTCTGGAGCAGGTAAATAATCTTCTTTGGAGAAAAAACACAACAAAACCTTAATGCAGAACCCCATAAAATATATGCTAACTATCCTAATTTTAAAGTGTAAATAACCACTAAAATTAATACTATGACTGTAAATTTTACCAGGAGGTTACACTGTCCTGAAACAACTGACAGAGCAGCAAGTAGAAAACAGAGAGCATAATTTCTCAGCAGACTATCATCAGGGCAAATTTAAATGGCCTGTCTAGATAGCTACCACAACTGGAGACCACTGACAAGGAGAGACAGTAACACAGGTTGTGTGCCTGCCATGGGCCTCGGGAGTGCTGCTGGGCTGAGCACCTTCTCTAGCCCTGTTTCACAAGAGCTGTTTCAAAGCTAGCCTTGGTATTCTGAAATCCTATTTTCTGACTGCCTAACAGCCACCTCCCAAAGGAAAACAACCACCTCCTTCTTGTGTGTGTAGACACAAGCACATGAGAACATCCCTCAGGTAACACAAACATTATTGATCAGAGGACAATAAATGGAAGACATATCTGCAGCTTGTTGAAATATCAAAGAACATTTGTGTACATATATACATTTTAATTCGTCCTGGTCATAGGAATTAAAAACAAGTATATAAAATGAAAACATTGTGGTTTCCCATTCACAATTTCCCTGTTATTTTCTTTACGTACAGTACAGTTCCCTTTCTATTTATACAGTGTCACAGCTTTTTAATATGAAAAATCTTGAAAGAGTTTTTTAACAGCATGCACGTTATTCCTGGCATATTCATGTCACTCCTGTACCTCTTTCCAGTTTTCTCTCCTACCTTGGAACCTGATGCTGTTGTTGATTATTTCCAGTTCATCAGCCACAGCATTGTACTCTCCCACCTTCACTTCCTTCCTTTCTGCAGAGAAGCAAACAAGAGTGATTGTTTATGGCAGTTCACATGTTCTCAATTATTTAACTGATTTTGCCTTCTTTTGTGACAGCATGTCAAAAGGAAAAGAAATATGCCTGAAGTGCATGAATTATTAAAGCAGAATGCCAGACAGCTAACATCATTAAAGGAAATATTTCTGATTCTGTGAAGAAACTCAAAGTGTTTTAAGAACTCATTTACATAATCAGGGAATTGTTATTGGGCACAGATATCTCCAGCTTAAAGATCACACGCTTACTTACTGGCTCACACCATGCAGGACATTTGGCTGGGAGAACAGACAGGGCTAAATCACATATTCCATTGTCAGTTAAGCAACTAGGACATCTTGTTTAGTGAAGCATTTCCCAGGGGAGTCACAGTGTCAGGCTTCAGCCAGTATGGAGCAGACTGGCTAGTCAATAGATATGCTGGGAATCTAATCTCTTATTCTGACTGGGAATTAGCAACTCATTAGTACCCTGACTGGAAAACGTAATACGTTATATAATTAAAGCCAATGTGCACTTGAGTTAAAATTTTACTTTGGCTGTTTTTGGACTATTGTCACATATATGGCCTTTTTGTACCTAATGGAGTAGAGTAATGCAGGTATAGGAACTTAATTTGTGTGGCTGCTGTCTTGGACACTGTGTCTGAAATTCCAGTACATGTTTGTTTCACCCTTTTGATAACACCTGGCATCAATTATTAACTGCTGTTTCTCTTGGGTTTTTGGTATGGCTTAGAAGTGCAGGAAATTTTACACCAAAACCTTCAAATTTTCATCAGAGGCTTATAAACCACAGGCACACTGGCCCGAAGTTTTCGTTGATGAGCTGACTCAGCAGAGTCAAAAATGTCCTTTCAGGCCTCTTACGTCTGGGCATACGGAACCCAATTTACATTTAAATTCTGAGCTCATGACCCTGTTTGTGACACTGACTTTGGGAGCTCATGCTCTTGAACTAGATGGCCAATTTGAAAAGACTGTGTATCACCCAAGAGCTCCACATTAACCATTTTTCCTTTCTCACTCAAAGTGATTGTGCCAGTTCAGGTCTGCTGCGTGGAGTAGCTAGGTCCAATTTAGTAAAATCTACAGGCCGATTAATACTAATCTGAGAGCTCCCAGGAGGCAAAAGTTTTTCTTACATAAACCACTCTTCTTATTGTTAAAATTGTTTACACAGAATTGGCTGCAAATCTGGCAGAGATACCAAGGAATTTGCTATACCGCCATCAAAAGCTGGAGTCTGCAGTTCTGAAAACTGATTTGCCTTTCACATGAGCATAATACTCCTTTGAAATAAAAGTGAAATCCCCTGGTCTCCAGCAGCAGTTTCACAAAGCCCATCCACAGAGCACTACATACTCTTAGGAGTAAATATAAGTATATACTTTCTGTCATCAGCTGAAAATTCTCTGGGAAACAGATATATGCATAAATCTTTGACAGTCTTAATAATATATTCTCAGTAGTCATCTAAAAGCTAAAATTGTTACTGCTAAAAACTGAGCCAAATCACTTCTATCTGTATTTGTGGCATGACAGCTATTACCTGTAGATCTAAACCATCAAAACACAACCTGGAGAGAAGAGAGACAAACAACAGAATGCACACCAACATACAATTTGCACATTAGATGCCAGACAGTTGACAGCATCTACTTATAGCAAATGGGTGGGACACGCACCTTGGTGTTGATCTAGCCAAAACTACACAGCAATAGGCTAAAACCTCATAGCTCTGATGAACAACAAGGAGAAAAGAGTAATTGCTCCACAGACAGTTCTGTATGGAGTGCTTTCTGGGATTGAATGAAATGTGAGTAGCACATAATAGGTAGGGAAGCATATACAAGAGTGTAAGTTTGTGGTTTAACTGATTAAGGTACTTGCAGTTGAGAAACTCTTGCATACAATGCCATTCCTTTTCAATGCTTATAAATTCTTACGTAGCTTCTTTTACAGATGAAGTAACACTGAGAATGTGCCTATGATGGTAACTGCAACGTAGTGCCACACAGACGAGGTAGCCCACAAGTAGCTAGCCTGGGTACCAGGAGCTAGCCTTTGTATGAATGGAGCTCAGTAGAGCTGTTCAGAGAAACAAACTTCCATGATGGACTGAGCTGAAAAGTGAGACTTTTCAGACCTAGAAACCCAAGAGTGTGAGGGGAAAAAAAAGTGTTTAGTACCTAGGAACCACATTATCAATGCCTCGTCCCTTACAAATGGGAAAGGACAGTTCATAGAGTGCATGCCAAGGTTTGTTGAAGCCAAGAAAAACCATAAAGATATTTGATATCTTAGTTACAATTGTGGAAAGTAGTCTATAAGGGAGAAGAACCATATTTTTATAAGAGGAAGGGTATACTATCCATTACATAGATTGATTACAGGGGTGATGAGGGGAAGACACAAATAGTATTTGTGCTCTTTGGTACACCCAGGAAGGAGTAACTACAGCAGTTTTTTTCAGTTCCCCAAGCACAAGTGCTTATCAATGACAAAGTCACTTCGAAATATTAATTAAAGGAAGCAAGAAGGCAGCACTATGGCTCTTTGCTGTCTTGCATAGGCCAACACAGCTAAGGAAGGGACTGCAGGCTTTACTTTTCTAAATGCCATTCCCTCAAGCTTAGAAATCCTGTGTTACTCAAGTCACTCTGCTGTTTGTACAACAAACAGAGCTCCTATTTGCCAAAATGTCTGTGTGTTCAACAACAAAAGGGCAGGATGAAGTGGAACTCCTTCAAATAAACACACCAACAAGGTGCTTTGCACAATATTCAGAAGATGATGTTGACTTCTTTCTGGAGTACTTTAATTATTTTTAACCTGATATTTCTGTACTCATGATTGAAAGATTGTATTGAAACCCTGCTACTCACGTTAAAATGCAGAATAAAAATATGAGGGAACAGTGAGATTTTAGAACTTGAATCTGCAGCTGTTTCTTCACACAGCAACAGAAAAGTAAGAAAAGAAAACGAGCCAATCCAGAGAAAACTGGCCCAGACATATGTTACTGAAAATTATGCCTATCAGAATTATAACTAATCCTTGTCATGAATTAATTGTCACAGAACAGATTACTTACATGGCCAAGATGAAAGCCTTCTGCCAACAAAGAACTGAACTACTCTTAAAGGTGAATTAAAATATTTTCTTCTACATGTTTTATTACAGAATTTCATAGCCCACTTTAAGCAACTCCAGAAAAATTTAAGGCACTACCACTTAATTAATTGGGTCACATTTCAAAAAGCTAATACAACACATTTTTAAATCCATATCAGGTAGATATGTTATGGTAGAACATGTTCCTGTTGAACAAAGGTTTGCTCTAACATTACTGTAGTGCCCAAACCACGTGGCTATAGATTAAAATTAAGCACCTCAGAGGTCTAAATAGCTTACTGTAGCTTGACACTTCTAATACTTTGATACGTCACTACAGCTTTTTATAAAGTTAGAATTCCATGCAAACTACAAACATGTGCAAGTGACGAGTATTTGCTTTCCAACAAATATAAATTTTGAAGTAAATTTAAGAAATTTACTATGGACTATTCTCCAGATTTCGTAAGGGTCACTGAGGTTTCTCATCTAAAGAACATTTAGGCTATTCTCAACTTAGAAGCAGCAGAAAAAAGACATAACCTACAGCTGAAAGCATACACAATATCTAGGTCTTAGTATGGCCTGAACAAACATCTCTGCATAAGATGACACCTTCACATTTCCCTCTTCTTGAAAAGTTTTTTGAATTTTTTTTTTATATGGCTCCTCCTGCTTCTTCACTCAGGAAATTATCACTGTACTCCCCAAAAATCTTCCTCTGACCTCAGTTTAACAATCCATTCTCCCACTCTTTGTCAGCTGTCCACTCTTGCTTAACCACCATAATTCAGTAGGAGTGATCAGATGCTTAGCACATTAGAAGATCTTGTTGCATATTCAGCACTTAGCAGTCTATCTCAGATTCCAATATTAGTAAACCTTGTCCTACAACAAACATTTAGCTCTTGCACATTGTTCCTCATCCACACATCACAGCCCAACAGGACTGCTGGCAGCTATGGGGAATATTTACTCATCAGATCTCAGAAGAACTGGCCATCAACAGGTGAAGTTAGGCATGGACCATACATACCCAAAATATTTACAGATCCTTAGGAAGAGGACACTTAAATTTGAGAAGATTTTAATTCAAAATTTCAAATCAATCTCCTAGATATGAATCAAAATCTATGCCACTGCACAAGTACTCACGTTCTCACTTCTATCTGAAAGTTCACCATTCAGTCCAGAGACAGAGTGAAGGGTATGTGGAGACATTACATTATGGTGTTCTAAGGCTTGCCTTTCTCCAATTTGGCTTCTGGTCACATTCCCTTTTAAAGAGTGAATGTTTTTCTTTAGCCCTTTAAATTGTCAGTCACCTAGCAATCATTTGTCACTGACAGGTCTTAGCTCTTCTTTCTCATTCCCCCTATCGCCTGCTATGAAGGCTCCTGAAGAGCTGATGTGCCACACTGAGTGACAGCAATCCTGTGAACAAGGGTATTCAGAGAACAAGTCCCAGGGAAGAAGATGTGCCAAATGCAAGTAGTGAAAAATCTACAAACTGATGGCAAGTCTGAGAACACTTCCCATATTTCAGTAAGTCCTGTGTAAATTGCCTGCAGAGTCTCTTCTAACCTGTCTTGCCTTTCTCTCATTTTGAAAACTGCTTCACAAAATAATGATCTACCACAAAAGCTGGAAATGCTGTTTTAAATGCCTTTACATTACTGCATTAAAGCAAGCATCACGAAAGCTCATTTCCTTCAGAATACATACAGAAACATTTCACGGTGTGGATCCTGTAGAAACTCTTAGCAAATTAATGTAATCTTAATTTTCATAATATATTCTTGTCAAACAGGACCGGGAAGCTTTTCAGTCATCCTTATCACATATCTGCAATAACCAATACATGTTGAAAGTCTCCAATTAAAAAAAAAAATCCAAAAAAGAAAAAAATCACAAGAGAAGCTTATGAATAATGAATGAGAAAAGCTTTTTTCATGAATTTCTGTCCACTTGTAGGCAACCATTTCTTTGTTTAAAGACAGAAATGCTGAGATTAAGAGTCACAGTTCAAATAAGGAGGAAAATGTCAAGTCAGATAGAAGATTATTCTGCAGCTGCTGCTGCCAGAAAAGAAAGAATCAAGGAAGAAAAATATGTTACCTTTGCAAGGATTTGAATTACCACAGTTTTCTTACCCTTGTAATTAGAGTTAAAAATCTGTTTTTTTCCCAGAGAAATATTACCTTCATGTATAACCCCTGCGTGACTATTTCCTTCATTTGAACTTCTTGTCTAATGTTTTCTTTCTGAAATCCTGGATTCCAGCGCACACAACATACAGGAAACCCTGAGTTATGAGCTGTATATATAGCCAGTGATAATTATCTTCATGGCCAGTTCTCAAGTCCTATCTTTCATTAATCCATAATGCAAAGCAGACAGAAAGGTTAGAGCAGCCAAAGACCAAACTGTGTGTTAGTGCCTGAGTCAGGATAAAAGCTAAGAAGCCTTAACCCTGGACTTATTTCACTACATTAGTAATGGTATTTAGCCAACAGGATGTAGCAAACAAGTAAGCAAGCAGCACACAAAATGTCATTAGTGTTCTGAACTCATAAAAAAATCTAGTGGTTTTATAGCCCAAGAAGATTTTCCCATAAAAAAGTTCAAGCATCTGCTTTTTTAAAAGCTTATAAAAAAATAACTTAATTGAATCTTTTTAACCTTTGTTTTTATGTTCCTGATTTCACATCTGTCTCCTATTTTGCTTGATAGACTGGCCTCTAGCCAGTATAATGACTGGTGCGATGAAGCAAGTGTACAGAACTTATATTAATCATTACTTCTTCTAAAAAGAAGTTCCTGTTTCTTAGTATGTTTAGTAAGTTCCTTGATAGTTTGAAATAAGGCTGAATATGAGATAACATTTCTTTTGGTTCTAAAACTTCTAGCATAAACTCTGAACTGAGAATCTTAATCAAACTGTATAATCACTGAAATGTATGTCAGTAATACGACTTACCTTTAACTCCATCAAGGAAGTTAACGGATTCAAACGAATATTCAAATAGGTACAATACGATTATATTTTAAGATACATGCATGCGTAATAACTGCAACATCTCAATCTAACTGAGGTTTTCCTAATCTATTGTTCATCCTCTTTCATGATTTGATGAACATTAGGGAGAAAGAAAATTCTCCTAATTCTGAGAGTTTATTTGCCAAAGAAAAAGAATTCTTTGAAGTCATGCAGTACTTCACAGTGTATGTATACTTCTGTTTCTTAGTGTTAACATTTATATAAACATAACATGGTCTACAAACAAAAAATTGACATTTATTACACTTATCACTTGTAATCACCTCTTCCTAGGAGAGTCCAAAACCAGTGTGCTTTTCTTGAATCAGAATTTACAGTGGGAAATAGCACTGCATGTGTAAAACTACAAGCAGCAACCGAGTGAAGGAATTCTCTCAATTATTAAATAATAAACAGACTTTATTAGCTGCTGTGTGCCTTTAAGTACCTTTACTCTCATACACTAGTCCATTTTTGACAGTGGGTGTGCTAGGAAATAAACTTGTGCAGACACACAGGCTTGGGCTGGCTTCCTGGGAGACCTCCCAGGAGCTTGGAGGGCCATCCAGGCAGTGACAGGTTTGGATGCAGATGCCACTGATCTGAAGAGAAGTCCCCATGGCAGAAGCCCAGGGCCCAGAAGCAGCTCCATCTGTCAGAGCCTCTCTGGGAGAGGGACAACTGAAACCAGGGCTGCGTAGGAGGTGGAGGTGCCAGTGAGAGAAGCTGTGGCTGTGTTTTGTTGCCTCTTGAGTTTGATTTCAGAGTGCTGAAACGTCAAAGACAGTGAGGCATAATTCAAGATATACCATGATACCGTACTAATTCAAAGATAAGGAACAGCAAACCGTAGTGTGGCAGCGTATCCATTCTGACAATCTGTGAGACTTCCAAAGAAACCCAAGATGACAGGGCAGTAGTGAGCTTTTATCCAAGGGGAATAAACACAATTATAATCTCTCTGGTGCCCTGGAAACTGAGTCTGAGTAGGCACAGTGCACCATCAGGACAGATGGGCCAAAGAAAGTCTTGAATCGTTATCAAATTACCAGATAATGTTTTTTTTCAGTTAACCCAAAAGTTACTTATGAACTTAAGTCAAATTCACCAAGCAGTGTCATTTAGGGAAAGAAACATCTGGGAACAGCACTGCTGTCAGATGTTTCTGACTCATCAGGTTAAAGTTCATCTGTAGCTGAAAAATGCAAGACACCCAAACCAGCAGCCTAATCCTGGCTTCTGTCTGCTGGCTCAGCAGTGAGGCTTTCCATACAGACCCAACATGACTGGCCATTATCAGGGAATGTCCTGACAGAAAAGACAGCCCTGAGGACCTGGATTGCGGGACAACAATGGACCTTCACAACTCTAGGAGAGTCATCAAGCAAAAGCTGTTTATTAATCTCACCCAAGTGGTTTATATACTCTCCATGCCTTATCATGCTCCTAAAGGTTACACTTCATTGGTTAAATGCTGCTGTTCATACGCCCTAAGCTAACATCAGACTGGCTATCTAAATGTCAACACACTGCCATCCTCCTCTGGCTTCTCTGCTAGGTGTTCCTCATTCTTCTCTTGCCTCACTGCCTTTCTTCCTCATTTAACAGTCTCTTTCAGGGGTTATGCTCGGTCAAGGTCATATGCGGCCTCCTCATGCCATCTCTACGTAGTCTTGCTCAAAACAATGTCCATTAGCTTCCAAAAAGTCTCCCACACTGGATGACCCTGACTTTAGCTCAGCTGCACACTCCAGTTGAATCAGACGGAAGACCAGGGTGACCTTTTCCTCCTCTGGTATGTTTAATATTCTAGCATTTAATTTGATTTTCTTATGGATGCCCAAAAGAAATGTTGCAGTCCACTTACCTAAAAATACTTATCTAGCTAGAATTTTAAATCCAACTCATCGTGGAGTATCGCTGATTTTTTGCAATTGAGAAGACAAATTAAAAAAAACAAAAAAAAAAGTTACTTAGAAAACCTTGGATAGCTACCTCTTTCCCCAGAAAGGCTTTTCTTCTCAGCGTGGTGATGCACAGCACAACCACTGACAGTAGCTCTGGTAGGCGGACAGCTTCAGCTGAGCTGAACAATGCCACCAAGGCTCTGCCACCGTGTTTTCAGGGGCTGCCCAGACATACAGAGCAAGCTGCGTGATGCAGTCCTCCTTTTTGAGGCTTGGGTGGCCCTTTCCAATTTATACAATAAGCAAACTTAACATGCATAACGTGACAGAAATAAAAGCATTCCCCACCACAGAAGACGCGTGCTTGGCCAGAGGACAGGAGCAGAGCAGCGTGCCAGCTACTGCACTGATGTGACAGGAGTGACGGAGCGCCTCACAACGAGGTTGTTTTCCCTCCACTTAGCAAGGCAGGCCTGCTTTCTGGTAATCTCACACAACACAGGGAGAAAACAAAGGCTCCGTTATCTCACATTTGGATGCATACCTACGATTCTATGATTAGGGCCTTCCCTCGCCATCTGTCAGGGTTGTGCTTCCCCTCCCCTGGGGGAGGACAGCTCAGCACGCGCGGAGCAGCCTCGCAGCAGCCTGTGCCTGGTCTGCTCCAGCTGAGAGGTCAGAAAACGAGATGCTCTGGCTTCTTCAGTACGTGCTGCATCCTTAAACTTTTTCAGAGTTAAGAGCGCGTTATTTAAAGGTTTCAGTTTCACAATTACCACGCCTGAGATGGGAGGAGAGCAGCAGCTGTTGTGCATGAGTGTTGGATCTGAACGACTCACTATGTCCTTGAATACGCACTCTTGCCATTACACCAGGTGGCCTGCGAAAACACTGTAGCACATCAAGAGCTTTGAATATCTTCTTCATGATTCAGGGTCACATGCAAAGGCAGAATTCCCACTGCCCTCATCCTAAGATACTTAGATAGCAGAGGAAGCACTGAACGCATTTATACGGAGCTCCAAACTCCATGCTCTTTTCTGTCTTTTAATCTGTACAGTAACTGCCAGGGTTTTTTTTTTTCCTGTACAAGAAAGACAGTTTAAACTCACATGGGCTGGATTATTCCAGATACTTTATTTGGGAAGAGTAGGGGAAGCTTTCCAGAAAAAAAATTTAAAGCAACAAAGAGCCCACTTGTGTAATAACCTGCATCTGCAAGTGACCCCTTGCTGAGATATAAGGAAGACTATAAAGGCACCCAAGTACTGATGCTCCCCTAGATGACTCTTCCAGCTTCCTATGCTGAGATGAACAAGAAAGCTGTCACTCAGAGAGTCATCAAAATCCACAGACATGAAGCCTTCCAAGCTCTAGCCCTCTCCTGACAATCAGCTCCCCATGCAGATGCCTGGCTTGGGGCTCAGAGCCACAAGGGATCACAGATTGTGTTCCCCTGTCCTCAGGGATGTACGCTCCCCATCAGGGACAGGCTTGTCTCTGCCACATTTAGGGACTGCACACCAGGGGTGAGAAAACAAGAACTGTTATACATTCCCAGAACACCCATCTAACCCAAAAAATGCATGATTCATAGGGTGAGAAAAGTGTGCATGTGAATTGTATGTCTAGATGAGGCCAAAGCAGTTTTGAAACTCAAGATGATAGTAACAAACTAGAATCTATTCCCCCCCATAAACATTTGTCATGTTGACAGAGCTGTTTGGTTTCCTTCAGGTACTACCAGTGCATTTAGTAGGATGCACTCTAGTCTTGAACTTCAAAATTTATCATTGCTACTATTTTTTTTTTCTTTTTAAATTCTATTGGTATTAAAACCTACAAGAAAAAAACCCAACAATGTTTTCAAAAGAAAAATCATTCAGGAAGCCATTTTGATCTGATTAGTTTGGTTTTTTTTTTAACCAGTAAGCTGATCTTACATTCAAGAGGAAAGAAACACAGTCCAATTGGAGCTTGTTAAAACTCAAAGTTCCAGAGAAGTAACTCGATTTTTCTGCTACTTCAGTGAATCTCCACTTGCTTTAACCTGTTTTGAGTAATCTCTTTGCACTACTAATCCACTGTAGAGAACACAAAGAAGGAAAAAGACACAACAGTAATCTCCTCTTAGTACTAGTGAGGAACACATATTTTACTAAGAGCAAAGAAAGTGGTGTAGAAGATTAAGTTACAAAGAAGAGTTTCAAAGCAATAGTCCTTGATTTTATCTTTAATGATTTACTCAATTTTTTCTAAAATATGGTATACATCACTGTTGTGATGGTTTATTTTAAATTCTGATTTATTTTGCCTTTTATTTCCTCATCTGATGTTTGAATAGCTACAGAAAACAGGCCTACATCAAGGAGAAAACCTCCCATGGAAAGCTACAGCCATTAAATTATAATTACTCTAAATAATAAAGGATTTAATAATTAATATAGAGCAGTTATATAATATACCTGACAGACATCTCTGGAACACAGTTCCCTGGTAAAGCACAGACAGAGTACACAAGCATTTGTGCATAAGCATAGCTTTGGTTTTCTGCATAACATTAAATACACTCGTCTAAAACTTTCCAGAATCAAAACTGATATATTAGGTACAGAGAGAAAACAGTTTGACAAAACACTCATAGTTTGAAAGAACCTATTCTGACTAGAAACTTGAGAGCATATGGCAATGATGATTGTAGTTTGAATGTTAACTTGTTACAAGAGGACAGGATTTATGCCTGTAGGAATGAAATATAAGGCAAAAATCCTTGAAAAGCTGATTAAAACTAGAAAAGCAGAAGTATGAATATTTTCTCACGTGTCACGGTATTGCAGAATGACAGTGAAGAACAGCAGAGATTTTACAATTGGCTTGGCATAAAAGAGTAGATTAAATAACCACTGTAAATGCACAAAGCCAGAAAACCACTGTACAAGACTAGTGTCATCAATTTTTCATTACAACTGGAATCAAAACTTGAAAAATTCCAGTGTTTCAAATGTGAGGGGTATTTGTCTCACTGTTCTAGCACAATGTTTTGCCTGTTACCTAAGTAGATGCACGATGAGTAAATAAAGCTGAGGTTTGGTTGGTGTATGAAGGAAAGAGGAATTCTGGAAGCAGGAAATGCTAAAAGCACTTTCAAGAAAAAAAATATTTGAAAAAGCTTTCCCTTGAAGCTGTTAACAAAGTAGTACTATAAGTTATCTACAGAAGTCAACTGTCCCATGAATTTTTTGACAAGCCTGAAAGTTGAAACTGCGGTGATTAAACTGTGAGAAGGGGATTTAAATCTTACTTGAAGTGAGTGAGCATGTATCTTGGTGCACTTGTTTCTATGCAATTGCTACCAATCTCTCCTAGTTACAGCATTCAATGGAAATTTCAATTATTCTCAGGACTAAAAAAAAAATAGATTGAGTGGAGCAGAATCAATCTATGTTACACGATTTAGATGGCAGACTTATGAAAAGCAAGTACCTTACCTACTTGAGTACAAATCTTTAACCCCTCCAATTTTAAGAACCTCAGTACAAAACTACTAGAAAATAGCTACATAAACTTAGGTACAGTTTTTAATTCTTCACTTTCTTGTACACAATTGCTTCTTCTGCCACAGTCTTTACAGATCAGTGTGAGCCAGTAATACAAGCAAAACACTCTTACTAACTGCTTTTCAGTATAAGATGTAAAAATGTTGTCTCACTTTCCTGTGGTGTGGTAGCTACAGAAAAATCTAGCACAAATCCCTTATTTCTAAATGTAATTGTGATTTAAGCAAGAACAATGGGATGTAAAATAAGAAATATAACCTAGACACCACTTCTTATGTGAGACCAGTGCCTGGATCCTCAATTGCATATTTGGGTACCCGGGACCAGCAAATTCCAGCTACAGTTCTTTCCTTACTCCTGATACCCTCTGAACTCAACAGTGTTACTGTCTCAGCATCTAGCACATCCTGATTTACTTGGTGTAACAGAGATGTCCTGGTCTTGGTCCTAGTAGGACCGGTACCAGGAAAAAGAAGGGACAACAAAGGGGCCAGGATTTATGGCACACCACAACACACGCTAAGACGGGGACTGCCAAAAGCCCACCGTGCTTTTCACTCAACTTTTTCACTCAACCAATGTTACTCCGTGTTGCATCAGTAGAATGTGTAAACATAGGGGAAAACACAGCTGCTGAACAGAACAGTGCTCGTGTGGCATCCTCCCCTGCTCTGGCCTTGCTGCAAGAGGAGTCACTGGCTCCTCTTCAATCGCTCCATTCACCGGAGAGCACTGCTGCTTGGCAGCACCCCCCATTCCCACGTACAGCACCAAGGCTGAACTGCAGCCTGCTTTGCCTTGCTCTTCTGACCAATTTCTGGCAGACGGCAGAAGATATCCCTAGAAGTGGAAGTTTAACAACACAGGCATTTCCAGTTCATGCTCCTACCCTCAAAATACCAAATTTCTTCATGATTTTGGCACAACCCACACCCCAACCCCCCAATATACCAGAAAAGATCATATTTATATGGCAATATACTTCAACTGTCCCGAATGAAGCCAACAAAAAACCTGTACCAAAATTTCACTGTATATCATGGTTTGTTTTTAAATTTCAGCAGTATTATAGGGCTGAAAAATATCTTGCAAGACCAGTAGAACTGGCAGAGAGACCAGAGTGTAACCAGAGAGAAGGCTGACACATGTTCAGCTGCAGGACACATACAGCTCAGCGGTCAGGTAGGGCAACCACACTAAGTCCAGTGACCAGAAGGCACAAGTGATGGGAGGTGCAGAGAGATGGTGGCAGGACAGGGACACTGTCTTTCCATGCTTCATAACCAAAAGTTACAGCAGCTAATCTTGGAGACACCAGAGCCCTGAGAAGCAGCCATACAGATCCATATTCTTTGTACACTCCGCAAAGAAATATTATTTACAGGCTTTTTTACCTATCGTTAAATCCTTAATCTTCTCATATCTGGAGAGCCTCAGTTCCTCAAAACTAAACAACTCCTTTGGATGTACCACTGCCACTTTGAAGTTTTCCAGAAAAGGTCCAAAGACTTACAGGTCTCATTCAACCAGGTCCAGTTCAAAAGCAGCAGTTCACCAACCAGAGCAGTGTACCTACTCAGTTTGTGACTTCTGTTTATAAACCTGTCCTACTGAGTTTCCTGATTTTGCCTACAAAAAAATGAAGTGATGAACAAACAGACAGAAAATATAAACTGATAACTGCATTTTGATAATGCATGAAATCACTATGATTTTTTTAACTCAGGACACATCATTCACAGATGTTTCTCTATTTCATTCAGCGGGGTTTTCCATATCTTCCATGGGTTTTTTATATGAAATGCTGTAAAACCTACACTGCTGAAAGATAACTGCATTCAAACAAAAGCAATCACTAAAGCTAACTTATGATCTAGCTCGTACATTGTCTGTTACCTTCAATAGTTAACACTGTTTTTGTGAAAACCTGCCCACTGTTTTGAATAACAGAAATTGAGTAAGTCTGTTTTGGAGCGGTCCAATTTCCCGCTTTTCTTTTCTTAATAAAAGCCTCCTTCTTTACACCTCACCCAAACCTTTCATTGAGCTCAAACACAAAATTACCTGCTATCTGAAACCCAGTAATATGCTTCTTAATTATCTAATTCCTTTTCACTTAAAACAAATGATTATAATTTTTTCTATACCTTGACCTAGCACAGAGTATAATTTAATAATCAAGAGAGCACTATACACATAATTTGGTGAAAAATCCATTTGAAGAATCTTGAATTTCTCTGCTTCTTGCATGAGCCATTTTCTTAGAGGAATCTGTGTATGACTAATGTAATTCTGTATCAGAAAGAAAACAAGTCCCTTGAAGATCAAGTTGTTCAGAATTATCACAACTAATTTTTGCTAAGAGCATGCCAGCTCAGACGATATTTTTCTAAAATTATATTACTATTGCTTTTAGAGCAATCAGAAATGAAAGAGTTTTAAAGCCACCTTTAAAAGAAAATCAAGTTACAACTTTTCTCAGTATTTTGGTTTTGGTCGAAATAAATCATGAATTAATGAAATCAAATTATAATCCTCATTACTGTATAAATGGTATTTTTATCTTTTCTTACTAAAAATAAATTAATCTTGCAACTTTATTTGATTTCCAAGCAAGACCACCAAATGCAAAATGTAACTTTAAAAATATTTATATCTCTTTCCCAGGTATTAAACGGGTTACACATTAGCAAAATTTAGTAAACAAGATATATATATTAAAAAAAAATTACTATTGAAGAAAAAAATTTAAATTCTATATTTATGACCAAACATAGTGGGTTGTTTGTTTTTGTTTTTCTGCAGAGCTTTGATCATCAAAATATTCTGTGCTGGTAACAAATTTGATATGAGAGACAGGGGAGTTAGCTTCATCTGTGCTCAGGCCATTAGATACCAAACTGGCTTACTGCACTGACCAGCAGGCACCACAAGGGGACAAAGTCAGACACAAGACTGTCCACCAAAATCCAGGCATAGCACTAAAGATTTCCATGCTTCAAAAGTGCATTCCAGAATTACACAGAACTCATAAGCCTGAGACCATCCATCCCACAGAACTGTCTGGACTGCTGAAGACATCAGCTACCACACATAAGAAAGTCTCTCCATTTCACAGGCTGTTGAGTGCCTAAACCACTACAACTAAGCGCTGTCATCATAAATAAACATTCAAAATAAATTCTCACACCATTATCTATTACAAAACTAATTTGATCAGTTTTTCAAAATAAATTAGTTTAAAGATAAATAAATAATCTTCCCAGGCACCTTTAAAGTCAGTCTAAAGGCTGAAGCCTGATCTTAAGAAAAGGTGAAAAGGGCTCCCCTTTTAGAGTTCACGATGGAGAGGGTAAGAAGTGCAACAGGACCTGGCATTAACAATCTCACTGAAAGCTTCCTCGTTTATGGGTGGTGTAACTGTTTGGAGCCACATCAAAGTATTTCTGTGTGATCTAAAGCCATTAAGTAAGTGTCTCAAATCAGTTACATAAAATTTATTATATGAGAATGGACTGCAGATTTCAAACCAACAGAACAGGCAACTGACTTGATCTAACTCATTACTACCATTGTAGTTCATTCCTCCCTCTCATGGCCACTACACTGTTTATTAATTAGAAGAAAATTTGGTGGGATTCATCTGTCCAGACTTGGATGAGTATGGTGTTGATTGCTATATCCCAACTACTTTGTCCAGACTCCCTGTCAAGATGTCAAGGAAAACAGGCATTTCTTACAGAGCATGATATGCTTGGTTTACTGTAGATACATACCTAAGGATAAGATTGAGTTTCATTCTGGAATTGCCTGTATCTTTCTTTAAGATGGACCAAGTCAATTTACCCATGTGCAAGTATCTGGACAAGTTATTTGACTTTTCACGGATAGAGGTGAGACAGAATTTGTCTGCTGAGATGATCATTTTACAAAAGAAAAATTAGCGAAAACAAACACAGATCTAATAAATTATTCCATTCTTCCACACAGATTTACTATATATAGTAGCATAGCTTTGAAAAGAATGAAAGAACAAATGTTTGGAAGAGATGTCTGTAAAAAGGTCACTAAAGAAAACAATACCTGCTCCCAAAAAAATGAATCCTGCTGTCAGTTAAACCTGTGCAAATAGAGCTGAGCGCACAACAGAAACTAAGTTCAGCAAAAGATGACTACTATTGCACTGATATGCTTGGGCTTAGGCTATTTCCTGAATCTTACTACTATTTTAACTAGTTTACGCTAATTTTTTAGCTTTTCCTTGTAACAAAGCACTTCAAGGTCTATGACTGTTGAAATACAAGTTGATTTCCACTTCCGTTTGTGTTGACGAGGAGATTCAATGATGGAGCTTGACAAAATCATAGGCACTGAGGACAAACACAAATATGGGCATAATTAACAGTACAAATGTACCCTAGAACTGGCCCAATACTTTTCTGTGACAAGAAAGAGGAATCCCTGTTAACCTTACTTTACCCCCTACGTCAGTCACAAGAGCACTCCTCTAAGATACAGAAAATAAGAACTTGAGTTGTTCTTTGATCAATCTGGATGAGGTATCTAAACTAAGCTCTCTCCCATTCTAGATGAACGCCTCAGCTACTGCATTGTCATTCTGAGTTTTCTTTGTGGTAAAGTAATAATTATTTAATTATTTATAAATCATTTAATTATTTATACATAGCAAGAAAGATCCAGCCTGAAAGACTTAGAAAATCACCCCAGATATATCTCAGGAACAGTTCAGTAACTTCAGAATAAATAGAAGTTCTGATTCAAGTCCCTGCTCTGCACCAAGAAGAGGATGGAACCAAATCTGAATTCTTCCTGCTAGGCAAAGGGACGTCTTGAAGCAAAGCTGTGCCCAACAGGGTGCTTTCTTGGAACTGCAGTCCACACAGAAACTTAAGAAAACACCTAGTTTGTCCTCAGGTACTAGGGCTTAGATGTGCCATATTTTAGTGTGAGTCTGGAGCAGACCAATGCTGGTGTAAATATGGGCATGTAGGGAGTTCAAGATCAGGCAAACATATTAGAATAGTTCTGAGGATCTACATTCTTAATCCTACATAGGAGGGTAAAACAATTACGATTTCTTTCAATAAACTCCATGATATTCAGTTACTGAATAATCCAAATTTACGATCCCAGCTTAGAAGATCGCTTTCACCTGGAAAGCACAGTCAGCTTGTGCATGTGTCAAAACCAAAACAAACCCCCCAAAAAATTCAAAACGACGTGATTAACTGCACAGGCACTTCTGCAAAAGCTAAATTCTATGCACACCTTTTGCGTTTGTACTCCCATGAAAAGGCACTGCAGCAGATTTTCACATGCCTGGTGTATCTCTGCATTTCTTCAAGGAAATAAGGATTTGTATTTTGTATGCCTCAAGGGGATATTTTCTTAAATCAGGTACTTATTATTAACACTGGCTGGCTTATACAATGAGATCAATGTAGGGTGCAGAATCATACCTTAAAAATTAAAACCAGCTATAGCTCCAGATGAATATTTAATCCATGGGCAAAATGAGGTCTCTCGCATCGCCTGTCAGATTATAGGTTTGATTGTGCGAGATGCTGGAAGTCCTGAATGCCTAATCAATTTAACATTTCAGGATCTACTCAGAACTTTGCTGGATCAGGCTTGGAGTTTACAATGGTACGACCACATTATCTTCATAAAGCACTGCTTAATTGAAGTATTTATATACACAGCAGTAATTCATCACACCATAAGCTATTGCTGATTAAACCAGTAAGCTGGTTTTAAAACCTTGTGCACTCATTATAATCAACAGTAGGGAAGGATTCCTAAAGGCTTGACCCACTTCCAATGCAATTTGACCCAATTCAGTGTGATGCAGCTTCGTTTATATTTTATCTGTTGATTGGGTTTTATCCATCTAACAGATCAGCTATTGATTTCTACAGAAAAGCACAATTTATAGTATCATTCCAGATGAAAAGGAGAGACATCTATTGTTCAGTTTTGTTTGTCCTTGGCCACACCATCAGGATTAATTATCTAACATCATCTTTAGTAAAAAAAAAAGGCTAGCCTGTTCTGAAAAATGAAATGCGGATGGCATAACCTTCCTGGCAGCTTGTTCTACTGCTTGACTATTACACAGAGTTACCCAATGATTTGGCTGACATTTAATCTGAATATTCCCTTACATCTTTATCTAGCCTCACAGTTCTGGACTAGAGGCAAAACTCCAGTTGTTGAGAATGGCAGATAAACTGTAGAATGTGAAGGGAAACCTACCACGTGCACAAGCTAGCAAGCTTCCTCCTCTTGTAGACCTTTATGAGGCACCTACATGTTTTTGTTTAGGTAATCATTGGCAATTTGTTGAAGGGCAATTCACAAACCTCAGACGAGGACCAGAAAACTCCTTTCATCTGAGAAAAGGGAATAAATACAAAGGAGAATATTCTAGTTAAAGCACAAAGGAGTTTACCATTGTTTCAGGGACTGATTGCTACTGGCCCTCCACAAAGACTGGAAAATACACACGTGATGGTGACAGAGAGCATACAGAATGTTGTCTATGCTGAGACATAAACAACAGTGTATATCTATCACTAATTTTTATACAAAGTTTAAGCAATTGTAAAGTTCTTAGCATTTTTACCAAAGGAAGAGCTGAACCTAGTTTTCAAGGTTTAGTTTTCTAAGCAGTCCTCTGCTCTGTGAAGACACTGACAAACATGAATACAAAGGGATTGACAGAGGGGAAATTCAGAGAACGCTGCAGTTTTTATTTCCTTTCTGCCCATCTTGTGCAGCTTTCCTGTTTCTGTATTAGTCAAGAAACTATCTGTAAATGCTAAGTGGCAAGCCATTTGACTGAGTTAGAGTAACATTATGAAACATTTCAACTCTGTGTTTCCATCTCCATCCTGAGCAATGTAAACCAGGGACAGAATTTCACTTTCTTAATGCGAAGTGACTAAAAGCCACTCTGTGACCCAATCTTTCACCTAGTTAAAATTGGGTCTGCCAGCACAGAATATTCCTGTTTCCTTATCTGGACCTCGAATGAGCTTACTTCAGCTCCTTGTAACTTTTCAATTGCTACAGATTTTCAGCATTAGTAATTTTATACGTTAGAATAGAAGGAAAGAAATTATGGGTAAGCTATAACTTTTGATCCTGTAATTGCTGACTTTCAAGTGCTTGGTTTATGGCACGCAAATGTCACATTTCACTCCCTTATTCCCATCTCCCCCTTTTTTTGCTTGTTTTTAATAATAGTTGCAAAGCCAAGAAGATGAAAGGAAAGCAAGCAAATGGAATATACCTAACGTTAAATAAAGCATTTCATATTTCATCCTAAATTTAGCCAAATGACTAGAATATAGATGCCACCTGGAATGAATACTGCTTGAATGAGTGTAAATTACAGGCAGACATGAAATCAATTACACTGTAATGAAGGATAGTGCCGAGCCACTTTTACACCTGTTCTTTTAGTCTATAGATTAGTGAGCTGGTGAAAGCACAAAGCCACAGATACCGCTAGGACCTAAAAATCATCAATTCCCTCACCATCCTTTGCATCCATAGTTTTTAGTTATCTGGAGTTCATGAAAGCACTACAAATTCTGGGGTTCAGACAAGTGTCATTTTGCTGCATGCCCGGAGTCCATAGCTGGCAGCAGCCCCTAGGATGGGTGCTCTTTCCCCCTAGTGCCCATGTCTGGCTGTTTGAGGGAGGGAGGCTGCCAATAATTCCTCAGATCTATCATGAAAGGGACAGTGCCCATTTCTTCTAATATCTGCTGCCCAGCCCAAGGAGGTATGTATGCAGACTGTGAAGGCACAAAGTTATTCTTCCAGTACATCTGTTCATGGCCCCACAGGACATGAAGTCCTGCCAGGGGTGCTGGCTGAATTGCTTTACATGGGTGCATCTGTAGGCAGCAAAAAGAGCCTTTTTCTTCCAACTTCTCAGACCATGGAAGAACAGCCAGGGTTTGGCTAAACGGAAGAACCCCAGGCCAATTGCTGCAAATAAATTGAACCTGACAGATCATTTAACATAAACTTTTATTCCCTTTAGGATCTCACGCTAAGAAAGTCTCAATATAAAATTCCACGAGGCAGAGCTGAGAAACTTTGCAATGCCACCACCTAGACCGTTCTTCTTTTTAATTCAGTAAAAACATCAACAAAACATTATCGTTATTCTGGCAAGATTTCCTTTGTCAATCACAGCTGTCTAAGGAGGGAAAAGCTTGGAAAACTGCTTATCTGCTCAAGTCTTCAGTTACGAAGCTAGAGGAGATACATTTATCTGACTGCTTCATCTCCCAGAATTGTTAGGTTTTAGATATGCTCCAGTTGGGAAGAATCCATTTTGGGTAGCATTTGCAAATTGCCGGAGTGATTTAGAAACCTAAGTCTTATGACTCAGCTGTCCTTCCCCCTAATATTTTATCTTTTATATTTCTTACATTTAGTCAGCCTCTGTCATATATGGAAATAGAGCATGGAGGGCTAAAAAAAAAAAATTAACTTTGGTTAAAAAATATTGAAATATGAATCAATAAGGGAAACAGAAGTATAAGTCCAACTGAAGCCCGGAGGAAGGAGGAGGGATGGAATATTCTACTTGCCCACTGGTCCAAGGCATCATTAGGGCACTCTATATCGATAGAGAACATGTATATGTGTTTATGACTTGTGATTCAGAGTCCTTCCAGAACTCACGCTTCTGCAAACCCCACCAATTCCAGAGCCAGCCCAGTTTGTGTTAGGTGCAACCCTGATTTTAGCTGTCACAGTCCACCATCAGCTGAGTCTTGGGAGGCTTTCAGTGATTAAAATAGGCCTACAGTGCTGAAAAAATGTGCCTGTAACACACGGGCAACAATCCAGCATTTAGCTGCAAGTTATCACTTAGATTGCAGGCTGAATTTATCAAACCGGGGTATGAGCAGTTAAAAAGCTTTTGATGATCTATAGCTTCTCTATACAACTGCAACCTTAAATCCAAGTTAGCATTTTCTGCATGTGAAAATTCATGAATGATTTTTCAAAAATTTTGATCTCTTCTCTGAACTCAGCAAGCCCTTCATGTATTTACTGACCTTTGTGATTCACACTTCAGGGGCTTTTCATAGTCTTTCCCTTTAGAGGGGGGGGAGCACACACTAAATACATGAACAACTTTCTCCTTTTTATCAGGCCCTCTGCCATTTACTAACACAACACCACATTCGCCTGCTGTCACATCAAACTGCCACAAACATGTTCCAAATGTCACATTAGCAAAGTCAGGTTAAAATCACTTTGTGTTATAACACTTTCTGCACTGACCTTTTGAAGGGCCAGAAAGAGAAGAAGGCTTAGTTCCCCCTGCCCTGCATGGAGAGCTTCTCCTCATTTCCTCCCCTAAATGTAAGCAGCACATGCTTTGTATTCAAGAGCCTGCTGGAGTTGCCAGCTTTTATGAATGTGCAACATCCCTGCAATCCATCGAACTCTCTGTGCCTCCATCCTATAACCTGTGTGCTACAAGCAGGCCTGAAAAAGAGTAGAATTGATTGCTCGAGGATTTGGTCTCTGTATGTTAGCCACCTCGCTCTGTCCAATAGGCAGGTTGAGGAGCACAGGAATCTGCCTCCCCTGATGTACTCAGCTTTGCATTTTCACACTGTTCAGGGCAAAATGTGGAGCTATTTGCCTCGCCTGACTTATAAATAACCTGACCTTTTAAAATGGCCAGAACCGGTAAGCTCTATTAGTAATTTGGGACCTACAGCATAGTTTTAATTGAGGCGAGGATCCACCGTGGCTTTATGATAGATGGAAATATATCCTTCCCAGGGAAAAGCTACCCAGCCTGCTCAGTGCAAAAGCTGGTGTGCAGTGAAAACAGGAGGACTTCAGGGGATAACCTTTCAGTGAGGTATTGCTCTTTTCCTCCTCCTTCAAACTAGCACTTAGTAGCCCCAAGATAATTTGCAGCGGCCCTATCACTGACAGGGAGGCTGTGCCAGTGCTTCCCTTGACAAGTGGGGTTTCTGAGCCAACCCAGTGAGACCAGACAAGTCTCAAATCTGGGAAAATAAAAGGAAATTGATTATTATACACCCAAGGGATTAAGAAGCAAAGGCTGTACACAGTCTATCAAGGTCAAGCATGGCCTGGATAGCTCTGAATTGGATATGCAGAATGCAGCTCAAGGAGGAAAACTCTGTCCATAGCGTAGCGGTTAAAAAAATGGGAAGGAATATAGTGAGAACACAGCAAGGTACCAAACACCTTTGTGTCAGTCATTAGGAATCATATAAAACAGCACTTAGTTTTATGTACAAATGGCAGTTCCCTGTTCCTCTGCCTGCCCCTGCTTCTTACACATACATTATTAATTCAATACATTTTTCATACTGGCAGTAGTTTGAACTAAATCACTGCTAAATCATCTGCGGTGAAATCATTATTTTACAGGTAGATGTACTAGATCAATCTAATGAAATAATTTAATTATGAAGAATTTCTCTCTTGTCCTCCATAATCATTTAAGGAAAAAATTATGCATGCACTCCAGCTGAAGATAGCATACCAAGACGGATGGACTTGTAAGTAGACAATTTTCTCAACAGCCCACATCCATGTTCTCTCTTTGGTTTCAATTTTTGAACAAATAACTCAAGAGTAAGAAAAGTATGACTCAGTCCTTTTGTTCCCGGGGCAAGAGGATGTTAAGAGTCCATAGTAAGCTTTTTAAAGATGTTTTGCCTAAGTGCTAACTATCTGGGTATTCTGTCTCCCAGGGGCTGCAAGAGGGAACTCCTAAAAATAAGTTTGCTCTCAGTCAGCTTATGTGAGTACAAAGGGCCTCTACTGCTACTGGGAATAAAGAATTTGAAAGCTACCACTTCCAGAACTGGTATCCACACTTTGTTTCTTTTGAAAGAGAGTGTGATAAATTCCAGTTCAAGCAAGTCAGCAAGAATAACTGAATATAAACAGAGAGATGCTTACCACAGAAGTATAATAAACTTAATATAGTTATTTTAAATAATATCATTTAAGCCAAAAGACCTCAACAAATCTAGACACCTGTGTTGTTGTAAACTGTTACTTAAGGTCAGAGAGTTCAAAACAAAGTTATAAAGTTTTCTCCTCCTAGATCTATTAATTACATGCACTTATTTTCTATTACCATGTTTACAGAAACAGAAATCTTTAATTTCTGAACTAGATTCTAGTGATGATGTATTGGTTAACACTCCACTATACAGAAAAGAGATGTGGACAGGTTTGAGAGGGTCCAGAGAAGGACCACAAAGATGATCAAAGGACTGGGAAGCTGCCATATGAGGAAAGACTGAGAGAACCGGGTTCATTCAGCCTTGAGAAAAGAAGGCTCAGGGGAGACTTCTTCACCCTGTTCCAGTATTTAAAGGGTGGCTATGAAGATAGAGGCTCCCTTTGTACATGAGGGTGATGGGTACAAATTATTCTTGGGGAGATTCTGTTTGGACACAAATAGAACATTTTTCACAATGAGAACAATCAGCCACTTGAATAATCTCCCCTGGGAACTGGTGGAGTCCCCAGCATCAAACATTTTTAAGATTCAGCCAAACAGGGTGCTGGGCCATCTTGTCCAGACTGTGCTTTTCCCAAGAAAGTTTGGACCAAATGGTCCTTGAGGTCCCTTCCAACCTGATATCCTCTGATTCTATGATTCTATTCAAACGGGTTGTTTTTGAAGAAACTATAATGTCAGCTTAGACAACAAGGTGCTAGTACAATTACTGCATGATCCATGATCACTTGAAATTAAATCTGCGCTTATAATGACAGAAGAAAACAAAACTATGATTAGAAGTCAAAAGTGGGACTACTAAACTTGAAAAGCAATTTAGTCTTTTTGTACCCTTAATACGGAGCTAATAACTGAATTAATACTACTCCTGTGCTGTAAAAGGGTTAGTGCCATCAACTGCATGAATTCTGGAGCATATGATTCACAACTGCCTTTGGCCACTTACACAGTCAACATACCCATCTCCACTGCTTTTTAAAAGTGCTCCTTGTTCATGTCCCTTACCTATTTTAGGTCTGCCAGTCAATTTTCTTTTCTCAAAACACTGTAAGTAATATTGCCTTACCATCATAGAAGTAGTTGTCTAAAGGAAATTTTTGTGAAATATTCTTTGGTAGAAAATCCCATCGAGTTAGAGATCCGTCGGGCATTATAACCTTGATATCTCTAGCCTACACTATCCAGACCTTGACATGTTGGCATGGTGTACTACTAAACAATGCTCCATTTTTGCCTGTTCAAATATTGTAATTTCAAGCAATGAATCCATGTCCTTTTAGTGATGTAGATGAAAACAATTTCCTTTTTTTTCTCATTCATTGCTCTTTTTCATGGGTTTGTATCACTTGGGGAAATATTTGAACTACAAGCTAGGGCTGATGTCATTGCAGGGGACCACGCTGTCTATTAATTATGTCAAATGAAATCTTTTCCCAAAATATATCCCAGAATCTGTTGGATTTCTCATAAGACTTCCATCTCTTTTTAACCCCCTATAGTACTATAACTCATTCCAGAAGGAAAGGTTTTATCCGAGATGCCGAGGGTAGAGACTTGCCAGCACACAGCTCTGCAGAGAGCAGCAGGGTGGGGTGGCTCTGCAGCCTTCAGAGAGACTAAGCTCTGTCTCTCTTCAAAACATGGGGAGGATTGAGCAGTGAAAAGGTGAGACAGCACTGTACATCACCTGAAATGAAATACCTGAACAAGTTAACTCTAGTAGAGGTAGGACTCTGAATATTGACTGCAAAAAAGTATGTATTTTTCTAAATTGCAGTAGAAGTAGGAGAGCTCTGAAGGAGACAGCTGATAATTCTTTTAGGTCATTCTCAAACACCATTTCTTTAATGGGGTACTAATTTCTGTTAGCTTTCTGGAGCTGGATACTTCAAACTTCTATAGAGTTTAATTACTGTAAAGTTATTTTCCATTGCTTTCTAACTTTTTATCTTTCCTGTTGCTTTTGAAACTTAGTCCTTTTCCTTGGTATTTAAGACATTTTTGCACAAGATAGTGACAGAAACTTCTCAGTTGCTATAAACACCTTGTGCCCCAGAGTACGCCAGATGAACTGCAGTGGAATCCTACAAAAACTGCAGCTATTTCTATAATGTTTGAGCTTGTTCCAGTAATAATTATTTGCAGTCCAAACCACCTCTCAAGGGATGAACTGGTCTATAAAACAGAGGCACAGACACACAGTGTTAAATAAGTGTCCCCTGTGCCTCACAAATGCCTGCCCCTCACGCCTGGGGGAAAATAATGAATCCAGCTCTTCCCAATGACTCTTTTTACACTGACTGCAACATTTGGTGGCACAGAAACACCCAGCTAGCCTTAAACTAGCTGGCTTGAGAACTGATAGCTGTAATGCTGTGGGCCCCCATAGCCATGCTCCCAAAAGAAAGGATACCTATCAAAATGACAGTTTTGCTCCTGGGCAGATTTCCAGTTTACAGTCTGCTCCATATTAGTGTTGCTACACTGGTAGCAGCACCCCAGTTGGCCGGTTTAAAGGTTCCTCAGGTGAAACAAAATAAGCTGCCGTGACAACCAGCAGCTGCAGTATCAGCATTTCAGTGCAGCCTCCCTGGCCTGACAATTTATATCCACACGATACGGCTTGTTCCAAACGAGGCAACTGCAGCAACTCCAGACGCTTAATCCCATAGTCTTTCGTTGTAAGTAATGCTCCAAGACTAAACAATTTCTGTAGCTCTTATCTTTCCTTTCTCCAGGTTGACAGCACACATGCACAGCTTGGTACCTGCACCTCAGTACATTATTCCATGTTTATCTATAAAAACAAAAAAAAACAAACGAACACCCCAGCTACTAGTAAATAATACCAATAGAATAGATTACAAGAGGAATAAGGGGAAAAGACTGCTGGCAGTAGGTATGGAACAAAAAGAGAAACTGAATAAGAAATGTGTCCAAAATATTCTGACAATAAAAGGGGAAAACAGCTATAACCATATATAAAAATATAAAATCCTTTATGTTTTCATCTGACAGAGAAGTAGTATAAAGGTGCCTGAGTTACTGATAATAAAATGACAGGTGATGTTCAATGCTATTAAGGTACAGAGTAACACAGAAGTGAAAAATAATATCGAGTACACATATACAGTGGTTGATACTAACTAATTAATAGCATCCAGGATGAGACCTTGGATTTACTTTGGATGGTTCTTTGAAAACATCAGTGCTCTGCTCACTCGTGGCCAAAGAGGCAAAGAGAGGATGAATAAGGTAGAACAGAATATTGTGAAAGCAGCTAAAATAACACAGAAAGGTCATTCGGCAGTGTGAGGTATGGAGGTGGATGTTTCAGTGCCATGTGGGGCTCTCATTAAGCTCTCGCAAAAAGGGAATAAGAGTATCAGGAGAGGTAGGGGACTATTAGAATTATAAAGCAGCTTTTACGTGATGAAAAAACATAAAAAGGATGACAAGGACTCGCATTTCTAAAAGAGCATCATTGATAAGAGAGATCTGTAAAACATGAATGGCATGAACAGATTAAGACACAATTATTCATTGCTTCTCGCATCATAAGAAGCAAGGTATGCCCAATGAAATTATGAGATAGCTGGTTTAAAACAAACAAACAAACAGATGGAAGGGCTTTAATCATTGCATGCATAATTATTATGTGAGACTTATTTCCACTGGATGTGTTGAAGGCCAAAAGTATAAATGGATTCATGAAGGATATGACAAATTGTTAACGGATAAATCTGCATGCAACTGTTAAACCTGATGGTCTGAAGACACCCTCCAGCTCAAAAAGTCATGAAAACACTTGCTTTTGGGAACTCAGAGTGTAAAATAGAGAAAAAATAATTCTATATATGTCTGTCCTGATACAGAGACCCATAACTGGCGTATGCCATATCCTTCCCTCAGAATCCATTACTAAGCAGAACTGGACAGAACTTGTTATCTGACTCAAGATTGCATTTCTTCATGCACTAGATGTACAAATAATTATGGTCAGATTCAAACAGGTTATCAGGTGTTACATCATTAGGCACTGAAGAAACAAAATCTCTGCACTCCAAATCCCATCATTTAGTATAAAGACAAAGGATATGTTTCACTTTTCTATTTGGGGTTGTCAGGAGGCAAATGGTATCTCTTGAAAGATTTCTTAATCATCAGTGCTTTTTTTTTTGCAATGCACATGTGTTTCTGTGTTTTGGGGGAAGGACTCACCCCTTTCTGTCAAGAACTGTCCCTTCTTTAAAAAGTATCAGAAGAAGGGGAGGTGTAGAACTACTTACCTTTCATACAGTACCTATTTAGATATAAATGGTTAGAAGAGTCAGCATATACTTTATGTGATGTCATATACTTTGACTTTCTGCCTGAGGAGAAGTAATTTTCACCTCTATTTATGACCAGGCATGCGTATGTCTGGATAATGACTCTCACTATTTATCCTGCTAAAATCTTGCACAACGCAGCAAAAAAACAAGACTGATAGACAAAGGGTGAGAGGGCCTGACATTATAATCTATTAGTAGTTATGATCCTCACTTGGATGAGAGATCCAAGACTAAAGATTACTTAAACATTTTATATTCAAGTAGTACATTGGATGTAAAGGACAAAAACAAAACATAGAACTGATGCTGGAAGAGCAACTAAATCTATGTCCCCACCTTACAAACAAACTACCCACCAGTCTGGGGTTTTGTGCTTATCCTGTGTCTCTCACTAGAAACAACTCAAAGAAAAACAACAAATGGTATTAGTAGCATGTAGTGGGCAAGTACTTGTAAAGAGAGTGTCAGAATCAGGTATCAGACACTGCAGAGAAGCAATAGCTTGGGAGGAAATACAGCGGTCCTAGCAGAAACCTCAGGGTGTAATATAAGTCGTCTGTTTGTCTCAAGGCACATGTACATCTACATGACTTCAGAGGCCTGTTTAACTTGTTCTTCAAAACTTCCAGAGTCAGCAATATTATACACCATCCAGAGTTTAAAAGCCCTTTTCAATCACCTTCTCTTCTCTTCTCTCTCTTCTCTTCTCTTCTCTTCTCTTCTCTTCTCTTCTCTTCTCTTCTCTTAGCAGCCTAAATCTTTTGTTTTTAATCTTCTGTCATGCTTACATGTTTACATTTTCCTTAAACCAGCACCAGGCACAGTAGTCAGCTGTAGCCTTTTGGCACTGAGTAGGTTAAAAGGATACTATTATTTTTACACCCAAGTACAGAATTTTTCTTTTTTTACCTCTTCCTGAATCAGGGGGGGAGGGACGCAGAGGCTAAATGATTTACTGGGAATATATTTGTCAAGGGCAATGCACACAGTGTCAGGAACAGTGTGGGCAGCAGGAGCAGGGAGGTGATCATTCCTCTGTACTCAGCTTTGCTGAGGCCACACCTCAAATACTGTGTCCAGTTTTGGGCCCCTCTCTACAAGAAGGATGTTGAGGTGCTGGAGAGGGTACGGAGGTGGGCTACAAAGCTAGTAAAGGGTTTGGAGCATGTCTCTTATGAGGAAAGGCTGAGAGATCTGGGGCTGTTTAGCCTTGAGAAGAGAAGGCTGAAGGGAGACCTTATTGCCCTCTACAACTACCTGAAGGGAAGCTGTAGCGAGGCAGGAGTTGTCCTGTTCTCCCTGGTGACAAGTGACAGCACAAGAGGAAATGGCCTGAAGTTGAACCAGGGGAGGTTCAGGCTGGATATTAGGAAGCATTTCTTTACAGAAAGGGTTGTCAGGCATTGGAATGGGCTGCCCAGGGAGGTGGTGGAGTCACCATCCCTGGAGGTGTTTAAGAGATAGGCAGATGGTGTGCTTAGGGACATGGTTTAGTAGTTTTTGATATGGCTAGGAACACAGTTGGACTTGATGATCCTGAAGGTCTCTTCCAGCTGCAACTATGCTATGATTCATGGTTTTGCTTATTAATGTTCAGTCTGTGACCCACTGTAACCCTTAGTTCCTTTTATGTATAAACTATGGCCTGGTGGTTCCCCATTTTGTATTGGTACAGCAGTTTATTCCCAATGTGGCACAAGGCATTTGACCGAAATAAACTGCATTTTGTTTTTTCCTGATTACTTCTTTAATTTGTTAACATCGTTTTGAATCCTTATCCAGTCCCCCTTGGGCTTGCTGGCTCCCTCAGAGACCACTGTACATTTGATAATTACACACTCTAGACATCTTCTTAATCAGCAGTGACAATATTCAGGGACTCCAGATTTAAGGCATGCCCTTTCAAGACTCTGCATGGTGTATCTCTCCATATTAGGAGGCTATGCTTTTCATTGACACAAGACTCTGAATCAGCCTTGTGGACATCATGTAGTTTGATATAATCGGTAATATCCCAAATTACTTAAGAATACATCATTACCAACAAAAGAGGGAAGTGGCACTCTGAAGAAGTAGTGTGACTGACATGCAACAGCTAAAATATTGGTTGAATCTGTGTCCTAAATGACAAGTTATAAGACAAGATAGCACTAGTGGGTTTTTGTATACTGCAGTTCAGGCTGTCAGGATGAACTGGTATTGAATCATCTGGTAGCATGTAAAAAACTATTATTTAGGGAGATTTCAATCAGGAGGGATGTATTAAAGGTTCTACGTAGTCACCACTAACTTTCTTGGAGCTGGGGTGGAGCAGGGATGGGGTCATGTGTGTGGTGTGATGAAAAACTCTTTCAAATCAATGTGGGTACTGTTTAAGAGTCTTAATTCGACAGGATGACTGGATCACTAAGCTAAAAAAAAGCAATAGAGTTCACTAATATATGAATGGCTACAATCTAACTACACTACTCATGTGCAGATAAAATGGAGTGAATAAGGTACACCAAGAAGTCTACTAAATACACATTTTTGTGATTGCAGTCAAGCACTCCCAGCGTGTCACAAGTAAATATGCTGCAGAAGCAGAGAAACCTGAATCCACTGATTCTAGGTATTTGACACCAGATATTCCATACATATGACATGAGAGGATTCAAATTTGAGTTTTCAGAGTTCTCACTAAATATTTTCTATTATAGGAATATATTCCTTCATCATTATCACAGAAATAAAATCCATAAAGTACTTCTGTGGAGTATATACTGGATAGACGCTGAATATAAGAAAAATATTCAAAGTCTCATTAATTATATGAACCCTTACTGAAGCCAGAACTAAAAGCAGTTAAGAGTTTCCTGGTTTGCATTTAGAATAATAGAAGGAAAATTTTCCAGGGTTGGATCCATGCCCCTGGAGAACAAGCTATTGTTTTTGTAGCTGATGATGGAGAATTGCTAATGTCTCCTTCAATGAAGCAGCTGTGGACAGAAAACAAGTCAGAACTAAGTAGATGAACTGAGGAGGCTCTCCAGGAAAGCAGTCCTGGGTTGTTGTTTACCTTGCTCTTGACTGTAGAGTAGATAATTGTTTGTCTGTTTCTGTTTAATAAACTCAGAGAAGAATATCTGGGACTTTCACTGCAGAAATTCAATAAGGCCTTTTCTAAGAAGGCCAATGTTGTTTCACTGGTCAAGCCACATTCTCACTCTTGCTTCATACCCAAATCAGTCTTCAACACTAACAAATGTCGTAGCATATTACCTGTCTAAACGAGTTGAAACTCTTACATTCTTCCCAGAAAGACACAGCAGATGACCACTCACTTGATCTTCAAGTTTTCTCAGTATGCAGTACCACAGACCTCTGTTCCTATCTAGAAGAAGCATGATTTATGCACTTTTCAATGGCATCAGCTTCAATTTTCCTTTTTAACCTATTCCAGCACAGAAGTCTCTTAGGTTTTCTCTAGTGCCTGATAGAATACAACTGAAAGACTTTTAGCCTCCAGTCAGATTAATGAGAAAAGATCAGCCCAAGTGAAGCACTTTGAAAGACAGGTATGAATCTGTTCTTGTAGCCTCATGTATCACAGCAATCTACAATCTCAGTTTTGTTTCTGCCCTCCCTGCTCTCAATATGAGCACAACAGTTGCCGGGGACTCTTTCAGCTCTCACTAGGCAAAAGATTTTGGCCATCTATTTCAACTACATGTTTGACAATGAGAAACGTAACTTAATTACACTTGTGGAAAAATTGCCATTCAGTCGGAAGGATGCCAGCTTCAAACAGCACTTGGATATTTGAGCTAGACTGATAGACTGCTCTTTATTTGCCAGTAAGGTACAGGAAGAAAACGCTATTACATGTGCTTTGGATCCTCTGCTGAATACTAAATCATTCCTGGGTAGTAGTCATGATCTATAAAGTAGTAAGCAGCTCGGTCACAGCTATCTTTGGCACCATCTGTTTGACCACTTGCAAAACTAACAGGCTGCACAGAAGCTGAAAAAGAGACATGACTGGCGTGAGTTTGGGAAAAACTCTATCTAGATTTAAAATTAAACCAGCTATTCAAAATTTCATCACAGAGTGTCAGGCATACTGCAGTCACCCTCTAAACCCTCACAGGCTGGTTTTCCCTTGCCTCTGGCAGACATGGCTGTCTGCTTTTTCCATAGCCAAAACGTTTGCAGACAGTCTCATTAACACAAAAGTTTCCAGCAAAAAAACAGAAAATGAAGCTCCTGAGTCTACGCAGATGCTTTTCTACCCTTGCAAATGAAGAACAATGTTTTTGGCCAAGGAATCCTGCTTCTGATATACGATTACCTATGTACCTGTTTTATTTTTCTGTGTTGAATTGTTTGTGATAACTGTGAATTTTAATTCAAATTTTTAACAAAACTATAAGGCAGCGTAGATGAAGAAATGACTCTTGAGGTATAGAACACTAAACCTGATGATTCCCAATTATTACATTCAGATAATAAGCTATTAATACCTTTAATAGATTCTATACTCATAGTTACAATTAATCTCATAAAAGTATTTACAAGACTTCTTTGATGCGGTCTTTTTAACCTAGAAATCATCATGATTTGTATTATAGTCTTAAAAAAAAAAGCTTAATGAATGAGTTTTATATCTGTTTCAAGGACATAACAGCTACAGCAACAAAGGAAGAGCCCATTTACTATTTTAAGTACTGGACTTAATTAATTCCTTTCCATTATTAAGAGCTCCCCAATAGTCCAAGATTTATAAAAAGTTAATGTGAATATTTCAGAAAGCTTTCTAATCAATAAATTCTTTGGAACAAATTAATATTTTCTACAATTATACCAAAATTATTTAATATAAAAGTCTTGTATGAAAACTATACCAATGAAAGAACAGGAAAACAAAAATTGTTAATAGTTAGAATACAATTTGTTGTTTAAAAAGAAAAAAGATGGATTGTTTTCACCTACGTTGTTATACTGTTCTTTATTTTAATTTTCATACATTCTTGTACATCTTTTCCATTTCCAAAATTACTAAGAAACTAAAGAAAACTTAAGACCAGGCTTCAAATGTGTGGGCAGACTATTGCTTGTAGGAGAGATAATCCAGCCATGCTCCTGCATTTCTTCATAGGATGCCTGGGTTATTTTTTCCAGTGGTTTAACTGGAAACCTTTGGTTGATGATGAAAACACCAAGTATGCACCTGGGTCAGCTCTGAAATAGTAATTTTGTAATTGCAAGGAATTATAAAATGGGCAGCTGTCTGTTATGTTCTGTTGATCAAACAGTACTTCAGCTGATGGTAAAACCATTGGTGTTAAATAGCATGTGATGTGAAGCTGAAGATGTTATAATGGTTGGAAATAAAAATATATATAAAATCTGCTGTCCTGGACTATTGATCCTTCAGATAAGTACAGAAGACACACGTTGCACCTCCCCACAATCCCAAATCACATCCTTAATGCACAGAGGGAAAGTGCCAAAGTTCCTCCTTGTTCACATGCTTTAAAAAGGTACAAACAGCTGCCTTAGGTAAAATGCATAAGGACTCCTTCAGGCTTCTGAGGAATAAACACCTCTTGTAAAATCCCCTTACAATATTTTCTCATGAGTCTTTCATATGGCTGTAAACACTGTTCTTATGAAAAAATGGGGGCGGGGAGGAAGCAGAGGAGGCAATCAATATTTATCATTAGTGTTGAGCAAGAATTTCTAAATTATGTTATCATGAGATGACGTCTGCAAAGTTTTAGTGGGTAGAAATGCTTCAGGGAACTCGAGTTAATAGCATCAGTTCTAGTTGTGAAGGCAAAAGCAATCCCAAAGATTGCTTCAGTAAATTAGAATGAGTAACAGATCCCCTCAAGTGCATTGCTGTTCATTAATAATAATGCCCATACAGCAGACAATTTCTGTTTAAGGGATGAGCCTTTGTAACTTGGTCAGCAGGATTATGTTTCAAGTGGTCTCCTGAAGACAAAGGGAGTGCAAGCTTCTTTCTCATTGTCTGAAAAGGATACACCAGCTTTCTCACTACTGCTCTCATGAGACCATCCAAATGCAATCATCTCCAGTTTTATCTCAGCCTCAGCCTAGGAACAAAACCATGAACTGCATTCTATAAAGTCTAGAAACAACTATAACTTGCCTTCTACAAATCACCTTTTCTGCAGAAAACTCTCCCAAGTGTGCACCTCGTTCTGCCTGCAAATGACCCTTGACAAATCCCTGCGGCTGCACGTGTGGTCTCTGCTGCTGGGCCCATTCCCTGCAGAGGCAGCTCAGGCGAAGAGGATGCAGCAGGCTTGGCCAGACGCACCGCGTTGTCTCCGAGGGATGGGCTCAGCAGTTTGTGCCCTCTGCACACTGAGGGACTGACTCCCGAAGCAACTTTCAGCAAGCAGTTGCAGAATATCAAAAGTGAATCTTCAGAGAGCACAAACACTAACTTGAAAGAGTCTAACAGCAAAATCCCAATACTCTCCAGGTTCTTCCTTCAGAAACACGTATATTAAGAAGTGGATGCTCAACTGATCAGTAGAGGTTTTCCACCAGCTGTCGGCTGTTATAGATCAGTAGTTTTGGTAATTTTCTTCTAGAGAAATTCCTGGAAATATCTGGGAATACTTCAGAGCACTCAGGGTTTAAAACACAGTATTTAAACTCGTAACAAAACTTTCTAAGCACCTTGCTGTATCTTCCAAGCAGTCCCTTTTCAATGTAATTGTACATATCAAAACATCCTGAAACAAATGCAACTGACACACAAGTTTAAAACTGCGTACGTAATTATAGTGAAATTAAATTGTTTGCAATTTACCTTGGAACTGTGTAAATTTGATGGTTCCCATCCTCTCTCCATTTCTGAAAACAACTTGACCCTAAATAAAATAAAGAAACACATTAAAAAACTTTTTTAAAAAAATCTCTCATAATATAGTTTCATTAGCTCTGCAATTTTTTTTCCATTCACTATTAAAATTACCCAAGCAAGGTTTAAACTTTGAAGATAGTAGCTGGAACCAAGGTTAAAATAACTCAAAACGATTTCTGACAAGCTCTCTTCCACAGATTTTAAATGGCCTTGAAAGTTGATCACTGTTATCACCCACTTCTCATGGATGGAAATGGAGGTACAATAAAGCCAGCAACTTATTGAATGTCAGATGATGAGAGATATGCAAACAATTGATTTTCACCGTGCAACTGTTTTTATCAAGGATATGTAAGAGCTATCAAAGATCACACAAGAAAATCGTTCTCCATTCATCATATGGTTCTTCAAATGGCTCTATAACCTACTTCTATCTTAAAGCCTTACGCTACTTGATTATGTATACCAGTATGTCTCGTGGCTTAATTTTGTACTACATCAACACACGTCCTAGAATACTTTTTAAATGTAATGCCTTTAAGTCAGTACTACTCTTTGTTGTGCTACACAATGTTAGTCCCCAAAATACTACTCACATATACCTAGCAAATTAATCCCATCTTTCATCGCATCTTTCTGACTTAAATTAAGGAAAGCTCTTGTTAAATTTCTTCCTTCAGATATTTCATAACTCAGTATGAAAGAAAAGGTTTCCATTCATTTATGCAAATTATTTTTAATATTTTGAATTTGCAGTGGAGTGTTGAGTGCTGTCAATATAGATTGCTGTAGTAGTACAGCACCAGTTTGGTTTATTATTACCATCTCCATTAATCTTTGTTTTAGCAGACATCAGGGCAAGAAAAAAAAAGTAACAAGCATGTGAGGCTACAACACATTTCCCTGTGCAAGTCATCCCTTTTTTGGACAACCCCTTCTAGTCACTAAAAGGATGTACGGAAGGCAACCATCTGAATTACTGAAATCAGTTCCCTGAATGAACCGTACAACAGCATTACTACAGCACACTCATGCCACGTTGCCTGCAAGCCTGAAACACCATTTATCTTTCACGGAATCATAGAATCATAGTATAGTATAGGTTGGAAGGGACCTCTGCTGATCACTGTGTCCAACCCTCCTGCCAGAGCAGGAGCACCCAGGGAAGGCCACACAGGAACAGATCCAGGTGGGTTTTGAGAGCCTATAGAAGAGGAGACTCCACAACCTCTCTGGTGTTACAAGTATACACTACCTTGAGATAAACCTTAAAAGCCAAAAGCCTCAGTCTGTGACAAAAAGAGAGTGCGAGAGAAATGAACACTGGTAATGGGAGAGGTTCTGGGGACACCTGCAGAAGGACCCAGGAGCTGCTTCTACAGAAATCCTGTTGAGCTAAATCTCATCCCGTGGCTGCCAACACAGCTCCAGGAAAGAACAGAAACTGTTATCAGGCAGATTTATGTGTGCTCCTTAGCAGCCTTCGTCCAGCCCTCCTTTAGTCTGGAGGAGTAGTTTTTAATATCACTTCATTTGTTAGAACATAATCATAACGCAGCTGGCCAAATGTCGGGTGTTACTTGTTTTAAGTAAAAACAGTGGAAAATATTAGGGAAAAGACTTGTAAAGATGCTATGCAAGTGTCACTTATTGCAGACATATATCTATGGTCAATCCCATCTTAACCTTGCTAAATTCTTGGTTCTGTGGCATGTGTTGGTGAATTGTGTGGTTAAATTTTTTGCTGTTTGGAGAAATTACTTTTTAATTTGATTTTAGATTTACTGCCTTTAACACCATCTCTTCTTACTCTTTTATTACAAGTTAATAGTATTCTAAGTTGCAATCTAGCAGTGACGTTTATAGATAAACATAAAGCAAGCATCGCTGCTATGATGAGTTATCTATGATTGTAATCTATTATTGATTAATATAGCAGCTTACAAAATTCTCTAGATTACAAGTGCACCTGGTTTGCAATATTATCTTTGCTTCTTGCAAAACCACACACATTTTCATCATGCAGTAGGACAGATATATACCAAATGCATCTACTGATTAAACAAATATATCCTTATTGACATGTTCTGCAACTATCAACAAAACACAAATCAGGTCTGAATGTTCACAAAAAAATGCAAAAAATTGAATTAAAAAAAATATAAGCAGAGCTATGGATGTAGAAGCATTTGTTTTCATCAAATTCCCTTTGCTAACATTTGTGGCTTACACTGATCTAAGCTGTAGATTAATACAAATACGGATAATGGTGATGAAAGAGTTATGGAGCAACTTGTGAAAATGTCCTTGTTAGCTGCAAAATTATTCAATGCCAGTGTTTTACTTTCATTTAAGATCGCTGGAAAATGCTAAAAAGTCAAATGGGTTATTCTAAGGGATAACAATTTCTAAATACTGTTTTATGAGGTCTGATGTTGTGTTGGGTATTGTTCACTAACTCCAGAGTCTGTATGTTACACAAGAAAAAAAAACAATTTTCAGAAAATTCAAACTAGCTATTTATTCTATGTGCAGTCCCACGAATAAATCTGTTTTCAAAGGTAAAATCAACAAAAAATGTATCAGCAAGCCCCAAAGCAGAACTCTGTAGTGTAATCTATGATGATGACAGTACATATTTATTACCCAGGCATCAAAACTGCAGTTGTAGCTGCAGTTACTGCTTGGTTCTTTGTTCCCCAGGAACATGCTGCTTCATAATAACATATGACGTGTAGCTACAGTGTCTCAAGTACCTTAAACCCCTCAACATTCTAAAATTTCTGTGTGCTAGGTGAGGAAAGAGTCCTAGATTTTTAGTGGGGCTTTAGGCAGCGCCAGCAGACACGGACGTAGTGTTGTTGCTGCAGCTGGCAGAAAGGAGTGCCCCTCATGAACACAGAAATTGTATAAACAGCAATGCCTGCAGTTCTTAAAACAGGAATAGGAAGGAAACTAATGAGAGTCACCCACTGTTCTATGCTCTCACCACTACTTTATGAAAAATAAGACAACTACATTTGGGGTAGAAAAGCTGATATATAATAAAATGCTGTAGTATTTAGTTTTATAAACTTTCAGCAGTGCTAGTAAGAAACCAGCCACCCAATGTTTCAGAAATGTGTTCCATAGAAATGATGTGCTGACTTATATGAGAAGTGTGTTATAATCCAGTGATGTTCTATGGCTCGTGCCAAGTCATTTCTTTGCCACCGAGGTAACAGGCCATAAGATTTATCTAGAGAGTTATCGTCTTTAGACTAGAGATTCATAAATTACTAACAGCATTTTTTCTTTACTTAAAGTAGAAGATGTTTGAATAATACATATTGCTAATACACACATTAAGCTTTGACATTACAAAAGCCAGTCTTAGTACTATTTCATCCTTTATTTTCACTTCAGTGTATGTGCTGGTATGGATGGCAGCTTACAGCACGACCCACCATAACATCTAGATCTCATGAAATTCCCGTGAATATAACAACAGGAAAAAGTCTCAGTTGTGCTTTGGTGACATTGCACATGCATATTTAGATACTTATTAGGAAAAGGATCAGTGACTGTACAGATGAGAAGTACTGTTTTAAAGAAAATAGAAGAAGCAATGTTAAAACTAACTTCTTCAGAACATGATCGTCAGATTCAAACAGTATTTCCCAGTCAAGTAATTATTTTATTGAAAGAGACGTAAAGTACGATCTCGGTCCTTAACAAATATTTAAATCAACTGCAAAAGAGAATTACTTACACTTAGAGCAAATCACATATTTTACTATACATTAAAATATTTCATCAACAAAGCTGTCCTCTTCATTACACACAGATCATCCCAATAGAGACCAAAAGAAATCATGTTGGTATCTTAGTGCCTGTTTATTTTCTTCAATCTACAGATTTTTTTTTTTTAATTATTTCTTTACCAGTTGCAAAAGTGATGCTAAATACCAACTGTATAACTGATCTGCCCAACTTAGCGTTGTGGACAAGTGTCTTCACATCAGCAATTATCCTTGCAAAGTCTGGCTCAGTCTGGCATAGCGTGGTGCCCCCAGATGCTGCTGCTGGTATGTACAGCCACTGCTGCACACAGCATCCCAGCAACCTCTATTTGGGATCCACTGCAGCTGCAGAGCTCACAATGCAGCCTTACACAAGTGTACTTAGTTTTCTTAAATGCACAACCACTTCACAAGAGAAAACAATACTAGCCACACATTGCGAGCTAGGTGCCTTGGGCAACAGAAGCTTACGTTGTGGGGTTTTGAGGTTTTTGTTTGAAGTTTGTTTTTTCCTAGTATACATCTCTGAGTGTGGCTGCTTTTTCTGTAATTGTTTGGGTTCGTTTTTTGTTGGTTTTTTTTTTTCCCTGAAAGCTACAGTGATTTAGTGTCCTTTACAAATGCTGAAAACCAGAACTGAACCAAGCCTTTCAGCGTTGGTCTCACAACTGCCATATACAAGGATATCATCTCCCTGTTTCTTCTGTGCACTGTTGTCTTCTATGTGCTTTGATTTACAAGTCTAACGTTGACTTTTGTCCTGCTCACATGTACTTTGTTATATGGCATATCTGCATTTCACCTCATTACTCAGAAGACAGCCCCTCCCGCCCAGATGTACAGCCTTCCCCTTTTTTCTGGAATTGATGTTCCTTAAGCCATCAGTCCTTTAGTTGCTGTCAGAACAAGAAGTCCACAATGATCACCCATTTGCACTCAAAAAATATTAGCCTACATTAGCTTTATTTTAGACACATGGGACTACCCCTGTCTTTATAGCAGTTAGTCATTTGCCTACACTTGGAATCAGCTATTTACTAGAGTTTATTTCTCTTCTTGGTGGATGAAAAGTAGTTATTTTTATTATATTATGAACACATCATTAAGCTCTTTTTGAGCTGTGGAGCACTAGTATTTATTAGAAGTTTCTTTGCATTATCACTAACAGTGTTATTATTCAGTTAGAATTCTTTCATTCCTCGTGCACTGAAATCCACAGCCAACACATTTTTTCTTTCATGTCTTTAGCTTTCTTCATCAGTCCACAAAACCAGAGTTCAGAAAATTTTCAAGTGCTCTCTCAGTCAGGATCAGGTCTGAGCTTTGACCATCATTCCATTTATTTTCTTAAGTTCTTTACTATGAGGGTGGTAAGATATTGGAACGGGTTGTCCCTTCCAACTCAAGCCATTCTATGATTCTGTGATTCTTCTGCAAAGCATCTCAAATACAGTAAATAGAGAAATAAATAAATAGCATTTATTTTCATGATTTTCAGTACTGTACCTACAAAAAAGGTCTGCTTTAGACCATACTTGTTTGCTTCCTTTGCCAACAGTCTTATGCCACATGGCACCATACAATTTTTTATTTATTCAAATTTGTATTATATAATCATACTTGGTGTGATCATATTTGGTGTCTTATTGTTCATTTTAAAAGTCGTAACTATATATTCAAGATAAATTAATAACACATCTCTCATGAGATGAGAGATCACGAGTGTGTTGATGCACACATCAGAGCTGGATGCAAGAAGTTAAATGCCCCAGGACTTATGTCCCCTAAGCATTTTCCAATGGGCCAATAACTCTGAGGGCTCTGCATCTGTTCCACTTCACTGGCCAGGAATCTGGGGTACTCTGCCCTATAGGCAAGTCATCTCCCCACATAACAGTGTTTATCCCCAGTGGAGTTCCCTGAAATGGATGAGCCTACACAGTCAAACCAGTTCTAAAAGTGACCACCAGTATTTTTTCAAAAAATAAATTAATTCAGTCAATTTTGGGGTTCAGTTAGATATTTTATATAGGGTAAACCATTTAAATAAGTGCATGCAGAAATAACTGAAAAGCAGTGAGATAAGTAAGGCGTCTGAGGTTATATTTGTAATTTAAAACACAGTGCATTACTGTCAAAGAAGAATAAGAATACTATTAAAACTATCCCTTTAAGTTCTGTGACATTTGCTGAAATGAAGCTGTACTGATCCTGTGGTGTCCTTACTGGACCAAGTCTGATGGAAGTAGGATACAAGGAGGGTGAAGCATCACAGCAAACATGACAGCAAGCCTAAGAGCTTGTTAGCACGCAAAGGGCAGGTATTGCCCTCCCTATTTGCTCTTAGCTACCCGGTAGCAGCTTGGCATTCATCAGTCCCCTATGTGAGCTGTAGTAGTCTATTAAACCAGCAAAATGTATTCAGAGAATTTGGTTTGGTTGTTAATTTTGTATTGCTTTAGCAAGTGGTGGAGATGTTTCTGAATTGCTTTCCAGTGCCAGAATCAGACCCCGCACAAAGGAGCCCAGGAAGGATGAAGATGCTAGCAGAAAGAGCTCGGAGGGAGGGAGCGAGACACCCTCTGTTAGTCACAACTCCTTTCAGAAGCCTTTCTGTGTTATCTGCAATCCACACAGGCTGCTACTCAAATGTTACACACACTTGATTTACTCATACAGAACTCTTTAAGTGCAGATATGTCTTCCTTTACATGCACAAAACAGCAAGCTGCCATTCTGTGGGTCTTAGCTTTGCAAATTTTAGGTGGTGAAGAGCTACGCACTGTGATTCATTACCTCTTCCACCCTCCAAACATCACATCTAAGGCAGCAGTGTTTATGGAGAATGGGAATATCATTTAGTCTATCAAACAATATAGTTGACAGTAGCCCAACGAGCTTTTAGTTCTGCAAGTTCTAACCTCACTTCTGAAACACAACAGCAAACTTCCAGCTGAGGGCAGCTTGTGCGTAACTCTTCTGTTTTCAACCTACTTACATCACTCAATTAGCCAGAGACAAAGAGATAAGCATTGGAGATGGAAGCACAGTGCAAGAGAGGATACCAGGAAGCAGCAATAATGTTGTCACCCCCTGTGGGATAAAGAGATAATTGTCACCTCTGGAAGAGAGGGGAGAACAGAAGGCAGAGGGTGACAAAAATTAAAATGCTCCATAAAATCAACAATGCTTCTGAACCCAGGCTTTTATATCCTCAGACCACTGTGGATAAAATGTTTCTAGAAAATTTGATCAAAGCAGCCCCAGTGACTGCTGCTTTTCAAGCCATGAGACTATTTTCAGAAAAGGTGCTTCTGTCAAAAGACTGAAGATTTAAATCTGAAATATTTTATGATCCAAAGGGATTTCTTTTCCCTGCCTGTTTTCTCTCGTGACATTTTCTAAAAGATCTGGGTAACTGAACACTGGTGTCTGGAGAGCAGTAGCAGCAGAACAGCTCAAAGAGCAGGTGTGAAGCGCAGCTAAAAGTCTGGTCTTGGCTAACATTTTCTAAATGAAGCAATACCACCATTCTCATCTAAACAGATAGCTGTGTTCTAGCCATGACAGAGCTGCCATAAAACAGCAGGTAAAAATACACATGCATACTTCTAAGCATTAAATATCTGCCTGCACCACAGGAATAATTCTTGAAAAATATAATAGCAAATGAGTACATTTCCCAAACATGAAAACATGGGGTTTGGAGAAAAAAAGTTGGGAAAAAGGAAGATAAATTGATGGAACAGAAGTGCCCAGAAATTTTCTTGACTGCAGAGGAATAATGGACACCACACATGACCAATGTGGTCAAAGTAAACGATGACGACCCTTTATTGCAATACACGCCCGGTTTATGTAGCTCAGGCAACTAGCCACGTGCCCGTAAACAGATCATGATTGGTTGTAAGTGTCCACGCATCCTTTCTTGATTGGTTCCCTGCAGGCAGTCAGGCAGCAACCAGTCTATTGTGATAGCTTTCCATACCTGGAACTGTCTTGCCCTGCTTCCTTTTCCTGACACTCATGCCACCTACTGTCCTTCAGTCGCTCTCCATCTTGTTATCCTTCAGACACCGGGTTATAGTTTGGATTGCCTGTGTGTACTAATATCCCACACATGACGGTGATGGAAAAGAAGAATGAAGAACTAGCATTCATCAAATCCCATAATACTGTAACCAGGAGATACTCATCAAAACTATTAGGACATAGTTCTAAACCAGAAAAATTAGCGATGTTTTTCCTATTGTTCCTTTGCACAGCAGGTAGCGAGCTTCTGAAATTTGCATGGAGTGGGGATTGCTTTTTTATTTGTTTCATTTAGAAACAAAGGACTGGGACCTCATGGGACACTTCATATATTCTTATGTAGCTTCTTTGAACTCTTGGTAGACAGAAAGTTAAATGGAAAACCAGCTTTATGTCAGAGTTGAGGAAATGATGATTTTCAAAATAGGTTACAGAAACTGCTTCAACGTGAGTGAAGTACAGGATAAGCAGATGTACAGGTTCACAGCAGAGACCATTTTGGCACTAAAACAGGAAAGAGAAATATAGAAGTCTTCCACACACCCCCCAGGCAAAAACTGTTCTGGGCAAAATTATCCATAAATTTAAATAAAAAAGATGGGTGCCTCATATTTGCTGAGAGAAGATCTCTGTTAACAATGGCTGACACAAGTAGTCTGTGGTGTTGGCCAGTTGTGCTCTTTGCTTTTGCACGTCTCCCTTAAAGGCCTACAGAACAAGTAATAGTGTTTCTAGACATTAAATAACACCATATAAATTCCCTGGTTCTTTCAGTATGAACCACCATGAATTACAAGCCTTTATGAAGAAGTTTCCTCAGAAAAAAAACCCAGACCTTCTATTAGGAGATGCTACACTGTGTGTCTCCTAACATCATGACAGGAACAACAGAGTTGTATTCCACAGCTGGGCTGAAAGAAATGGCAAGTGAAGACCAGCAACTTGAGTTTCAAATTTTGGTAAAAGGTGATTAAGTATAACAACATCTTTGTGTGTCTTCCATTCAGATACATCCTGAATCTGGGATTATGGGAAAATACTAAGTATTGCAAGCATGATTTCATCACACTGCCACATAACTCCCTTCTAAATAGAGTTATAGTCCATTCAGTCTCTCCTTCACAGAAGAGTGGATTTCTTTTTTTTTTGCCTATTTCCACACTCTAAGGCCCTTTCTAATTTTTCTTATTTATTCCTTGAAGAAGGCTATCCATAACTGAAACACAGACGCTTTTGCTGTGTAGAAAGGTGCCTCTATTTTTAAGTAATACTTTGCTATCTGAACTGTACCGTATTTTGGACGGAACTTAATCTCTCTATTCAGGGAAGTGCAGGAATCAGATGGGGAATGGACAGAATTTCTTTGGGTGAAATTTCTTCCTTCTGACTCAGCAGCATCCTTGGTCGACAGTTGTCTTTGCACAAAAGTGTGCTGTTGCCAGCACAATGACGTGAGATAAACCCAGACTAAGATGCTGCATTAGATTAGCATTTAGATGCATGCACACAGTTTTACACAGCTATGCTGAAACAGGACAGCACAATCGTAGCATTTTTTTCAGCACAGCAAGCAAAAGTATGATGTGTAAACATCTGAGCACTCTGTTCTACACTCAGAAGAAAGTCTAAGGGAGCAATGTTCCTGACAAGGTACCAGCAATTCATAAGCAGATGAAGGTGGGGAAAAAAGGGATACTAACCAGGAAATCATGGAATCACTTGCTGGACATTGCAGGAGAAGAAGTAACCTTTATATACTGTCACTCTTTAATGTGCTTTTACACATTCAGTTAGATGTATGGTTAGCAAAGGCAAAATGGTTAGATGCTCTTTTTTACCATACTTTCTTGCCATATCATTTTTACCCAGTGCTAGAGTTTTTCTGCTGGATGAGCCATCTCTTCCAGTGCCCCATAAGCTCTTTGTTGGCTGCCTAAAATATGGTCATTATTAGTAGCCTAAAAAAAAAAAAAGCACACAGGAAAGACGTTAAAATGAAACGCGTATACTCAACAAACTATTTGCAAGTTTTTCTGAATGTTTTGGAAACAAAATGACAGGTACTGGAATTGTTTGCAACAAATGCTTTCAAGCCTGGTGATACACGTAACCAGGCACTGAGTACTAATCTTTAGCACGCTGCCTGATTTAAGGTTGTGCTCTGAAGCACGAGGGAAATAATTCCTTTACTCTCGACTCAATCTCTTTCAGATGGGTGTAAAAACATTGATGTAAACAACTTGTCTTTCCAGAGAAGAGGAAACAGTCTGAAGCACTAAGACTAGGAACTCAAGCCCTTTTTAGTGTGCATTAAAAAGTAAATAGAACTGCTGAGGTGATATTCAGAATTGTTCTTTTAAGGTTGAGTCCCTGATGATTTCAGTTTCTAGCTCTGTGTGTCTGTAGAAACAGCATAACAGCACATTATATTCCACTATGGGTTAGATTTTTTTTTTTTTCATTGCTTTTGTAAGAATGAATCAGAAGAGATGGCATAAAGCCTTTTAAGGACACTGCATTAAGCAGCAGTGCTATCTCTTCAACAGTGCAATTCCAGCTGATGTTCTGAAGTAATTTCTTCCATTTTCTTTAAACTACATTAATCTCAGCAGAGAACACAACCACATAGGCTGTATTTCATTTGTTCTAATGATGACCTGAAAGACTGTAAGACCCACTACCTCCTCTCCATACACTTCTTCCTGCCCAGGCTCTGTCATATCGGCTGGATGCAGATTGCTTAGTTGACTATATTTACTAGGCAGCCTATATTGTTAGCAAAGTCTTTGCATCAAAGTAGAGCACACTGGCATTATTCATGTGCAAATGCTGAGCACAGTATCTTCAGACGATTATCTTTCTAAGTGAGCAACCCTAATTCAAAACTGCCTTGATGAGAAAGGAAAATTTTTAAAGGCACAAAGACCAGAGAGCTTTATAAATCCCTTTTTAAGGATGAATGCCTGTCAGCCTTGGACTATTCTTGCTGCTGGCTAGAGAAAGGTTATGATAGGAGACTTATTTCCAGTGTTACATGGCTACTCTACATCTGAAAATCCCCCTCCAGGTAGAAGTGTGAGCTGATGCTGATCAGGAAAGAGTATTTGGAATCAGCTAAAAGGCTGTAGATTTTAGCGAACAGCCATCCGTGCCTAGAACACAAAGCCTGATTTTCCCTCTGTCTTTGGTAAAAACTTTTACACAGGAACTCAAACTCTTTCATTCAATATTCTTGAAATTTTCTAGTGACTAGAGGATTTTAAAGCTTTCTTTGGCAAATCAATTAAGGCAGCTCAAGGCACACAGGAACTGTCCAGGACTTCAACTTCCTAATATGTATTTCCCAGTGACAGTCACTGAAATGGGCCAGTTTGATAATGGGACAGTAATAATCTTCTTTCATCTAAATTTACAGAAAACTTCTACCAGCCTTTTATTTTAGCTTAGTTGTAGTTTTGGCTTTACTTGACAACTGTTAGAATTACTATGACATTTAAGACGTCTATTTCTGTAAAGCTAAAAAGCCCAGGCTAAACTTTCTAATCCTAGCACTCCTGGAATTACTTTTCTTTAAAATTTCAGATGTTGTCTATATTGCTTCCCATATCAGAAAGCACTCTTGAAAACACCTATGTTTGATGATAATGAAGTAGATGTCTCATCCTCTTCCACTTCTTTAGCGCTACATCCCTCCAGGTGATGCTTTTGGCAGCAGCAAATTCTGACCGAAAGCTGCAGAGAAGAGCATTAGCATTGCTGGGAACATCGATTTGAACAGGCTTGGCAGTGGCAGGAAGGAAATCTAACCAACATATTATTCATCAAATCAAATTCATCCCTTTCCACTTTAAAGTCCATTTCAATCCTTCAGGCTGTTCTAACCTGTGCCAACAGCCTGCAGAGAACAGTGAGATGTAACTAGCATCGTTCTGAAAATTTAAAGATTGTCTATATCCTCGTAGCAGTTTTACTGAGGAGACAGCAGCCTCCGTGATCCTCAGAAAACAGTCAGATCCAAAGACATTGCTTTGCTTTCTGAGTTATGAGTGATCAGCCTCATGTACCATTATATCCTATACATCATAACAGCTTTCCAGCTGGCATATATTAGACTTCTCAAAGCTGTAGCTCTCTTAAGAGTCCATAAAGCATTGCTTAGAGTAACAGCGTTACTTCGGGATCACTTCTCCTACATTTTCAGAATGCTAAGCTTAAGGGTTACTGATATTTAACCATCTTCCCACTGTAATGGATGCTTTTAAAAGCATTTGTGAAATACTTCGTTGTTTCAAATACACTCTCTGCCTAAAATTCTGAGTATAGTGACCCAGTCCTTGCTTAGCCCATTTTTCTGTTTCCAGGAAGATGGTTGCCTAATAGTCAAAAGCCTCTTGGCTTGATGTCAGTATAGAAACCATTCTTATCAGTTTAGCTGCTTTCTTCAGCCCTGTTTGAGAGATCAGACCTTCTAGGTCCCGGAAGATACTTCAATATTTGGAAGAGATCTCACTGGAAAACAAAGAAACCACTGTTTAAAGATGCAGTATTCTTCATTTTCCTACAAAAGATCCAACACTACATGTTCTAAATAAGCACAATGAGTTGAAGCTTACACTGACACCTCCATAATTAAAGCATTTCAGCATCAGGCACTTGGCTTCTTGGAGAAGAGTACATGAAGAAAGACAGCAATAATATCTAAACAGCCCGAAGGAAGACAAATGACAAATTCCATTATTTTCTCTGGCTATCTCCAGTATCGTAACCTTTTCCTTATCTCGGTCAACACACTCACACTGAACTGAATGGAACTAAATTTCTTTTTAATACTTTGACAAATTGCACTGCTCTGTACAATAGCAGCAAACCTTGCATTCACAGCTGCCCTTAAAAATCAGTTACTTCTATTTTTTAATCCTTGTCATCAATCATCTATGCTAATTAGCCAAGTGTATGGCATTCCCATAGTGTATTAAATGTCCCAAAATAACTAATGAGAAGCCTTTTATTTCATCTGTCTCAAATGAAACTGGTATTAGAATAAGAAAGTATTTCCTTCTCTGCCACTGGCATTCAATGAATATTTATGATGTTTTTCACTATATTGCAGTAAGATGACAACATTGAATTCCAGCTAGAATGAGGATACAGCACTTAAAAGGAGATTCTGCTTTCTTTCTATCACTCATAAAAGGAATTAATAATTGCAGAACAGCTAACACAAACAATTGCTTCTCAAATTAGATCATATTTTATCTTCATATGCTAAGCTGGAAAAGGAATCTCTTAATTTGTAGCAACAACTATCTTTAAAAACACTAATAATGTGAACCCATTTATTAAATATTTGTAAAGCTATTTTATGCATGGTACTAATGCTGACTGATCAAAGTGTACGTAATTAACGGACAAGAAAGCAATCGTTGCAATAATGGAAAACTTATTAGCATATAAATTATCTTGTTTTCAAAAGCTTAAAATACCCATATAAGGAAAACACTGCTTATATCAGAATGTTTTTCTGAAGCCATTAAACCAAGTCAACCTCCCGGGAAAGGCCACATTAATGTGTCTTATGGTAACAGAAAAAACTTTGTCCTCTGGGCAGGAATTCATAGGAAATTATTAGGAAGTTTCAACATAAATCTGGGCACCAGGTGGTATGCTTCAGCTATGTTACTGTCCAAGTTAGATAAAGGAATATATGCAGCACTGTTTTTCAATCCTATTTCTCTCTCTTCAATTACTAGCCATCAGATAACTTGCATTGGCAACCCCTGGAGACAGAAAAGGCTTTATCTATCAGGCTCTTCCTTTTTTTTTTTCTCATCAGAAATTTTCCCTCTGCAATGTGGCAGCAGGACTATACAGGAATAGAAGAGGTGAGACATTTCCTGATGAGGATGTGACTTTTTTTGACTCAATGTATTCAGGAGAAGGAATTTTACTTCCTAAACCCTGACAATTTCTGTGGCTTGAAGCCAGGAACAATTTCCACTGTTCTCTGTCTCCCAGGATGGACACATTCTGTCCTACAGATGAAGACACAATGTTCATATTCTTCCCAGGGTATGTTCATACTCTTGAAGAGAGATACAATGTTCATACTCTTACATTTTAAAGACTGAACTTTGTTTTGTTCCCTATACAGTGGTGTGCACATAGGGAGTACTGCATCCCATGAAAAATTTTCTCCTAGTTGCAAGACTTTTTATATTTAATGCCAAAGAGACTATAAATATGCTATGTAAAGGTGATACCTGGGAATAAAATTAATGTCTCCAGTCGTTCTAATCTGTATTTGATCAACAGTATCTTAGAAAATATCTGAAGTCTTCTCCTGACATCAGTGAAGTCTAATTAATACAATTTCTGTCTCAAGACAGTGTTCATCTTTTCTTTTTTTTTTGTGAAACTGTGTCCAAATGATGAATGTTTTTACCCAGAACATGCACTACTTTATTAATAAAGACCATAATTTGGAGGTTTTCTGAGTCTCTGAATCTCTTTAAAATTTAATCCTAGAAGTCATGGCACTACTCACTCCACAGAGATTTTATTCACGAAGCAATCCCATGGAAAACAATGGACTAAACATTCTAGATCACATCTAAGGAAGAGAAACTTTCTTATTAACTGCTCTCAGTGAGAAGGATGAGACTCTCTATTTTGTATGTAGACTACCATTGGCCATTATAACCTTTTTGTCCAAAATGCATTTTATGTGGGCCTGCATATTCCCACTGAAGTTAAAGCAGAACTGTCTTTATTCAACAGTGCTTCGTTTATACAATTTACACATGTATTAGAACACTATGATAATTATTTATTTCCCCCTGAGTGAAAATAATGGTCAGGTGGATATAAAATATTTCTATTTTTAAAATGTATAAGGTCACAGAATCCCAGTGTAGTACGGGTTGGAATGGACCTCTGGAGATCATCTAGCCCAACCCTCCTGCTAAAGCAGGTTGACCTATAGCAGGTTGCACAGCATCACATCCAGGTGAGTTTTTAACCTCTCCAGAGAAACACACTCCACAACAGATACACAGATGAAGTGCATATAGAAATCAGTATGTCACACATTACAAATACACTGAATATTACTCACAGGTGATGAATAGGGAAATGGCAGACAAAGTATTCTCTGTTTTGATTGTTCATATTTACTGAAATAATTGTAAATTCCATGTTATGAGAGTCTAGTAGTCCAACATATTAAAAAAATATTTAGGAGCTATTATGCTCTTTCAGCACTTTAGAGTTTTCCTCTAAGATTTTCTTCATAATCAGAAACAGCTTCCTAAAGGAATATCACCACTTACAGCTTGAGATGAACCATCTTTAATTCCAAATTTATCTAAGGAATCCATGGTAGGACAAGCAAGTACACTTCAAAAACACAAACTCTTACTGCAGTTTTATTTTAAATTTTCTGTACATCAAATGCTAGAAATCTCTTGCTCTTGATTCTCTTCCTCCCAATAGCTAATAGTTATAATAAAATTGCACTTTTTGTTTCTATCTGTATTAAGTTGAACCAAGATTGTTTGGTCACTGTATGCAGTCAGTTAAATTTTGCCTATCTCAGAATGGTGCTCATCGAGGAGACGTGTTATTGTTCCACAACGTTAGCCCATCCTGTAACGAACTAGGGGTACTGTCGTAGTAAGCCATTACTTCTTTTGGGGATTGTGATTCTTTCCTATTATTTATCTTTTTTACCCAATGATAATAAACAGAAAATCAACTGAGCAAAAATACTCTAGCTCAATGTTTGAAATAAACAGCAGACTTCCTGAAAACAAGGTACATGCATCAGAGCTGAAGTCTTCAGTTCTCCTTTTCCTCACAGAATATCTCTTCAGACAAAGCTGGAAATGATGCCTAACCCACAGCAAGTCTGACTCGAGTGCTGCCTCTGCAGGGTGCACGATCATGAATCACACCCTCCAGCCCAAGACCACTGCTGCTGGGTTACTCTACTTCTACACTGAGAAACAGCCTTCTGAGTGGCAAGAGAGCAGTTATTTTCAGACAATCAGTTCCCATCGGTGCTCAGTTTACTCTCCAGAATAGTCAGCTTGCTGTTATCACAAAAGTGTAAAGGAAACAGTAAGAAAAAATGGAGGGGGAGCTAAGGAGCAGGCCAGAAACAAGAACCTATGACACTGGTTTTTAAGAAGAATTATCTTTCCTCCTTCCACATTCTGGATGCCTAACCTGAAAAGAAACAAAACCTGACCCATTATGATCCCCTTCTGCTGAAGCAAACTGTACCATCTGGTTCTAAAGCAGGTTTGAGTTTTTATTATTTTCACCTTTTTTAGCATCATGGCCTTTGAAAAATTGGTGGATTGCAAGTTACAAAGTCACATCATCTTTAAACTTTTTAATCAAGTTAGGTCAGGTTTTGGTTTTCAAACAGAATAGAAAAAACGGTATTTGTCACCAACTCCAAGAAAAGCTATTCAATATATAGCCTTCCTATGCAACCAGTAGGAATAAGCTTCCATGTTTCTCCTGTTACTTTATGATAACTCCTGATAACCTATTGTGGGGTTTGTCAACTTTTCCTTTATGCTGACACAAGTAGAACATAAAACCATCAACAATAGCCGTGTCAGTAGTTTGGGGGGGGGAATTTTGACACAACCAAGTCTTGAAGAAATACTTAGCATTTTTAATGTTAGCTGTCAGTGAGTACAAATGCTCACTAATTCCTGTGCATTTTAGAAGTACTACACAGCAAATATCAGAACAACTCAAAGGCCTGGCCTTGCCTTAACATTAGAGACAAACTGCACATACTCTGCCAGTAACGGCATCCTGATTACCGTGCCTGTGAAGAGACTGCACAGAAGGCCAGGGAGGATGCCAGCTGTTCCCACCTCTATCAGTCCCACCCTCCTGCAGTGAATTACAAGATTAAGCTAATAAAACGTTACAGAATTCAGGAATCTGGGCATCAAAATGTCCAGTGTTTACAATAAAATAAGGTAGATATAAACAAACGAATGTCCTATGTAGAGGCAATGAGTTAAAATGGTGAGGAGGAGAAGCAAAAGTGCTTGTGTCTGCCTGGAGTAAGCTTTGGAATAATTTATATTGAGAAAAATACTATCACTTACACACTGCCACTGCAGAAAGATGTGAATTAATGAAGGGAAATTCAGGAAGCCACAACACAAAAGCAGCTTTTGCCAACATCACGCATGTCAGATACTATTTCCCTTCTCAGATCACAGCATTTAAACCAATGGCCTGCTCACTGCCATGTAACCTCTTAACATATGCATTGGTAGAGGAATTTAAATCAAATTAAGTACATAAGGATTAATTTCCTGGGGAGGATTAAGATCTTCCCATCTATACAAAATGGTTGAATAGCAAGTGAAAAGAAATATTGCCACAAATATTTGAAGGAGGTAATCGGTAAAGAAAAAAGCTTTTTCATTTAGGTACTAAAAAGGTAATTAAAGAAGAACTATAGCAGGAGAAGCAGATTAGATCTACAGCACAAAGAAGGCTGAGAGAGAGAAATATGTCTTAAATAAAGACTTCAAGCTTTGGTCATGACCAGCAGGATTCTGTTGCAAGTACAGAAATAAGAGCAAAAGGTAGTGACATCTTGAAGTGGAAGGGAGCTGGTGGTAAAGGGAAAATCGTGTGTGCAGGGCTGCAAGGCTGTGCAGCGCAGCATCTGCACTGTCACTCTGCAATGCAAACCATGCACATTTGATTAATTACAATCAGTATTTAAGTCAAGCAGATAGTGCAGTCTGAATTCTGAATGTAAACTGTGGCTTATTTTGGCTGCCAATTAACAAAGGTTAAAGGGACATGAACTTAAAGTTGCATTTACCTAAAAGGTTGTGGTTATTACAAATATCTCGTTGTTATAACTGTAAGGCAAGTGAAACAACTGTAACAGAATCTTGTGAATGTAGTGGGGCTTAAATACGTCACCATGATGAGTTAATTCTTTTTATCAAAATGGAGAAAATAATTTTACTTCGGCAAAGTGTCATGGGTTAGGGTCAGGGCAGCCCCTTAGACCTATAGCAGATGCTCTCTGTCAATCCCCCTCCCTCCCCAAGGGGGAAGAGAAAGGGAACAAGGGAGAGAGACTTGGCAATTAGAAAAGGAAACTAGAACAGCTTTAATGAAAATGAAATTAATAATAATAAAAATGGAATATATAAAAATCCTAGTATAGAACCCAACCCCCCTGATGGTAATTACATCACCATCACCACTGATGCTGTGGAGCAGGCACTGGGGCAGTCCCAGACTGGGCCCCGCAGCAGACGGGAGCTGTGTTCAGGAGCTGGATTCTGGTACCGGGTTCAGGAACACACAGACCGGGATCGAAGTCAGAATGGACAGAGGCCTCCTTGGGTGCTCCGAGGAAGGAACCAAAAGAGGACCTGAGCCAAGCTGAGCAAAGCTGGCAAAGTGGTCCAAGAGGGCAAAGAGAGGGAGCCCAGAGAAGAGAGCCTCTCCAGAACCCTCAGCTTAATATCAAATATGATGTATATGGGCTGGGATCCCTCACTGGTCAGTGTAAGGTCACCTGTCCTGTCCCCTCCTCCCTGCAGTTGTGGCCTTTCACTTTCTGCACCCACAACGTGGTACACAAGACCCAGCAGTGGCCTTGGTCTTCACACCAACCCTTGGTAGTAGCTCTAAACATGGGGTGTTATCACTGCCAGAAGCAGCCACTGCCTGTGAAAACCTCCTGCTAACTTCAGACAGTGCAGTGAGTTAGAAGAACTGATGCTGGAAAGTAAAATATATGAACAGACTTAGTTTTGTTCTCACTCAAACCAGGACACAAAGAAAGATAGCCATCCCTCTTTTCATAAAATCACAGTATCATAGAATGTTAGGGGCTGGAAGGACCTTGAGATATCATCTAGTCCAACCCTCCTGCCAGAGCAGGACCACCTAGAGCAGGTCACACAGGAACGTGTCCAGGTGGATTTTGAATGTCTCCAGAGAAGGAGACTCCACAACCCCTGTGAGCAGCTTGTTCCTGTGCTCTATCACCCTCTGTGAAAAAGTTTCTCCTTATGTTTACAAGGAACCTCCTATGTTCCAGCTTGTAGCCATTGCCCCTTGTCCCATCACTGGACATCACTGAGAAGAGCCTGGCTCCATCCTCCTGACACTCGCCCTGTATTTATAAACATTAATGAAGTCATCCCTCATTCTCCTCTTCTCCAAGCTGAAGAGCCCCGGCTCCCTCAGCCTTTCCTCATAAGGGAGATGCTCCACTCCCTTCATCATCTTTGTGGCTCTGCACTGGACTCTCTCAAACAGTTCCCTGTCCTTCTTGAACTGAGGGGCCCGGAACTGGGCATAATATTCCAGATGTGGTCTCATCAGGGCAGAGTAGAGGGGGAGGAGAACTTCTCTAGATCTACTAACCACACCCCTTCTAATACACCACAGGATGCCATTGGCCTATTTGGCCACAAGGGCACATTTCTGGCTCATGGTCATCCTGCTGTCCACCAGGACCCCAGGTCCCTTTCCCCTATGCTGCTTTCCAAAAATCTCATTAAAGCACAAGGGAATTACTGCATTTCTGAATTTTTCACTTTTTTTTTCCTTTACTGTATGAGATCTACTGCTGAATGAGATTATACAAGTGACTCATGGGGCATTTGGATCAGGTTCTTTCCTGGCTGCTCTCTCCTATGCACTGTCAGGCACTACTGAGCACTGTGGAAAGCAGTCTGAGATGTAGTTGGTATGAAAGACAAGAGAAAATAATGTGTCTGTATTGTATTGGGATTGCATCACATACATCCTCGTTTTGCTACTAGCTGAGAGGAGTCCCTGGTTCATCTATTTCCAAAACCATTTGCAGACCTCAAAGAATAAAGCCAACTGAACACCAAAGCTATTACTGTAATTTTATTATTTCCATTTGATACTCCGATTTATAACTGAAGATAATAAAATACATGCAGTCTGGAAAAGCCTAACACATTATATCTCTGCTAGCATTGTAGTTCGGGTTGTAGCACCGCCTGGCATGTCGCTCAGAGAAGTGAAAAGCATGTCACAAACTAGATTTTCAGCTATGACAAGCCCCCGGGCTGTGGCATGCCTTTAGTGAAAAACCAAAGTCTGACATGCCTTTAATTTCACTGAGATGCACATTAAAAATTGTGTAATAGTCACATTTTGTATAACGAGTTGATTCTCTCTTACTGCTAGCGTTTGGGATGTTGTAAACCAGTTCCACAAGGAGAGGTTACCAAACATTAACTCTATATGGGAAATGTTTCTTTCACTGGGATACAACCTACCTTGCGAAATAAGGAATATACTCATTTAAGACTTGATTCACTACAGCCCTTCACCAGTCCCTGTGGAATATACATGCTCAATATTCAGTGTGCTCTTAAGCACTTCACTTAATCAGAGCCTAAGAGAAAGACCAGTATAAACAGTTTGAAAGCCTCAGGGAAAATATTTTTCAGAAATAAAACATGAAATTCAGCTCTTCTGCCCCCAGTACTTTTTAAGTATCTGTATTAAGAAGTAGAGAAAGAATATTTTACAGTTTTTAAGCATGTGGTTAAACTTTACATGTTCCCTTGATTTACAGTGGAGAAATATGCATTTTGACATTGGTAAAGGGGCAATAGTTAGGTTCTTGCATGTTCCTTTTATCATTTTTATCGAGTTCATTCCAATAGAGCTCTTTTTTATCGGTCATCATTTGGGGAGCCTTTGACTAATTTACCAATTCATCAAAGTGCTTACCTAAAATACCCTGACTGTATAAAATGGATAATATGATTATCAGGATATACATAGAATGCATCAGCCACTTTCCTGGGGAAATACTCTATAGATTTATTCCAATAATAAATACAGTACAGTATGCTTATGTTTAAATATGTACTAGATGATAATAAGTTGCACAAGAAAATCAATATTCCAGGTGCTTAGCTGCATCTTTACTTGCCTGAACATTTTTAACAGCTGACATTTACTCACAGATGGACAATATGAATACAGAAATCTAAAATACCCAGATTAAAAAAAAAAAAAAAGACCAAATATAAAAACCATATCTGAAAAGAAATAATTGGTGAGGGAGTTACAACATTTTCTTTCCTTTCTTCCTTTCCTGTATATCCTATCTGCAGTAACAGCTACAGAAATTTATGATCCCAGTGACTCTGATGCCACTACTTAGGTTTTAAAGGAAAGTATGCTTAATATTAATGATCTATAACACTTAAACATTTTTTTTTCTGAATCTGATTTCTGTTCCCTCTGCCAGTTTTTCCCATAATGCAGGAGCATCTGGGATGCATGTTAGTAGTGCTCTGGATGAGGTTTCTGCCCAGGTTATGGGTTGCCTCGAACTGGGGAAATGGCCCCTGCTGTGTCCCTTGGAACTTACCAGCTGTGTTATGGAAAACAGCCCCAAAGCAGAGGAAAAGTTCAATTTGCTCTACTGCACTGTTACAAAGCACATGCTAAAGGATGTCTTTCTTCCCATAAACTTTCAGCTTTTTTTCTGCAAGAGGGAAAACTTGACATTAACACACACAAGGCTGAACCATCAGGCTGAAAACTAAGCACTGAATCTTTTCTAGAATACTAATTGCAGGCCTTTGACATTGTCCTGGTCTGAGCTTGAACAGAACTGTAGAAAAACCTGAATCTTCAACACAGAAACATCATCTAGATATAGTGAGATCCCAATTTCCAGTGCCAAAGTCTTTGCATTCAAAGAAAAGGCTAATTAAAATGAGTAGCTTTAAAAGCACATAAAAATTCACAAATCAATAAACAACCTCAAAGTTTACAATGGAAAGGTCCTAGCAATGGCTTTGTGATGCTGCTGATGTCTACATACAACTCACAACGACCAGTATGTTACCCAGGACTCAATGCTATATTGGTTTGTTTTGCACTTATCCAAAGAGACAGAAGACAATTATTTCTCAGCTGTAGGTGTAGCTTGACTGGTTTATTTCTAGATGCAATTTAACTGATCAGTGTTCTTGCCCCAGTCAATTTATACTTTTAATCTGCTAACAAATTTTGTGGTGTCATAATTGCTTTTTTTTTTTTTAAATTAATTCTGCTTTGCTTCTATCTCATTGAAACTGCCATAATGGAGAAAAAATTGTGTACCAGACACCAGGAAAAGGTTTTCATTTAAAAGAGAAAAAAAAAAAAAAAAAGAAAATTAACTGACAAGATAGACATTTTGGTTCTCAAACGCCAAGCTTCAGGTTCATTCATAACAAAAGCACTGATAACATGTGGCTGCAATGTTAGAAAAATCCCTGTTAAGAAAGTCTAACACTTCCAACTAGAAAATACCATTGCAGCTGCTTTTGGAGATGTTCACGTGCTTCTCTGCTATGCCACAGACATCTGAGTTCAGCAGAACAAGAGCCTCCAGGCTACAGAAGTTTACCTTTGCCTCACAGAATTCATATTCAGCTGAGACATGCATTTCTAATCACTGTAACTTCTCTTCCCTTTGTAACTCCTGAAGAACATTCCCAAAGAATATTTCAACTGAAGTAGCTCAACACAAACATGCCAAGGACGTAGCCCTGCAGTCACCGGGCAGATTGAGCACCAACACCACAGTGCCTCAGAAAGCAAGGCAAGAGGCAGCACACAGGACTAGAAAGCCAAGTGAGGCAAGACCTTCAGTTCCTGAGACTCCACTAATGACTCAAGAAGCTATTTCCTGCACGGAGCAGGACCCTGTCCTTCACTGACAGCGGCAGAGGGAGGGAAAATTGCCAGGCTTCCTGTTGCTGTCTATTCCCAGGACAATATTCTCTGGAGCCTCTTGCTGTGGTTTTGAGCTCTATATATTTTTAAGCACTCATAATGATGGCTGCTTACACACAACATCATTTTAATGATATGATCAAACACTGGTTTGGACTGCTGTCCAATTCAGCAGCTAGAATGAACAAAGCAGAACTAACATTGCACAGACAGAAAAATTTCACCAGAGGTTTTTGAGGCACCATTTAAAAGATAGAAAGGGTGTCGAATTTACAAGGTATAAAAGAATCCATAACTGCATTTTTCAAAGTTTTCCAATAAAGAGTTGGCTCCCATATAGGTAATCTATGCCTACTAATGATAGATTTGACACACAAAAAAAAAGTCAATGGATTTATGATGGAAAACCACTGCAGTTTTTGTTGACTGCAAAATACAGTATATGGACAACTCTTCCCACAAATCATTCTCTATAATCTCTTGATCTATGTTTACTTACTCTGGAAAATACCTCAGGTTGTCAGTGTTATGATGACACTGAATTTTCCATGTCACCACATAGCACATAGAGTATCCTCTGCAGTGATGGGAAACGTCAGTCCTGGACAGCTTTATTTACATGATCACTCTTTGGATTGAAATTGTCTTGTTTTGATTGGAGCTGAGTTGTTTTCAACTAAACTACCTGTTATTACACCTACTGATACTAACGAGCGACATGACACAGAAACTGTGCGGGTTATGCTCAGGGTGAAGGGTCACCCAACCATAATGTCTTGATCATGCCTAAGTGAGAAAGCTGGGTACTGCTTTGCTTATCTTGGTCACACACGCAAGATTTAATGTTGTCAAAGTAGTCCAACAGTTCTTGGATGAGAGTCAGAAAGACTTTAGGAGAGACAGTAAGGTTTCTTGAAGCTTTGGTTAGATGTTTGAGGCTGGGTGTATACAAATACAGATTCTGTTAAAAGCATCAACAGCACAGAGATGTTATGAAATTCTTTTTAGACCATGCTCTAAAAGAATAATCATATTCCTGACAGTGATTAATAGGCATGGTTATAGTTGTGGTACCTTTGAAGTCATTACAAATCACAGAACTGGGAAAATTATTGTCACACAGAAAGATTCGGTAAGTGAAACATGATGGGTCCTAGGCTTGATTAAACTGTTTATTACAAAGTGAGAGAGCAGCCTCCTTCCTGTCCAGTGTTCTGGGTTCATACGTTGACATCCTCAGCTGTCATTATGAACCAGATATCAAGCAGGTGATAATGCAGAAGGTAGAATCCTGGCATCATTTTTCTAAAATTTTTACAAAAGCAATAATCACAAAATGTTCAAATGAAGTGTTTGGGGAAAAAACAAACAAACAAAAAAAAAAAGGCAGCCTACTTTAGTTTGCGAAGCGCTGCCTTTGGCCACTGCCTGTTTTGCCATGGCAGCTTTGAAGCTGGGACCCAGCACAAGCAGATCATGCTGTCCTAGACTGACGGGGCTCCAGCAAGAGCCTTCCTGAACTTTCCGATTCCTCACCTTCCAGGAGTTTTTCATGTGAAGAGCTCCAAGGGTGGAGTCCTACTGTACCATATGCTCTACTCAGATGTGAGATCTTTGTTGTGTTAATGAAATCTTTAAAAAGAACACTATCTTAACATTGCTCTAGCAGAGGCTGGATAATTCAGAAAACTTCCTCATCACCAGCAACAGCTGAGGCAACAACCTCATATAAGAAGATGGTGGGGAGAAGAGCAGAAGGTAACAACTATTCAAGTCCTAAAATCTGATTCAAAAAATACTAGAAAACTATTTGAATGTACATTTGTCTACAATACATGCCATTATAATATTTTAATTTTCCTGTGTTTCACTAAAATGCTTGCAGGCTCCAATAATCCTATTTGCAACTGGAGCACCTCTCTAAGGAAGAAAACTAGTTCATCATAGAAATCATGGCTGCCAGAAAGGAGGAGCAGTGATGTATGAAAATATAATCCATTGAACATCAGACCTGACAACCTCAGAGCATTTCCAGGCTAAGTCAGCTAATAACACCATTTTTAACATTACAGGTGGATTCACAGTCAGCGAAATGCTATATTGAAGTTAAGGAATATTTTTGCCTTGAGCTGTCATAAAGATTAACAACAGTGGAGAGTATGTTAATTGGTGAAGCTAAAAATCTCAGAAGTACTGCAGTGTGAACAGAGAATTAAAGTACAGTTTGAAGAATTTAAGCTTTTTTTTTCCCCTGTCCAGAAAGTAAAAATGTCACATTGCAAAATATTCCCCAAGGTAAAATTTTGCTCTTAGGTGCGCACAAAAATTCCCATCGGGCTAAATTCCAGTTCTTGTAACATCAATGTGGGTCACTTTCACTGAAGACAAAGAAGACACATTTTAAAGGGTTTTTTTTTTTAATTGCCCACTGATGGGGTAACCTAAATGAAAACAGAGCATAAATTAAAGTTTGCCATGCAACTGTTCTGAAGTGGAAAGAAGCAGTTCAGCTAATCTAAATCAACAGCTCTTTGTACATGGGGTACAAAAATTATCACAAAAATGCATCTCTTTTATTTCCTTTCTTAAAGGATCCAATTCAGTAATGTAAAGGATAAAAATAAGCGGGTTAGAACTAATTTTATACTTCATAATTTATTTCCTAAATGAACCTGCTTTAAGATTTCACTGTATTTCGAAATATATTTATCACAGAATCACAGACTGGTAGGGGCTGGAAGGGACCTCTGGAGATCATCTAGTCCAACGCCTCTGCCAAAGCAGGACCATCTAGATCAGGTTGCACAGGAACATGTCCAGGTGGGTTTTGAAAGTCTTCAGAGAAGGAGACTCTACAGCCTCTCTGGGCAGCCTGTTCCAGTGTCCCATCATCCTGTTCCAGTGCCCCATCACAGTACCCTCACAGTAAAGAAATTTTTCCTCATGTCTAGGTGGAACTTCCTGTGTTCCAGTTTGTGTCCGTCATCCTTTGTCCTATCACTGGGCACCACTGAAAAGAGACTGGCCCCGTCCTCTTGACTCCTGCCCTTTAGATATAGATAATCATTGATAAGATTCCCTCTCACTCTTCTCTACTCCAGGCTAAACAGCCTCATTCTCTAAACTGTCAGTGTTTAGCATAAAGTAAAATAGATGTTGAGAAGATTCCAGAGTATCACAGTAACAAGTCACCAAAGAACAGTAGGAAACATATTCTTAAGATTTTCACAAACTGGTTTATGAATAGTCTTCCTTTTGCTTCAAACTTCATAGTATTATCTGTACACTCTTTGAGATTTCAGGTTTTTTTCCATATTCCATATTCCCAAATATCTAACACTCAGTTAAGTATTATACTGTTTTGCCAAAAGAATATATATAATAAGCACCTGATCACTGAAATATCCCGCATTTCTTTGATTTACATGATGCGCATTAGAAGTTGCAGCTTGTATAGGCTTCACTAGATGTTACTTTTTAAACTGCAATATTCCACCACATTATTTGAATTGCTCACAATTATTCGACATCTGAGGCATGTAATTCCATATAGTACTCTATCTAGAGGCATTCTCCAAATGCCCTTGTGTCTAACCATTCATTGCTAACTTACAGCACTACAACTGATCAGCACTCTTAACATGTTTTCATTAACTCTAGAAAGCATTTCAGAAGAATTTTCTTCTAAATTTTCTGTGAGCAAAAAGGATTTTAGAATAACAGGTTGAGCTATATCCACAAAATATTTATTAAAGCACTTTACTAAGTAAGGACTTCCTCCTGCTCATGATTAAGTTAAAAGAGATTTGCCACTGACTGAAATAGGAACAGGATCAAACCAGTAAAATGTTACTATACTTTGCCTGTACAGTGGAAATAAGAAAATGCAATGACTAATAAAAATTAAAAAAAAAAAAAAAAAAGTGAGAAAAAGAATATTAAAATTTTGCATCCTTATGGCATTTATTGTCCAGGAAGAGTCCTGGTGTAAAGCTAGTAAATAATAACTTCCTTATCCATCTGAAATCTCAGTGAGAGTTTTAGGTACACAGAACGGAATTACCAGAGCTGGAACAATCCCAAGGCAGCAGGGCTAACATCTGTTCCCGTGGAAAATAAAACAAGAACTGTAATACCCTCAAGCACTCAGGAATTCAGTTTTATACCATTTCTAAAATATGTTATCTCTAAAATCATAGTGTTTTTTCCCCCTAGCTGTGACTGAAAGGCATCCACATCTTGAACTTTAAGCTAACTCAGGTACTTCTGCAGTGCTCTCTTCTAGGAGGGAATGGAGATAAATCAGAGGTAGGTCTGAGGAAAGTCTTTGCAGACTGAGGCTGATGCAGGGTAACTAATCTTGCTGCTCTGACCACTGTGCATACACAGTGCTACAACTGAAGGCTGTACTATATTTGGTGAATGTCATCTCCAGACTCCTGGGCAGCTGAGGGCTTGGAAGTACCATGGAAGAGGTCTTTGCTTGTCATTTTAAATGGAAACATAGCAGACAGAAGCAGTAGCATCCCTAAATTGGCCATAGATCTTTTTTCTTCTATTAGTGACACTCAATGACGGAACAACTATACTGCTGAAAGCCACCGTTACTCTGCAATGTCCATAATTCACAGGGTTTTGCCTATATGTCATTGCATTATCTGCAAAAATTCACCTGGAAGTACAGTTCAGCAGTACCAGCCTGTACTTGTTTGCTTCACACACATCTGCCAGGTAACCATAAAACAGCCTAGCTGCCTCTTCAGGATCATCATGCTCTGTCTAATAAACATTTACACGGCCCATCTAGTAAGCACACAGACCATGCATATATGTCTATGTCTGGACATATTTCTATGGAATGAATATAATCTGTTAGTGATCTACTTTCCAAGGAGGGCAGTAAAATCAGTTTAAAGAATAGCACAGTCAGGTGGGAAGATGCTCATTAAACTCCATGCACTATTAAACAAATCAGAACAAGAACAAGAGGCACCGGAGACTAGAAACTCAGAACTCTCAGTAATACAGATTATATGAAAGCCTTCCAGGAAATCTTCTACTTTCCCATCATATACTTATAAATACATTTTTTCCTGCAGTGTTCCTTTGCAGACTCATTGTTCTTAAAAAAATTTGTGGTGGGGGTAGGGACATAGTTATGGATTTAACTTCTCTCCCAAGGCCTCCCCATCCAGAATCCAGGCCCTGCTCACTCTTCATTTGTCCCCTCTGCAATCGAGACACTTTTGTCTTGGTGAAGAGAGAGAGTTTTCCTTTACAGGCAATAATATTTAAAAGAGGCTCAAAATAGTTGTAATCTGCAATATGCAATCACAGATTCTAAGACAGTTGTTTTCTAGGCAATTGTGTTAATTGACACATTATGTGCTACCAGAGCTACCAAGGACTGCATCAGATCCTAGGGCAATTAAATCATCTGAGACCTTCCCTTCTCCATCACGCTTCACTTTCCTTTCGCACGTCCCGTAACAGCAATGTCCTGGTCCTTCCTTGGGAGGTTACAGCTGCAGTTTCAGTGACAGAAATGCCTACGTTTCACAAGCAGAAAATTCAAAATTGGTAACACTGTCAGCACCACACACCTTGCACCACATCTTCCTTTTTGGATTATAACTGCAGGAGAGATTCTGTCAAAACAGTTCTTAATGGCATGCATTGCAAATCCTTAATTCTTCCACAAGCTTGTAATGGAGAACAGACACATTGTGCATATTCTCTTCTTGATACATCATCACCAGAGACCCACACTGATGTGTCATCTGCCTTTGATCATGAGATACTGACATGGTTTGAAGCCACAGTATAGGTGGATGGAGCTATCCCAGATTTTCTTTTCTTTTTCAGAGATGATATGTCAGTGGTACACTTACTGCAAGAGGTTCACTTCTCCTCAAGTCTCCATTAAGATTTTATCCTATCACCTCATGTCAATAGGCACATGAACAACATTTCCTATCTCTCGTCAAAAAGAACTTGGTGCAGTGAGGCACTGCAATGAAAGAAGGTACATAACATTTTTCCTTCTTTTTCTACATTCTAAAGGGGTGGCAAAGGAACACCACTTTACCTACCTAGCACTTCTGTCTAAATACAACAGAAAAGGCCATCTAAACATCAAGAAAAACTATCTCCTACTTATGCAAGAGAAGCTCCTATGTCAATTGTCCAGTATATATAGGCTGCCTTCTCTTTCAGTATCTTCCCCCTGCCCCAGATTGCCTTCTATACCAACTTTAGACAAAACCAACTGGCAGAGGAAGGAACTGTCGTGAAAACTCTCTTGAAAACCACTGATACCCTCTCACAGATGAACTGCTGATTTGGAGCAGGGCAGATTCCAGATTTCATAGATTCTATTTTTTTTCCCTAGTCTTTCATATTTCAAATTCAAAGAATACAGAAAAGCAAAAAAAGAACAAGAGAAAATAAAACAAACAAACAAAAAGGTAAAACAAAGGTGGATTGAAAGCAGGCAGCTACAAAACACCCACACTTGAGAAAAAAGCACGGTGGTGGAACCACTGAAATGTGCTTTGTTTCCTCAGAAGCTTGAAGGAGGTGAAGCATAAATTTGCACCGCTGCTTAATGCTTAACCTTCACTAGAGCTTTGTTTCTTTATCATTCACAGGGACTTCCACTCTTTGTACCCAAAGTAGAAATGATGTATCTTCCAGGGCATATTATGTACTATGTTAAACAATGTCTAGATACAGAGAAAATTAAACATAGAGCAGAAGAAGCTAAGAGATGTTATCCAGATCTCAGAAAATGTTTCACTAGCTTTTCTGCTATGTTGTTCACATTCACCTATTAGAATGACAGATGCAGTAATAAGTGTTCTAAAACTTCTGACTAAAGCCTTATTTATTACCACCTCCTATATTAAATCTGATTACTGCTGATTAGCTTGAGGGCTAATCTCAAAATGTCACGCTTAATCTCAGTTCTCACTTTAAAAAGGTAGGATTTCCTTCTGTATGCAGTTTTTCATTGTTGGCAGATGAAAACATTTGCACTGAATTTTCCTAATGAGCAAACATTGTTTATGACCCTATGCAAACTTGCCTATGGCTTACTTCAGCAGCTTTTGATTTTGAGGAGTCTCCTAAATGAACTGGCCATATAGAGAGCAGATTATTTCACCAACCTACTGTACAGCTCTCAGTTGGTCATCTGAGTTGGATACTACACTGGAAGTCAGGAGGGAGTAAGGAAGTAAGAGATTCACCATGTTTATCACCCCTAGGGGAAGATCAGATTCAAGGTTCAGGAATACCAAATAGAGATGCAGGAGCTCTTGCACATAGTCAGACCCCAAATATTTTTCTTTCTTGTGCTCCACAAGAAATCCTGTAACAGGAAGCAAGTTCGGAAAAGATCTAAAGGACACAGAAGTCATTAAGGTCAGAGTTCACATTCATAACCCATGGGGTCAGGTGTGTAAAAAACTGGGATCTGCCCATAGTTGAGTGGGGTTGTGAGTACATCCATGTGAGCACAAACATATATATATATACATATATATAGTCTCCTGACTATGCTTTTTGCTACCTTATTGACCTCCCTCAAATCACCAAATTATGGAAAATGGCCAAGTGCAAATTTTTAAATGCTCAGAATTAAGACCAAGTCACATCTGATGAAAAGCATTTCTCAGGAACAGGTATCCTTACAGTGGTAGGTATTCCACTGCATGTTAAACCTACACAGACATACACCCCCTTTATAAAATCCAATGTACCTTTAAAGCACGACTCTAGTTTAACAAGAAGTTACTTGATTAAAATTTCTGCCCTCCCCTCAATACTTTTACTATCTGCCCTACCTCAGCCATGCCAACAAAGAAAATTTGACTCCAGGTATAAATAGCTCTTGAGGATTAACTCAGAACTGTTCATGCAAAATTAACTGCACTGATCAATGCCACGACAGAAACGTTTGCTACACCACCATATGAAACATAAGTTCACTTTGCCTAGTCCACTCTAATTCCATCTGATTCTCTGCCAAAGACCACCATGGTTTTTTTATTTCACTGGTTTATGGTATGTTCTTTTTCCAGGATGACACAAAATAAATACCTTCTCCCTGTTCCTATTCTAACACTTCCTATATTTGTGAGATTCCTGTACAGCACAGCGGCTGCTGAAGACTGGAAAGTGCTAAAATCAACCTTCAGAAATAATCAGCATCAAAATACAAAATGAATTTCATATCAAAAAGATTTTTTCCAGTTATAAAACACGACTGGATCCATTCAAATGCAGGATGCCAGGGACAGACTTGAAAGCTATTTCATGGCTGTGGTTTCAATTGTGCAGCAGCTACTGTGATGGAATTTTATCCTACTGTGCTAGAGACTCTGGCTGACACAAAAGGAAAGACACTGTATTTAATTTTCTCTCTCCTCCACTCTAATTCTTTTTCCATTACACACAAATAATAGAAGGCCATAAGGATAAGAAATAAATTAACAATTCTTAAGCCTGATTTATAATCACAGATAATAGCAATAAACCCAAGCAGTAGACTGCCCTACTGCAACAGTTATGGGACTTCAGGCATAAACCAGGGACAATGATAACACTGATGACATCACATCAGATATCACATCTGATCAGTGATCCCTTCACAGAGGTGAAGCTACTACAAAATTAGAGGAAAGCATTTTTAAAAGTAATGCTGGGTTTTGCATAAAAATTAAATTAAAAATAGTCTCCAACACACATCATATTTTTCCCATCACCTGGCCATCCCATGGATCAATACAAACTTATAATACAAATATAATAGAAATACCTTACTGAGAACAAACATGGTATTTAATATCTTTCCAACATTTTTTTGCTAAAAAATATAAACTAAATGTGACTCAGTATCCTGAGAATACAGCTCTGATTCTTCCATAATTATCAAGGTACAATTTATACTATGGTAATATTACACAAAACATTTTTTTTTTAAATCCTTTAGGCAAACAATCTCGCCTTAGGAGAATTATTTTAGCTCTGTGGAAAATTCCCTTTGGCTTTCACCCATACATAATGGGCATGTTATAGGTAGTATGTTATAAACTGCTATATAACTGAAATGCAGATACATATTTTGTTTCCCATCACTTTATCACTCTGTACTGATTCAAAGCAGTAACACTTCAACCTCAGGAGATACTCCAACTCTGAATTATCTCCAGTGGCTCTACCAACCACATAAGGGGACACCTCAGACATCTAAACTGTGTTAAAATAAATTGTGTGAATACTTCTTATCTTTCATTTTCTGACACTTAGGTTATGGGAGTGTGTACTACTTGAGAGGGATATATTTAGCGAGAAAATGGGCATCTGTCAGTTTATAAACCACTAGGGTGCTAAAGTTGCATTCAGTTTACAATATTTGCTTTACCTGGGTTAAGAAAAGTGGAAAAAAAATGCCTCAAATTCTTCAAGAGATGTTTTTGTTTCAATAACTTTCCCACTAAAAAACAAGTAAGTGCTCTGATAAGCAAGGAATTGGGAACACATACACCATGAAAGCCAAGCTATTCCCAAATCAAAAGGACTCCTGTCCTGAAAGCTGGTCATTGCAGACAGACCATTCTGACCACACAATGCCTTCCTTGATTTGAAAACCACTCTCAGGGGATCTGACAGCAGAAGTTGGATATTTAGATTAATAAAACTGTAGGAACATCCCTTCAGGTCTTTTATTTGTTCTAATTGCAATCTTCATCACAAAGTCCTTTTGTACTCGTAAAGCAGTATCCATTTTACCTTTGAATAAGTGTAGCAGATTACTATATTACTGTTTTGTGATAAAACACCAAATATATGTTCCCTTGCTCCACATTCAAGAAAACACAAGAAAATTATGTGGTAATCAACATGACTATAAGTCAGATAAGCATGAAGGAAAAATAACAGAAGGATCTATTTTGCTATGACAAAAAAAAAATGCAGAAAAAGAGCAGATTCTTCAAGAATGTTTAAGGAATAGCTATAATTTTCTTTCCAATAGATTTCTGAGAGTAGAATTGACAGTAGAATTAGAATATGTAACACGTATGTGCTGATTTTCTGATGCACAAAAAGAGCATTAGTCCCATCAAGTCTTTGGACAATAGCCTAAACTGTTTTCAAAATGCTGTCTCCTAAGGTAAAAAAAACAAAACAACCAGTATCAGAAAAAAGAAGAGAAATCTGAAAGAATGATGTTCTGTGTAATCAGAACTAGCACATTTCACTCACAGTGAGTCTTTTCAAAACTGTTTAAAAAAGTCCACAACAAACACCATTCAACAGTGATGATATTTTTTTTGTGGTTTACTATAAGTAATTTCAAAGAAAATGAAAACTGGGCAGAAGGATTTATTATTTATGAATGACAGTTTCTGATATTATATTCACAGAAAGCACAAGTAAAGATGCCTCTACTTACTAGATACTGCATTTTTAGATTCTTGTCTACAGCTTCTTGTCTACCTTCTCCTCTTACCTAATATTTAACAACTTATTTTACTATATCATTGAATAAGTTTTGGATATTGGTAAGATTTAATCCTTAATTTCCTTTTTTTTTTTTTCAGAAACTCATTTTACATTTTGTATAGAATAGTCTAGAACAACTGAATGGCCTCTTTCAGTTTAGAATAAGTTTTTAAAAACAAACTGTAAAGATTTTATAGTAAAATAGTTTTTCTGGGGGGAAAAAACAAAAAAGAAAAGAAAATGATATTTGGCACTCCAAGACCTAAAACCTATGTTCCAGTGAAAGTTTTAAATTAGATCACAAATGACAGCAATTTATTAGAATGAAGAATAAAAAGCTTAAAAATATTTCTAGTAACAATCAGTCTAACCCTTCAAATTTCTGTAAATTTCAATGTAAAATGAAAAAAAAAAAAATCTGCTATAAAAATATTCTTCACTTTGACTCAAAAAACGTGAGTATTGTTTGTTCTATTTATATCTTAAGAATGTGTAGCTGCTGTGTTGTTCCTTCTCTCCATAACTTTCTCATTAAAGTGCTTTTATGAATGTATTATAGGAACAAGAAGCATGATCCTTGCAAGTACCAGATTTGGCCGCGTGTTGTCACAGTGACTTGGTAGGCCAATCTTAAAGAGAAACATTTTACAAAGCATTTCAGACAAGCACTAAATGCAGTGAATAATCATGCAGCAATTCCTTTAAAAAACAATACACCTGAGGGAATCAGGTAAGTAAACACAGCTGAATATGGTTGGTGAAACTTTGATTCATTTCTTCCCTAAAGGGATTCGGTTCATATGTGAGGTTTTGCTGGTGTTTCTGAAACTAATGAAAAAGAGCCTTCTTTGTCTTGCAGGTTTTGGGTTTTTTTTTAAAGGAGGGAGCAGTGAAGGGCAATTAAGCAGCACTAATGAAATCTATCAATTTTACCATAATCAGCTCTCAAGACTGAAGAGCAGGCAAAAAGGCTAAGATGAGGATAGAGGAAAGGAACTACATAAGAGTGTACAATTTTAACCACATTGAGAGATACTGTACTTGAAATAACTCAGATCAGAGATGTCTGAGTCCCTGCAGAATCTGGTTTCTAGCTGCTACTGACTGGAAGCTTTACCAAAGATTCAGTCCTGCTATGGATACAATGGGATACTTTTACTGAAACCTTAGGTCAAATTCAGTGTAAAAAGAAAGCAAAATTCCTATAGTACAAGCAACTAGATTCTAGTATCATCTTGCTGTAGGAATGCTTTACTTACAAATGCTAAATTAGTTTCAATTGTACTGTGAGAAATGCCATCAGCCTCTTCTGCAATTAACAAGGACACCAAAAAGTTGAGCCTGTGCTCGATGCCTATATGTCGGCATTTCCTCCTTAAACCAGCATGTGACATATATGATAATCTTAGTTCTGCTACTTCTACATGTTTTGAGGTTAACTGATAACCAAGACAATTTAAATTAACGTGAGGACAGAACCTGACAATCTACTGCACAGTGGCAGAAATTATGCAAACCTTCTGCTTGTTCCTGCTGCAAGGAGGTGCCTAACAGCACTCCCTCCATACGCTGCTGAGATACACGTTACTTCAAACCCCTTGATTTACTTCTCTACCCATATTTCAGCCAAAGTATACTGCTTAATGATGCATGTTCCAGGAGGTTCCTTGTTTGGCGCTATTAACTTCTAACGACGTTGCTTCGAACACAATTAAGTAATTAAGAAGTTTTAGGGCCACACGAACATTGTTTACTCTGCTAATAACTAGAGCAGTGTCAATAAAAAAGAAATTTACTGGGAATTTGCAATGGTGCAATTGAAACAGAATGAGGTTATTACTACATGTGACCACTTCTTCTTAAGCCATTGTCAACATGCTTAGTACTTGTCTGTGAAAACATACAAATTATAAATAAACTTAAATGTCAATTGAAGTATGTTTTAAGAATATCTAGGATGCACTGGGTCTGGAGACACTAGTATACTATAGTCTATTGCCAAAAATAAATGATGGAGAGAAAGAGGAGGTATTTTCAGACCCCATTCCAGCTACTCCTCAACTGCTAAAACTGTCACTTAAAAGGGCACTGCAGCTTGCAACACTTGTGGTCCCTTGAGAACACTCTGATCTATTAATTCAGATGACACCCATGCTTAAAAATCTGGTAACTGAGGAACGGTACAGTGTCATCACTTGCCATCAGATGACAAGTAATGAGCAAAAGTCTCAAGGCAACAACATTAATTTTGAAGATAAAGTAGAACTGTGGAAGCTCTGAAGATATGAGAAATAGACAACCGTGTTTCTTTTCAAAGAATAGTTAAAATTTAATGCTTGCTTCAGCTACTAACATAAAAACACAAGCTTTCTCTGCCCCCCAAGTATCTTTTTAGGACTTACCGTTACTCCGAAGAAGTTGGTTTCATTCATAGCATCCAGAAAAATTTTGCCAAGTTTGTGATTTGTGTAGTTAAAATCTTCTATTTTTTGGTGCTTATTGGTGGCATTCAGATACTTCATTGCCCGCTGCAGGGTCTTGGCAATCACCCATATTCCATCATAGGCATAACCATGAAATTTGCTGGATTGTCCATCACCACGCTTAGCATTGTATTCCCTTTCATATTGCTGTGGAGTCTGCAAAGGAGAAAAACTTCAGTTTTACTTCAATACCTACTTTACAGAGTCGTGTCCAAACCTACATCTTGGTCTGCACCCTCCAGTTATAGAGACATGTTTGACTAATACTGACAACACTGTCAGAACAAAAATTAAGAAAGAAATTAAATACTTTGAATGTGTGCTGCCTGACTTACTAGACTGACTTGGAGAGAGACCTAGGAGACAGAAAGACTGAAAAGCAGTTGTCCCACTTCTCTGTATGAAGGACAACTTGCTATATTTTGTTTTCATACAAAAGGCTTCAGTTCAACCTAAGCTACTAGCACACTGGTGAGCCCTAATACTAGAACGGAAGATGAGTCTGTATCCCTGCAAATTAGTGGTCTGCTTACACTTTCTAGGATAATGCAAATCAAATAACCTTATTTGACCAACTATTTGCTTAATATGAAATCATCTGAGTGCCAATTTGTCTGGTTTACAAGTTTACTATGCTCTTTATGGTGTGCTATCTTATGATGAGTTGCCTTTTTGCGTAGTTGCCTTTCGTGCTCACTCAGCAAGGCATGAAAGACAGATTAAAAAAAAGATGAAAAGCAGCAAAATGAGACATGTTTATTCATTGGTCAGAGTCTGCATGAATTTGTTCTGTGATAAAATGTTATGTACTTTATGGAAATACTGCATATTTATGTATTTAAAACAAACCCTGTCCCCTGCCCCCAGGTTCTGAGCGGCACAAATCACCAATGAAATTAGCTGTTGGCAGGATTAGGTTTAAATATAAAAGTTTTCTCTTTCTGTGCTCAACTATTTAACGTGACATGACACAGCACATGATACTGCAGATTATAATTCAAGCTTTACTGTACATTTAACAGTAATGTTCACACAGAGGGGAGAGGACAGATTTGAGGCAAGGGACTTTACTGCTCCCCTACCCTATAGAGAATTGGAACTGATTTCTGAATATTTAAAAATTGAAAAGCAGTGTAAAGATGAGACTGACTATGATGACTGACAGTTCTCTTTCCAGAAGAATCCTTTAGCTTCACCTCCCTCCTCAATACTTTGCTGTGTCAAGGCTCTGTTGAGACAAATGGTGGTATAATAAAGCAGTTGAAGGAAAAACACTAACCCTTCCTGATATGGTCTTTATCATTTTCGAGCTGAGAGGCTCAAAATCCACTCCAATATAACCTTCCATGGCTGCAAGAAGATTTTTGCTGAGACATTGTGAAGAATTAATCCAGGATTCCCACCAAAGGTTTTCGTACCATCCTGGAATAATCCACTGATACTTGCTGCCATACATTTCTTCATCATAAGCCTACAAAGAAAGAAAAATAGAAAAACTAATAGACATATTGAACATGAAAGTAATTGTTTTCTATTCATGTTTTTTTTTCCATTATTAATGAAAATATGATGTAATGGAAGGATACACAAGTATTTGAACAATTTAGAACAATTATTTGCTAATAAACAAAATTCCTTTCTTAAAGATTCCTATCTTCAAAATTCAAGTCACAAGAAGTCACAAAAACCTATTCTGCTTTCAAGAGACCATTTATTCAAAAACAGAAAACTAAAATAGTGGATTCTAAAACTGGAGGATATAAAGGGGAACACTGGTAAAAGGCACAACATTTGCATAGAAAATTCTTCACAACTATTACATGAGTGACAGGACCACCATGCTACCACCTCTAAACTGTTCCTTTTATCCTAATATAATCATGACCACATAAACCAGGATAACGATAAACAAGGAAAGTCAGATCCTAGGCACCAACAAATCATAATGTTGCAAATATTATTTACGTGACTGTCCTAAAATGGAAACCAGAGGGATGTTAAGCAAGTAGTTTATTCTGAGGAGGATGAATCAACAGTACATTGATAAAGCAAGAAAATCTCAGTGATATCTCTTTTTTTAAGCAAGAAATTTCTTCAGGTCAAATTCTATATTGTTTTAATGCTGAATACAGCCCACTGTGCTCAAAAAAGTATACTGAGGTGATGGTTACATAGCAGATACATATAACTGGAAACAGAAATACTTTATTAGTCAGGTACATACACTCTTGTGCCTAAAAGCTGGTCTACTCACAACAGATATTCTATTCCACTGCGAATAAAGACTGTTCTAGTAAATTTTATCTCACTGTCCTGAAACTAGATAGTTTTCTTTTGACATTTCAGTCAGACTCCATTTCAAAACAGCAGGTTTCATGCTTCTTTAGCTCCTAATACAAGCAATACTGGAGATACAAGAAACACTTATAAGATAAAAATTCCAATTTTTATAAATACATGGTGCAGCCTTAGAGCTCTTAACTGGAAATCTGTTATGTCTTCACAGAAAATGTTACAGAAGGAGGAAATGATGAGGATGCTAACAGGACATATTAGTCATTCAGAACACAACAGTTTTGAAAAGTATGATGATAGCAATAATGATACCAAAAGCCTACCAGATAAATGAAATGAACAGCAAAATATACAAAATAGGACAACCTCCTAAATATATTACTATCCAAATTAAAATTAGTCTTTAAATCCCTGAAGGCTACTACAGTGGTGACAACTCTAAATGTACTATGCACAAAGCAGATTTGTTTGGCCCCTTGTTGCAATAGCTTTTGTTCAGTCAAAAATAAATTTTATGCATTCATACACAGAGCTGCTTGAAAGTGCTCCTGTCCGAAACCCCGTGTCTCAAATCTCATATCTTACTTATTCCACAGTCCACATAAATTGTTTGTCTTTCTCATGCTCATTCATTCTACCCTTCTAGAAACACATCTGCTTTGGTCCTCCTGCCCACTTCCACTCTTGCAATACTTAATCTTAGGTCCACCTGCGAGGAAAACAGCAACCCCATCCAGTAATACTTCTTGATGTCTAAAAGAGTTTCTATTACACATTAGGTCATTCAAGACCTTTCAGTGATATAGTGTCTTTTATTTGACAGTTTTCAAATTACTGAGGACACAAATTGACACAGAATAGGCCTTTTAGAGAAGGACAATCTTCTGTAGCTTCCCCTGCTTCATGGAAATAAAACTATCAAGTTGTGGGTTGCAAGAAAGTATTGGCTATGAACTATTCTAAAACTGAAGCTGTTGAAAATGTTCTGTTAGCATAAGGACTTCGGCCTGTTTCCTCCACGATCTAAGAGTTCCCTGGGATATGGAATAAAAACTGAAAGTTTCAAAATAGACAGAAATTCCACCCTGGAAACAAAGAATCACTCCCAACAAGGCTGCACTGAAACTTTCACATTGCTGCAGGAATTTGGTTTAAAACAAACAAAGAAAACTAATGAACACTTTAAGAACTGAGCTCCTCATTCGAGATCCAGTGGAATGATAGGTCTGGGAAAGGCAGAAGAAGGAACAAAATCAGCACCTCATGGTGCACCAAAACTGAGCACCATGAACATGCAGCCATTTTTCTAGTGACAGCACAGTTGTTAGATTTCAGGCATCTCAGTGTTTGAGTTCCAGACTTGTTTAAAAAAAAAATTCTTTTTGACACTATTTCCTCCCTGTAGATTCTGCTAAATTGAGATGATTGTGATGCTGAAAAGACACATTTCATTCAAGTACGTGGGGTTTTTTTTAACTGCTTGAATGCACACAGACCATTTCTTACAGGTTTTATTTTCTAAGGGGAAGATTTGTTGTCATACAAGAGCAAGGTGAAGGTTTACATGTGCTTTATGCATGAACAGCATATTCATATGTCTCCCGTAATCCTTCCTGCAGGCCCTATGTAGGATGGACAGTCCTGAGTTGCTGTCAAGCAGCCAGGAAACTGTCCTGGACATTTTTGGCCCTAAACCTTGACACCGTGTGAGATTGTGGGGCCTTTTTTTTTTTTTAACTTTTCATTCTTGTTTGAATCCATAAAGATATGCTTATTTACAAGAAAGAAACTTCTGCAAGAGATCTTTCTATGTGTAGGAAAACATTACTGTCAGTTTGTGTAAATGGCCCTGCAAAATCTTACCCCCATTGAATTTCCATCATGTTTCTATCACATCAGCACGGACACGTCCCACCATGGACATATCCCACCTCTACAGGAATGTCTTTAGACTTCTGAATTGCAATGAACCTCCATCTGTTTCTCATTACAAATCAATAGCATATTTAATTCTGAAACAGAGACTCAGCGGTAAAACTTTATCAGCTCAAGGAGAAGAGAGTGCAGTCCTTTTGTATCAACCGTGCTCATTAGGCTTGGCTTTAGTCATTATTAAATGTTTATTCAAAGAGTCACCTAAAGCTCGTACAGTGACCTATGCATAATAGTTATCTTCTTTAATTGTCTTCAGACAGATAATTGCATCAGCTAGATATCAGTCCTGATGTGTACCTGGCTATACTGCATTATATCTATGGATTCAAAATAATATGTTGGAAAAATTCCCTCTTTTTTTTTTTTTTTTTAATAAAATTTTCTGCAGAACTGAAGTTTTTGTTGGGAAGATGCAATGTCATGTTCATCCAATCACAAATAAAAAAAAAAGATTATGTCTATCAAACACAGTTGACCATTTTGATTATTGAAGTATTCATTTTTGAGAAAAAATGCCCTAATCTCTGTTCCATGGAAAATATCACATTCATCCCACTGAGGTGAAAATAACATTAGAAAGCTAAGATTTCCCATAGAATTAAACTTGCTAACTGTCTTTGACACTACTGTGAAATGAATAAGTGAAGCTTATTTAAATCATCGTAGGAAACACCTGCTAACATTCATTTTGGCTTGAATTAGTCCTTTGATGTTCTTAAAGTTTGCCACTAAATTAGATTATCTTTTAGCCCATTTATCTCTGAGTTACATGCTCTGCATCTTTGTGTGTGTTTATTCCGAGAGAAAGGGGAGGAAATAGCCAAGCAAAATGAAAATGAGCATATTGTGGCCAAAGCAGAGCAATGAAGCTGGTGAAAGTTCTAGAGAACAAGTCTTTTAATGACCAGCTCAGGAAACTGAGGTTGTTTGGTCTGGAGAAAAAGAAGCTGAAGGGAGACCTTATCGCTCCCTACAGCTACCTGAAAGGAGGTTGTAGTGAAATGGGGAGTTGATCTGTTCAACCAACTAACAAGAGATAGGAGAAGAGGAAATGCCTTCAAGTTGCACCAGGGGAAGTTTAGGTTGGACATTAGGAAAAATTTCTTCACTGTTGTGTTGTAAGTATTGGACCAGGCTGCCCATGGAAGTACTGGAATCACCATCACTGGAGGTATTTAAAAGACATGTAGATGTGTCACTTAGGGACATGATTTAGTGGGACTTGGCAGTGTTAGGTTTACAGTTAAATTCAATCTTAAAGGTCTTTTCCAACCTAAATGATTCTGATTCTATATAAACATCAATGGATGTCCTGAGGAAACCTCACAGTATATGACTGTTGAATCCAGACAGAATTTGAGGCAGACTTTAAAGATTTTTTTCCACCTACATAAATCATTAGCAAATAATATTCTGGTTATAAGCACGGTCAGAAAAAAAAAAAAAAAAAATTTGCACTAGTACGACAGCAGCTTCCTTTAACAAACTCAGAACCTTTTTTCTGGCTGACATAGGTAACCCTGTAAACAGGGAATCACAAGTGAAACTTGTCTGAGGATACACCTGGGAAGAGGGTCAGAAAACTTGACATACCTTAATTATTGTGCTCTTAGACACATAGCTGTAGGAGTGCCTGAGTCAACAATATATTTTCTGAGTAATAACAAGCTTACTGACATATTGTAGTGCATTAATATATAAATGACCTACTTTGAACTGCCCTCTCCTGCTTTCAGTCTCCTGCTGAAACTCTCATATGAATACATTTACACAAGCCTAAATACGATATCTCCAGGCTCCATAAAAATCCACCTTATTATTTTTGACACTAATGTACTTTAGAAGCAGCCATCACTCTTTAAACCACTCTGAATTAGGCATATTTCCCATGTTAGTACCAAACTGCTGCCACAGAAAGCTGCAGCAGGCATTTGTGTGAAAGAGACATTCCCCATCTGAAAACCTTCAAACTAGAGCAGTGCAGACAAGAGGACAACCTGCCCCTCCAAGGATTCTAGGATTTTTTTCAGTGGCCTCACATGCACACAGACATGGAAAAGAATTGTAGATGAAGGCAATGAGAAATTAAGGGCAGTGGCATAAGTGAAGCCAACTTCTTGTCTTACATTACGTTGGAAGACATTTCTGACCAGGACCACTCAGCTGGGGAAACGCAGCCCAACCACAAAAGATCTGAGGAGGAGCTGGGCTGTGGAAGGACAATTCCTTCTTCCAGGAATGGAAACATGGGAGACTATCTCTGCCAATTCAATTGAAATGATAGAACAAAAAGATCCATATACAAAGATTTATCTGAGATCAGAAGAACAAAAAAAAAAGAATAATACTTTCCATTTCCTTTTGGATGCAAACAGATTTTGTTCCTTCCAAATATACTCCACAATCTCCTTTCCAAATTTTGCCAGCATCTGGAACTGTTGCTGAGTATGAGCCAACGTGTGTCTGAAGCACATGTAGCACTCAGATTTTGAATTTCTGCCTTTCCTTTCTTTCCTTGGATAGGTAACTGTCTCTCTAAGTGAACACTAAAAAAACACTCTCTGAAATTCAGGTGGCATCATATTGATTTTCCACTATACGTACTGTGTTCTTGGCTCATACAGGATTAATCTGGTTATTTAGAGGCAGAATTCAATACCAATACAAAATGTAGGCCACTAAAATCTGACTGTTTGGGATTTTCTTTTTTTCTTTTTAGCAGGCACAAATAAAGATCCATGTTTTAATCCTTCTGCTTTGAATGGCAGCCACACTGTGCATGTTTGCAGCACATTCACACACAGGAACAAGTGGTGAGGACAGGGGATTTTATGTATGCTGGTCTTACTACATTTCTTGTAATTCAAAAAAAATTATTTTTTACAAACTAAATTTGCTTTAATGTAGAATGTGCAAAACGTACAGCAGTCAGTAGTGAATGATAACTGTACAATCAGCAACGTTTTGAGTATCAGAAATTATTATGGTTGCTTAATTAGCACGTATAGGAACTGCTTGAATTTCTTCCAAAGCAAAACATGCAGAACCACAAACAGGCAGATATTACCACCAGAACTCAACTCTTGAAGAAGACTCAAATCTTGCAGTTCTTTCTATCTGCTGCTACATATAGAAGTGTTTCCCTGGATCTGATATGAAGAGAAACACTCAAGCTCGGTTTGGCATTTAATTCCAGAACAGGAAAGCAATAAGAAGAAGCTAATCATGCAGTCCATGCCTCAGTTCCACTGAAGTCAAGTACAAAGTATTTTATTGAAAAAGAAATGGAGTATACAAACCTTGACAGAGCTGAACCCCGTAAATAAACGCTTATGCTGAAATTATTTTTTATTCAAATCTAACATATTCTTTATTCTGATACGCAATTAAATCTATTTACTTACACAGCAGAAAACTTTCACAGCCATTTGCTCATCAAACTGGCCAAGGATTATTCGGACATCGTTACCCTGCAGATTGAGTAAAATATGTGGCAGTTAAATACAGTCACAGTCTTTCCAGAAACTACTTCTGTTGGCCATTCAAATCCTGTAGAGAGTTAGCACAGATTACAGCTGCAGACAGCAAAATTAATTCAGAACTACTCTGTTTTCTGTAAGTTCAAGAACTAGAAATACCACAAGACAGAGCATCTGAGGTGTTTGAAGGAAATGATGAAGCAACAGCACTGAGAATAAAAGTGTAATATTTATCTAGTCAAATATTACTACTCAATAACACTAAAATATCAAATGTTCTTTTGATCCCTTGCAAGATTTCTTTTAAAATTTTGCAAATTAAAACCAGCTGAAAATGCATGCTTTTCATTGCTTACATGAACTACTGATGTAAAGTTGAAAGACTGGAGATATGTGAGATAAAATGCCTCGATAATATGCTTACTTTAGTAATTTTTAAAGGCTTTACTCATACAACATCTTCTCTACAGTCAATATAACACATTGTCAATCCCTCGTCTCCTCCTCCCTCCCACCTCCACACATTAAAAAAAAAAATTAAAAAAAAATCACACTTTAAGAATCTATGACTGAAGTAAAAAAGAGATCATTTTACTTTCATACTTAGAAATATATCAAGAAAATATTCCTAAATTCAGAAGCACATGCAGGAAAATATTTCTTCAGGCAGAAGGCTATTTTTTCCTCATGTGAAAAATTGCTGCTAACATATATAAAACACAGAACAGATAGATTTTATGACTTAATATTACCTTTTATTTCACACAAAAGCTGAGTTCTCAGCAAAAGCTTGAGAAAAATCTAATTTTTCATTTCTTTTATAAAACACTTGGTGAGAATTACTAATAGCTCTTTCTTTCTCCAAGGAAAAAAAGGAACAGATGATTCAGTGTGAATTTCAGTGGCAAGAGTTTTAATTAAATCAATTTATCAAAGATTTTCAGTCTAGATAATTTTAATGTTTATTTCCTGTTCAGCAGAAAATGTTATGATGGACAGTGCAAAAAGATACTGGAATGATTCTGCAATTAAATGCATGAAATTAGTATGACTCTTAGCATGATTAAAGTCAGAAAGAACGTAATGTGTCTTGCTCATTCTGAACCTGGGCATTTTCAATTAGCCTGCTTCTCTTTAATTTATATTTAACCACAGATTGATAAAGTAATATAAATCTTATTGAAACGAATTAGATTATTTTAAAATGAATCCAACAAGGTCACATGAAACTAAATAAATTACACAAATTATAGCAATAGTATGACAGTTTTTGAAAGGACAATAAATAGATTTAGGAATTATGCAGCAAACCCCCCTAACTTCCATTATTCCTATTTTTCACATTTTAAAAACAATTTTGGTCATTCTTGGAACTCTGACTGTGAATTGCTTGACCTCTCTGAACATAAAAATGTAAATTTAATGTTTGGGGGGGAAAAAAAAAAAAAAAAAAGCCAAGTTTGGTTAAAAAATGACACAGCACTTTAAATAATACACACAATAAATTCCCTTTCATTTTATAACATGATGTGAACCAATTAAGACAAAACCCCAACCTCAGAAACTATGTGACCTCCCAGTTTCTGAGTGGCAGAGCCTGTAGGCAGTGTGTAGAGAATAACCCCAGCAGTGCTGCCCGCTGGCTGAGCAACAACCTTCAGCCTGAAGCCGTAGTGTCTGGTGCATGGCTCCATGCCCGAAGAGATTGTTTCCACCTGATGACCACATAACCCAGAGGACATTTCCCACAACGGCTATTCTTCCACTGTAAAGCACCACAAGAACTGTACAGTCCATCGTGTATTTTTTTCCCCCATTCAGAAATATCCTATCTCATTTCAATAACCTTACTGTCTTGAAGGACTGGTTGATATAATATCATTGTGCAATTTGTTTGGCAATAGCACTAAAATACACAAATCCTGCAGATTCAGCCACATGAGTATGTGGCTCTACAATCCCTTTAGTCTATAAAGCAGATAGGTACACAAGAAACTCATCTTGAGAATATTTTTCATGGAAGGCATAGCAGAGCACTCATTTTAATGCTGGCAGTCAACCCTATTTTCAAACATTCTCCGTTCTTGTTCAGGAACCCAAGCAAATGGGTGTATTTGCTGATCTGTCCAGGAGATCCCAGTTCTGAATATCTGAATAAGGACTGTAGGGAAGTTGGATTATCTGTCAGTCAGGAGTCTCCACTTCCAATGTGAGCTGAGCAGGAAATCTGCCAACTGTGAGAAGCACATGAAAACCCAGTTCTTGAGAAACCCTGATACTCAACTAGAAAGCTTCACAACCCAAGTTCAGAGATCATCTATGGCTCTAGAACATGATGATCTCTGATATTCTGTCATCCTTGGGATGTATGATCAAGCCAAGATGCAATACCCAAATGTTCTTTTGCCTAAATTAATGAGTTTCCATGTTAAACACATAAAGTAATGTTTTTGCAGCACTCAATACAGTAAGGAGGTCATTAACACATCTGCATTCACTAAAAGATTTGGATGGTATCCAACACCAAACTGACTGAAGAAGATCAAAAGACATGTTCTATTACCATCTATTATAGAATAAGTCATGAGTCCTCCATTTCAAGTATTATGGCATTGAAGACTACAGCAAAAGAAAGTTGTATTCTGATTCAAAGACATAAGTCATGACCTTAAAAATGTTCTTTTCTATCTCTTCTTGTGTGCAGTATGCTAAGAAAAAGAAGGCTACTCAGAAATATGAATCCCAGTTCTCCCCAACATTTGTCCTGGTATTAACCCTTTGAGTAGCTGAGAAAGTCAGAATCCACATATGCTCAGTACTGGCAAATGATGTCTCCAAGAAGATAATGCCAAGAGTCAGTCAGTAAAGTGACTGGAGATAGGACCAAATGAGAGAAAAAAGGGCACATGGGAAAGAGAGACAGACCCAATAAGGAATGCAGGTAATGAGTATTCACACTTTTTAGGCAACGATGGAGCCAACAGTTGGGGAAGTAGCAGTAGACTTGAGACCATTACTGAATAAGGGTCTTTGGAGGGAGAATTAGGACTTTTCAAGAGCATGGAAAATAGGAAGCTTGACAAATGCAATCTCAAAAAGTCCAGAAGAAAATGGAAAATGGAACAACAATCTAGACAAAGGCAATCAAAGCTTGATGTGAAATTAGAGAAACAGAACACAGCATTGAGTAAGCAAGGAACTTCAGACTGGGATGAAGATCCAGAATGAGACAGGGATGTTGCTGGGTTAAGTGAAGATTATAGGACCACAGGATCAAGCTGACAGTGAATATATGACTTAGTATCTTTTTCTTTGTCCAACTTCATAAAGTTGCATCATGAAGAACATAATATATAATTCTAGGTGATTAATCATCTATGGGAAATCATATATTTTTATATATATATGTATTTATATATAAAAATATATAAAAATATATATCTATAACCATACAGATATCAATAGAATGCTGTGAGACACATTGACTGGTGTTTTATGGCTTGCAGTTAAAAAGAGTGAAAACTTTAATATGCAATCATGCAACCAAAGAATTGTACATTAGAACACATGTAGAAGGAAATAATTTAGCAAAGTCTATACAATAGCTTTTCCTCTTCCTTAATGTTTTTCCTCTGTGCAATGATGCACTCCTTAGTAAGCCTCTTTCTCTACAGCTCTGCTTTTTAGATTCCCTTCCACATTTTTCCCAAATTTGTTCCTGAAGAATTGCATTTGTGATGGGTAATAAGCATCTATGTCATGCCAGGCTTGGGTCTGCTGGTTCTGTCCTGCGTAAGAGACACTAGGTCTTCAAATTCATGCAGGACATAGCTCAAATCCCTTGCAGAGATTTTACCTGGATGGATAACGAAGTCTGTACAAGTTTATCAGAGCTGGGTTCACATCAGCTCTCACAGGTCAGGGTATATATCCACATAGTGTCATGCAGAGATGTATCATACATTTATTGGGACATAATTTTTTTCCTCCTTCAGCCACACTGCTAACTGACTAGCAACCAGTATGAATTCCTGGCAAGGATATACTGTTCCTTTACATCAACCCTCATGGGACTGATGCAAGTTAACACAGTGTAACTCTATTGTAGGGATCAAAGTCATCACTCACTGGATCCCAGCACGCATCAAGTACTCTCTCACAGAGTTGTAAATTGCTTGCATGGAGCTAAAGTGTATTTGACAGAGGAGTTTTTAATTCATGGAACTAGGCAAGTGATCTATGAGATGATTAAAAACATCCCAGGGGGAAGGCAGCTCCCCAAACTGCACTTATATAAAAAGACCAATGTTTAGACCATTTGCCAGATGGTGAGCTGTCATATTTACTCTTCTCAGAGATTAGAGTAGCAATATCAGCATTTAAGCTTTGCCCCTCGGTAAGCAATACATATGTTCCCATATGGACTAAAGTTCAAACAAGAAAATGAAGAACAGTTACATTTCATTCACCCACAGTTCTGGTGGACTCCCCATAAAAACCTGTTTTATAAATGAAGACTATAGTACAGCCTCAAAAATGAATGTCTCTCCTACTTCTTTCTTTCTCTCCTTCTCTCCTTCTTTCATCTGGGAGAGGATATAAAGTGTCTTTGGTACTACTGGCATCTGAGTAGCACAAACCCTGAAGCCAGTGAGGATCAAGACACCCAAGATCCTCCACTGAGGGATGAAGAACAACTTGTCTCCTCCACTGCCATTTCTAACTGCCTCAGATATGAGGCACTCTTTAGACTTTTCAGAGTTTTTGAGTGATGCACATTATGCTGGAATACGCAGCTTTTTCTCTTTTTTTTTTTTTCAGTCTGCAGAGCTTCCCTTCTGTGATCAGATTTTAATCTGTCTCATTTCTAATGACTAACACCACAATGTTGTATTACACAGCTTTCCAGAGAAGGATTGCTACAATATCTCATCTGCCAGGAAAAGTCAACGTCTTGGCAGGCTCTTTATAAAATATCTAAATTGAACAGCTCAGATAATCTGTCTTATGCTCTACCATATATCTGACAGTCAAGATGTTATCAATAAGCCTACTCAAAGCTGGGCAACTTTGTCAGTAGAAGTATCCACATGTTCTGGCTTCTAAATGCCTGGATGCCCACTTGAAGAACTACAGATGAGCCTTGGACCTTAGCTATGGAATCAGTGATGGTGAAGGTGAATTAAAGGATGTCAGCTCACACCATCATAACATGCTGGCAAAATGTGCTGATGTCTGTGTTAGTGTGCATGTCACTCAAGCAGATTGAGGCCACATCTGAAACTCTTCATGGCCCAAAATTTTAAAATTTAATTAACTTGACTGATAGAATGAGAGATCATGTTCAGTCAGTATCCAAAACACTTAATTGTATTTGGGAATCCAGATGGAATCTGTTTCATTGAACTGGAAGTCATATATTGCAGGTTTTTTTGTCCTACATTCAAGATGCAAGAAATCTGGAAGCAGAAGTCTTGTTCCTCATACAATTTGCCTGTGCATGCTTAGAATTTTTAAACATTTGAGTTCATGTACAAATGCATATCCTCCAATATTGCTTTTTTTGAACACAAAAATGAGTTTTAAAGATATTCATAAGCCTAAATTTACTTTCAAAGTGTGATTCAAACAGGCTGGAATCGATGCAGTAAAAATTAGGGTGTTGCTGTGAAAAATAGAAAACATGTATTTCTGCAAATCATGAGATATTTCTATTTTGTGTTGCATAAACATTAACTCCACCAATTTAAACTGTGTTTCTAAAAATAAAAGGTATTTCATGTCTTTTTGAATCACAAGTACAGTAAGCAGATACCGGTTTCCTAGATTAGGTTTCCATCTTGAAGACAGGAATAAAGATTTTTAGATCTGGATAGCTAAGTTGTGCCTGACATATGTACCTAAGAACAAGTAAACCTACATTCCTATCAAGAATAAGTGATTATTTATTGTTGCAGTAATGTGTTTTGAAGAAGAAATCAAGAGATAACTTTAATAGTTTGTCAGAGTCTTCTGGTTTACATGATAAAACAAAGACCAAGCTGTTGATGGTCAGGAAGGCTAGAATCTCACTGCTGCTTCTAACCTTCAGCCTAAATGCACACATGCCTTCATTTTTTCTTGTTATTAAATCATCCATTGGTTTAAATAGCTCTGCCTTCAGAATTATTAATTTTCTCACACCAAGGGTTAAAGACCTTGCAAAAATGTGGATTTTACCAAGGGCACGTACTGGCATATTTTCAATGCAGATAGGAAATGCAAACTGGCTTAGACCGGACAGACAAATGACTTGCTATAAACATGATCTTTACCTGCTAAGCTTTAAACATTCAGCCTTTCATTTCTATACAGTGGGAATAATAAGCACATTTAGTTTACCATGCTTCAGACCTAGTTAGCTTCAGTAGTGGTCTAGTTTTATGCAGTTCGATATCCTTGCTTTAATGTTAGTTTTTTAATACCATTCAGTTTGCTAGGGGGTTTAAAATCCATTTTATGCATATTTAAGTATTTGCAGGATTGTGGCTTTGTGTGTCATATCTATTTGATGCCAGCAATAATTTGATCTTCATCATTTAGAAGTGCTTTCTTTTGCTGTTCAATCTTTTTTGTCATGTTCACATGCAGTCTAAGATTCATATCTCCTGAGTCTAGTTCATTGCTGGTTACACTCCACGGTAATGCTAATATATAGTTTTAATTTTATGAGATGCCAGGAACCTACTACATCATTATAATAAGAGAAGGATGCTAAATTGTTCTGCTATTAATTTTTGGTTCCTTTTTTTCCCCACATTTTCTATGAAATAATGCAGATGACATAAGCAAAGAATTCAATCTAAAAAGTGTAATGAAGCTAACAGAAAGGTGCTCAATGCCTTTGCTGCCTGGTAATTTACCTTAAAAGGGTTCTGGTTCAAGCCTCAAGAGACTTCCCATGTGCTTTTGGTGCAAATATTAAGTCAGCAACAACTTGCTTTACTCAGCATCCCTATGAGGAACTATGAAAATATTATGCATAGACATTCATTAACTTAAGCATGACTAGGCCCTCAAAATGCCATTTGTTGACTTTATTATGCATTGGAATCTAGCAGTATATCATTCTTATGCAAATTTTGTTTTACTAGCCTTCTTTGTAGGAAAAAAAAACCCAAAACCAAATGTCATGAGGTCATCACCACTCTCTCTTTGTTTCTCAAACAGTAGCACATACCTTAAGCTTCTTTACACTTGTGCAAGGATCATTGGAGAAACTCTCAGTGTCTGAAATCTCAATGTCTTCACCATACAGGACTCCAGTCAGATCATTCCTCACCTGTCAGAAGTTGAGAAAAAGGCAAACTAGTGAACCGAGACTCAATGAGGAGGAAGCAGATGGACTATATTTATCCTATAATGACAAGCAAGGATCTCCATGAGGATGGATGAACCCCCATTTTTTTTCCATTTTGCCTAACATCTGATCAAAGCACTATTCTTTTACAACCATAATCTACTACCAACGAGGGTACTTTGTAAAGAGCTTTACTCTGTGTGATGAAAAGTTCACAGTGGGCTCCCATTTTGCATCATGGTGATGGACAATTCTTGTGTATTTGCAGTGCTGTTAAGACCAAGGGGCTTTCTTGTAGCCAAAGTGATGTTTGAGACTCTATAAAGGGATAAGACTCATCAAGAAAATTCTTTCATATTATCATTGCTGAGTGCTGATTTGAAACCACTATCAGGTGGTCCTAGCATGAATCAAGCAGAGCTTAGCTTACATCAGTTAGGGATTGGTAAAGCTTAATGAACTCCTCTGTGCCCTCCCCTTTTCTTAAGAGCATGAATACAATCATGGGGCAGGAAGTGGTATGGTTCACTTTAAGGTGACACATGCAACCATATACCAACAGATTTTCTCACTTGTGTTTTTATAGTGGCAAGACTCTGTCCTCTCTGAGCTGCCTAATAGCACAAAGAAGCCAGATAACATACAAAGCAGATTTAGGTTGGGTTTTTTTCCCATATAACTACTTCGAGTTTTTCTGTCTTAATCTAGTTTTCCTCCAGACACAAGACTATTAAAACAGAGTTTCGCATTACTATTCCTAACAAATGAGCAAAAATAGTTTTAGCTGGATGTAACATGGTTACAGACAGAAATGAAGAGACTGACAGTCAGATTTTAAACTAATAAAATTCATTGCACTGACTGTCATTTTATTTGTATAACAGAAATAGGAAAAGCAAATCACAGTGTAAAACAGGTATCCCAAATACAATACATAGAAAAGAAATGTGATATTTAAACAGGAAAATTTAGAAGTCTATAAATAATATGCAGGCAATTTCCAATGACCTCCTTTATGGGTTGTTGCAATTATATATTTTAAATCTCCCTCCTAACTCTCCTTTTCCTTGACCTCCTTTGAGAGAGAAGAGCAGTCCATTGAAACATCTGAAAATATTTGATATACAGTGACATGGTCAAGTAAAGAAGAGGAAGTGGTATCTGTCCTTCAGGAGTAGGAGCTTCTTCATTTCAATTGAAATAACCATAAAGTTTGCATAATTGGAAGAGAAAGATACTTTATCCATGGAAAAATAAGCCCCAGCTATTGCTAAATTTCTTCTGCTGAATTTCCTCATGCCTAAGTATACAGTAAAAGCAAGAGGATGCAATGACATATGAAAGGTCACAGGTGAAACTTCTGGGTTCTGCTGTCAGCTTTACTTTCAAGACAGACTCATTGGTTCAGTAATCCTTCAGCCTTTCTTTAATATATGGTTTTTGAACATCCTTCCTATCCATGCGTGTTCGTGGTTCTGTTGGGTTTATTTCATGCTTTTATGTCTACCATGCATTATATATTTTTCTTTTGGTATGCTGCTCAGGCTGTTTTAGATAAGCAACACAGTTTTTAGTTAAAAAAATAAAAAATGAAGCTATCTTTGTACTTTTGCAAATTTCTTCAAGACAAAGAAGCATTATCGGGTATCTGTAATGTAGTAATTGCATTAATTGATCCTCAAACAGCATTTCACCTTTTTGCTGTTCCCTTTAAATTGGTTTAGCCATTTCTTTCTGACAGGTGAAGTATTTCCTGAAGATCATTACCGTACTGGCTACTTTAATGATTTCTTTCATGGCCTCTGTTTCATCTTATCCCTTTTAGCTATGCTTTAAAATTACCAAGACATATTTTTACATTATAACCTCTTACACTGACTAAAACAAGTGGACATGTACATATTTTTTAATTAAAAATTACTTCTGTGAAAGTCAGAATGGTCAGGCCACCAAGGTCTGAGTTATATACTTCATACTTTTGTGATGTTTTAATCAATTTTTAAGCACATTGTGTGAAAACGTATTCAGTGACAAAAAATGATCAGTAGTGACTCCTTTTTCTGCTAGTATACTAGTAAAATGAATGATTGATATTTTAGCTCCAGCAACACCATTAACTGATCCTTCTGATACCTTCTGTAGGGTAGAAAAACTACCCTACACTTTCTTCTGTAAAATAAGTTTTAATTTTTTTTAGTTGTGCGTTTTCTGATATTTTCTTGACTTTTTTTCTGGAGACAGTTTTAGTCATTCTTTTAATCTCAGAGACTAGATTAACATCGCTCAACTGATCTGAGTAGAGAACAGCTGATTTGCCAAACACTGTTTAGTCAAATTAGAGCAATATTAACATGAGAAAAAAATGATTTAAAATACACATTAAATATTATTAAAATAGACTGACATTTATAGATAGGTTAGAGTGGAGGGCACAAGACTGACACTTGATTATAAAAATTACACTTCAGATTGTCTACAAACTCACTGTGATCCCTTCAAAACTTGTTCATGAACTCTGCAAGTGAGGTGTTCTATTGAATATAGCTTTTTTTTTCAGAGCAACACTTAAGTTACATTCAGCTACTGAGTAATTTCTTTGACACCCCCCCTGCCCCATCTGCTCAAAGTCCAAAAACTGTGCAGCTTCCAGAGCTCTTAAGACTTTTCACTGAACTACTGATTAACCTCTCAAAAGACACACCTCATTAGATTTGGTACCAGAGAACTTGGAACCCTTTTCCCTTAACTGCCACAATCAGATATTAGAAGCTTATCAGATGCGTGTGTTGTGGAGATTTTGCCAAAAGAAAGGTCTTTCTTTCCCATTATCAGAACTAGATATTATGAGCTTTATAAGAATTTATAAGTTTTACATTGTTTTTCCAGAAAATAATGTTTTTTTTCCTTTTTAATACAGACTACTAGTCTGACACATGTCATCTTGTGCCTGGTCTGGGGGTATTTTCAATACATTTTCCAATATTTGTTTCCTATTTCCATAGTTTTCTTTCAACATCCTCAGACCTTCCCTTCCCTTCCCTTCCCTTCCCTTCTTTCTGTCTTTTCTTCCTAAATATTCTAAATAGCTCACAGAATTTAAACTTGAGGTTTTCTTCCTACAGAAGTTATTCTTTCCAGTAAATTTAGCTACAGAATCTTCTGATTTGGATTTGGGCCCAACAGCAGTATTTGCAAAGCCACACCTCTGTTTCTAGAGCAGCCGATTCCTGTAGCAAATGCTGCAGCTTTGAATTAAATTAGTGAACCTTAGAATACAAAATGCTGTGTGTTTTCTTTTAGCAGATGCACGCAGGCCTGGAAAGCTATCACCAGCAGTACAAGCAGTTCTAGAGCTCAGCAGTATTTGTTTCATTCTGCCAATTCTGAGTAAAGAAAATTGTAAACTACTATACTTGTGCTTCTTTACTGTGTAGAAAAGGATAATCTCAACTGGAGGAAACTGCTGTAGAAAGTTGTAACAAAACTGCATAAAGTTCTGCTGGGGATCTCAGTTCCTCAGTAAATCTTGCACTGACTTAAAATACAAAATTTTACCATGTGGTTTTAGTCCCTTGTTAACAACTTACTGAAAGTCGTAGGTCTCTGCCTGTTTATATAAATTTTACGCACTTTAAAGACAACAAATTTTCATTTTCCTAAAATAGGAATTACCAGATCTGGTCATCAATAATCCTAGAAGATTTCACAACCCACTGCTAGAGAACCGAGTCATTCACCAATGGCAAAAAATCAGCACTGTCACACTGCTCTGCATACAAAGCTAGATGAAACCAGTATTTCACCATACTGTATATTTAACACATCTACGTGTGGTCAACCTCGAAAATTACTGGGATGCATTCACATTTACCCAGGAGGAAGCTCCAAAAAATGAAGGGTTTGCATCATGTATAAGTGATACAGTTGTGGGAAGAAAAGGATGGCCCTTGTGCTTGAGGCACAAGAGAAGATGGGATACAAGAGAACAGGCTTTCATCCCTCATTCTGCCAGAGCCTTTCTGTGATACAGCTCATACGAGAGAAATAAGATTTTAAAGTTTGCTACCAAGCCTGGCTGTTTCTTTTTTTTTCCTGTGAAGTAGATGGCAGCAATACTTGCCTACCTCATAGCTGTTGTACCAAATTCAGTGATGTTTGAGAGGCAAACAACAAAGTCCCTGACCCTGCACCTGTGGAGGAAGAAATACAGGGGGTTTGAGGAGCCAAGAACTTGCATTGCCAAGGAAGAAATTAATTTCTTTAATCTCTAGCAAACTGGGAGTGTAGATAGAATAACTAAATGGACTGTTAAAGATATAAAAAATTACTCTAAATGAGAATAAATTGCAACACTCGTGTGTTCTGTATCAGGAGGGGTAGGCGTGGGTTTAAGGCAAGAAAATGAATGTTCAGGAGCAGCATATGCCAGCTGCTCCCTAAAGAAGAGGGACATGAGTCCAATAACACAGCCCCTAGACCAGGGACCTCACCAGCCAGCACTCCAGTGAGGGGAGCAGGAGAGGCGTGGAGAAAACAGCTAGTTTCAGCCATGAGCCTGTAATTCCAGGCAAGTTCACAGCATAAGGGAGGTCCAGGGTAAAGCTGGGAAGTCCATCCATGATATCAGGTCTGGTGAGAATAACTAGGGTCAGACACACTCCAGTGATTGCTGGCAGGTTCACACTGACAAGACAGGTCTGAGGACAAGCCAGGAAATGTGTCCAATCCAACAGAGTTAATGCCAGGAACAGCTGTGATGGAGAAAGAGAGAGAGACCAGCACTCCCACAGCATCAGTGGAGCAGGGACTGACAGCACTGGGCTGATCCGAAACGAAGTCCTGGCTTCTGGGTGGGGGGAGCAGCCTCGGAATGCTGGTGAGGGGGCAGAAAGGACTTTTGTTGCTCTCAGAGCCCTGACACTGAACTGTGGTTATTGGTGTGTTTTTTACTTCCTATATGATCTGTGTCTGCTGGTTCTGTGTACAATATGCATACGATCCCCTACCTCACAAGGATATGAAAGTTGCACACACATTGATTTTAAGTGAACAGATATTGGTCACTTTGGGATTCTTAGTGCAAGCACCTGCTCACCAGGAGTAAATAGCTAGCAACCATTTGACCACAATATTTCATTTCTATCAAGCCAATTTTATCACTTTTCCCCAGGAAAATACTAAAGAAAGGATTATTCCTGATGAATTGTCAATCTAATGATGACAGTTTGGTTTCAGGGGTCTCCACTGATTGACAGTTAAAACTAGATATCAGATTATATGTTTAAAGGCTCAGTTTGCTCATTTAATCCTAACTCTGCCAGTTATAAAATAAATTTAATAATTTTTAGATTAATCATACTACTTTGCTTTCAACAGATATTTCTGATGACCTTTTGGTTCACTAAAGCTGCATGTAAGTACTGCAAGCTAAATCCTTGTTGTTTAGGGCAGTCTAATCCTACCAGATGTTGATCATAAGAGACTTCTAATGAATGAGAACTGGTCAGACCAGATGGATTATACACTCAGATATTTTACTAAGATTTCCTGCTGCTGAGATTTATACTGTGTACTTTAAAAAGGTGCTGTAGGAGATTCAGTACAGAGACATAAAAATATGTGTACAAAACAAATGCATGAATTAGAGAAAATATTTCCTCATTACATGTACAAAACATAAATTGTGAGTAATTGTAAAGGGCAGATTACAGTTTCTGGGATTAGTAAAGATAGAGAGATCTCACCATATATGATGCCTTACAAGCAAACATAATTATCCCTATGAAACAAACATATCACTTACATTTAGAGGCTTAGAAGCACTGAGAGAAACTTATTTTTAAGAACTATTGTATCTGGAGAAGAAAAAAATGTGTAATACTAAATACTGATACTTGTCCTTGCCCTAGGAGATGGAAGTTTGAGGTCTGCTTTCACTGATACACACATCATTTGGGATTACAAAAATGAAAGTGGAAGTAGAACCTTATTTACAGCATAGACAGAACACAAAAGATAAGGCATAGATAAACCAAAAGGAAACAGTAAAATATTATTTTAGGTATTAGGAGTCATATTTACAGAAAAATTAAAAAACCAAATATAACATTGAGTAAAGGAGAAAAAAATCAGAGATGTGTTGAATTTTCTTTTTGTTTGAAGAACACAGGTATTTTTAAAAAGTCATATATTGTGTGTGGTTTTCACAGTGAGAGGAAGAGATGAAGGAGCCCTGGGATATTGGGTTTTCACTTGGGAAAACTGTCAGTATGAACTTTCAAGAAAAATATGTCTTTTCTTATTAAATTAGGACTCTAGCACATGGATATAACCTGGAAAGAAATGCAAACTATATAACTCTTGCCTGCAAGAAGTGTCTGAGTGTTTCAGACTGAATGTTTAGAACTAGAGTAATAATAATATTAGTAACAATAATTGAATAAAAATAGGATATTGTATTATTGTATATTTTATATATATAACTACATATTCCAGTTAAAAAATGCTGATTTTCCTCCTTGCCAACATTTTTTGTTGTAAACATTGTGAAAATGTTTTCACAGAAAACCTACATACACATGACTACAACACAGATCATACGTATTCAAACATAAACCTTTATAAAGTCACATATAAAATCCTTTAATTCGCCCCCAAGTTCTCTAAAGTAGAAAAATTTCCTTCTCATGTTTTTTGGTCACATAAGCTAAATATAATGATGATGTTAAACCTAGTAGTTGTGGGTAAAAAGAATCAACAGGAATTTAAAGTTCTTGTTGTAGGGGGGATGTTTATTATGGGTCGTCAAGGTGACTTAGAAACAGTTCAAGTTAGGAAGTGATTTTTCCACAACAAAAAGATACAACCCATCCATCCCATCAAGAAGCTGATCACTTGCTGTCAGGGACTCAAGGATATCTGCATATTACAGTGAAATAAAAATTCAGACAGGAAAAAGAAACAGGGATCTGCACTGTGACTACATACGAACAGATTAAATTCCACTTAATCCATCTAAAAGGATGTTAAGGACCTGTACAATAGGTTCAGCAACACTTTGAGCAGTCCAAAGGAAAAAACCTCTCTTTAATAACACTGGGTACTAAAACAGGGAAACATACAACTCAGCAGTACAGCAGGGAAGGCAAAGGCATCATACATTCCTTATTTGAAAAAATGCATAATGCACTGCAAAGCTAGAAAGGATTCCAAAGATAGCAGGCAAGGATTGAAAGTTAATGATATATATGCTATAAAAACTTTATATGAAGATTTCAGGGGGACCGATGAACAAAACTGTGAAGAAAATATACACAAAATATACTCCTGGTTCATACAGCGTGAGATACCATCCACAAAACCGAAGGCAATGTGGTTCTGATGGCTTCCAGATAAACAGGACAACTCTTCTACAAGTTTAGCAGACTTGACTTTTAAAGAAGGCAGAAAAAAAGCAAAGGGTCTGGAGGCTGTAATATTGTACAACAGTAATTCTCATGAAAGTAAATAGGGGCCACATTTAGAAAAGATTATTTCATAATTTGTAAGCTAATGCCAGAAGCACAAGTAATTAAGTGAGAATTTAGAAATGCTTCTTTATTGAAGCAAGTGAATGTAATAGGACTACTGCAAGTTGGTGCAAGCATTCAAGTAACTAGGAGTGCTGAAATACTGAACACTTTTCTTTTGGTGGTGAACGGAGTGAAATCCAGTTGGCGACCAGTCACAAGCGGTGTCCCTCAGGGCTCAGTTTTGGGACCTGTCTTGTTTAATATATTCATCAATGACCTGGACGAGGGAATCAAACGTACCCTCAGTAAATTTGCAGACGACACAAAAAGAAGCACAAGTGTTGATCTGCGTGAGGGTAGGAAGGCTCTGCAGTGGGATCTGGACAGGCTGGAGAGATGGGCTGAGCTCAACGTATCGAGTTTAACAAAGCCAAGTGCCGGGTCATGCACTTCGGTCACAACAACCCCCAGCAATGCCACAGGCTTGGGGAGGAGTGGCTGGAGAGCTGCCTGGGGAAAAGGACCTGGGGGTGTTGGTCAACAGCCGGCTGAACATGAGCCAGCAGTGTGCCCGGGTGGCCAAGAAGGCCAATGGCATCCTGGCCTGTATCAGAAATGGTGTGACCAGCAGGAGTAGGGAGGTGATCGTACCCCTGTACTCGGCACTTGTGAGACCACACCTTGAGCACTGTGTCCAGTTTTGGTCACCACAGTACAGGAGGGACATTGAGGTGCTGGAGCGAGTGCAGAGGAGGGCAACAAAGCTGGTGAAAGGGATGGACAGAATGCCCTATGCAGAGCGGCTGAGGGAACTGGGTTTGTTTAGTCTGGAGAAGAGGAGGCTGAGAGGAGACCTTATTGCCCTCTACAACTACCTAAAAGGAGGTTGTAGAGAGGCTGGCGTTGGTCTCTTCTCTCAAATTAGTAATGATAGGATGAAGGGAAATGGACTCAAGTTGCATCAGGGGAGGTTTAGATTAGATATTAGGAGGAAATTCTTCACTGAGAGGGTGGTTAGGCACTGCAACGGGCTGCCCAGGGAGGTGGTGGAATCACCATCCCTGGAGGTGTTTAAAGACTGAATAGATGTGGCGCTTGAGGATATGGTGTAGTGGTTAGAGAAATGCTAGGACAAAGGTTGGACTTGATGACCCTGGAGGTCCTTTCCAACCATAATGATTCTATGATTCTCTTGGAAGGAAGGTAGAGGCAGACAAGTAAAAGTGCTCTATTTTATTATGTATGGAGTATAATTAGAACATGGAATGCAAAATGTAGAATGTATCTGGATCTTCTGATAAAGTTTCACAAGGCTTTAAGTATGTGTTTAGACAAAAAAAAATACTTAAAGAATAAAATAAATCTTTAAAACCTACTTAGAATACACAGAAAATCTGCTTTACACTGGTGAATTTGGTCTAGATTAGGAAATAACAGAACAAGATGGAGAGTTTCATACTATCACAGAGAAAACCAATACATCACAGCTTAGAAGACCATCACAGATTTCTTCTGAAGCACAGCTACACCACCCTCAAAAACACTTCTGTGGTAGTTTTCATGTAGCAAATAGACTGTGATAATGGAACCAAAAATTAGGGACTCAACAACTGAAAACATTATTACAGGTGGACAACGTACAGTAGACATTAGTAATTCTTACATATGCCCACAAGTCAAACACGTTTATTACTCAGAGCCTGTTCACTAAATTCTAAGCAGAATTCATTGAGAGGGGTAATTCAAACAAAGCGACATGAATGATAACTAAATATTGTTAAAAAAAAATGTCATCAGTGTCAAAAAAGCTATGATTTATAATTAGAAAAGGAAGAGTATGTAAAATCCTACTTGATTTAGCAGAATGAACGCAACAGTAACGTTTACACATTTACAGTTTCTCTATCCATGATGGATGAAATATTTGTTATTCCAACATTAACTAGGAAAGGTGTTACACAGGTATTGCCAAAGTTAAGATAAATGGGCATTTCTAAGGAATTAGTGATCTCATCCATAAATAGATGTCTCAAGCAGGGGAGATTAATTGCACTCTGGAACTGTCTCTCTCTTTTCTCCATTAACTACAAATGAAGCTTAGATGACTCTCAGATACAGTCACAGACAGCTGAACAGTAGCTGAATCCAAGGTCTCAAAATCTAACCCTGTCTCAAAATGGTGTTCCAGTACCAGTAGCATCCACTGAAACTTAGAAACCCCAAGGATCCCTTACCTTCATAAAGTGTTCTGAGGACAAGGTCAAAAGAGCAGGCTACTTCCCTGCATCCTTTCTCAATCTGACCACCCGGACGCTAAGGGAGAACACACAGGTTCTTGTAGTCCTTGGCTGCTAGAGGAAGTTTGTACAGACCATGGGGTTTGTAAAAAGCTTGGAAGTCTTTATCTACCTGGGATTTTTTCTTTCAGGAAACCTGGGAAAAGTTTGAAGTTTTACCATGCGCTCAGTTGCGGTACCGAAGCTATAGTTATTTACTAATGGTTTAATTGCATTTGACTCAGGGGCCTATGTCAACATTTATGAAAACCTCTGTGTCCAGGAGTAAATCTTGTTATCAATTGAAAACTGTAAATACAAGCTTTAGTAGGAAATTAAAAAGAAAGAAATATTTACCTAATATAAGAATTGGATGACACTGATGAAGGGGAGATAATAGAAAACATACCTGTGAGAATACAGATGATATGAAATCACTGCTATTTCAATAACAGCAATCTACACACTTCCTAAATGCAGAAAGGGCAGCCATAACAAACTAAAATTTAATTCTAATCTATGTCTGAACTATGGGAATAGTTGTCCTCATTGCAGTACACGCATATTTGGGCTTCAGGCTTTTTCGGAGTTTAGGGACAGGTTTGCTTAAAATTTGAGAACAGTTTAATAAAGCACTTTATTAACTTACTTTCCACTTTGTAATGAGCTGCTCCAAACAGTTCTGTTTAGATTAACTTTGTAAAAAAAAAAAACCCTGTGGTTTAAACTTCGTAAGTCTGTATTTTTTCTTCCAGATGAAAAGGAGAAAACTGACACCACTTCAGGGATATAAGATCATCATATCATAATGTTGCACCAAATGAGACTGTTAATATAAATAGACAAGAAAATTTTACTACATGAGCTATGCTTCAGCTCCATGTTCCTTCCTTCTGGAGAAATGCAGAAGTTACCTTCTGCCTCTTCTGAAACAAAACAAGTTCTGGTACTGTAGAGATCGAAATTAGATGCCAACTAGAGTGATACTACTGAGCAGAGACAAGTCATCAGGAGATATAAAAAATAATTTTTCCTCTTTCTCCATTGTGTATAATTTACATTCAAATAACTTTTTTTCACTTGCACTTGTCTATTAAGTTGTGCCATCCTCTTGTTTTCTTAACACTGGAATTTTGTAGGGCATTGTACTGAGGACTGTAATTTCACTCCATTTCAAAACTGAACTGAAGATACATCACAATAAAGTAGTAATGCATTTCTTAGGGTGTTATGTATTGAAATGTCTTTTTTTATTATTTTAAAGAATAATTAAAAAAAACCTTTTTGGGAGTCTTTAAAGTAAGCATAACAAACTGATCAACGTTCTTCTGTCTTATATACTCAGAACCTCACTAACACAACTTCTATGACTTGAATTATCATCTGAGGAAACAGCTGATTTACAAACCCAAATGCCCACCTTCTCCACATGCAAGCACAGCTAATCTGATCACTCTGTCAAAATGCTCCAGCATCAGCTCTCTGTGACAGACACCATTTTTACAATGCAGAAACCCAAAAGAATTTAATAAGTATTTCTGGAGCACAACTTTCTTTAGCTGCATCCTCTCTGTTTGTGGGACCTGGCAAGCTATCAGCAGCTTAGACCTTTCAAAGCAGGCGTGTGAATCTGACTGTAGTTGTCGTCATGAGTTTGCACTCATCTCTACTGTAGGAAGTGAGGAGTTATGAAATCATGAAGAACTGAGATACTGTCAGCATTGCAGGAAAATCTATTCCCTTCTTCCCTTCAAGCCTACAATCCAGAAGAAGGTTTTAGTAGTGGTAGTCTTCTCAATGAGAACCACATCCTTCCCTTCGGATCTCCTCGCATTGCTTCACATTTCAAATAATATACATACTATCATACAAGCTATGTGAAAGGCTATGTAACCTTCCTCAGATTTTCCCCAGATGCCCAACCACTGTTTCATTACAGGAATGACTTCTGTAAATTCCATCTGTAAACCCCAACTGGTGCCAAAGTTTGTTAACTTAGCTGTTACTACATTCTGCTCTATATATTTTACATTACTTTGTGCAATTAGATATAAAATTTCTGATAAGAATACTTGGTAAATTCAATTCTATTGTCATGTGATGGTGCAAGAAGGTTCAATTGGTCAAACACAACTAGTATTTTTTTTCTGTTTGGAAAATTCATTATTCAGTGCAGTAACCTCTGACAAAGTGGTCACTTTACTGTATAGTGTTGTGGGTGTTTGCAGAGCCTTCTACAGTATTCATTCAAGTAAAACTGTTCAAGATGTCATTTGAAGACATCCTGTAATGAGAACTTAATGCTACAATTAAAACTTCAGAAAGATGCGGTTGGTCCAGCATTTAAATTTATGAAAAATAAATCCCCTAAAAAGTGTTTTCATCAGTTGTAGAACAGACAATTTTGAGGCAGAACATTGCTTTAAGGATAAGTCTTCAATGACTTGACTCTAGCAAGCACTCACGTGATGGAACTACTGTCCCACTTGAAACTACTAGAGTTTCTTGAAGATCTTAGATAAAAACATGGACTGCAAGTAATTGGAGATGCTGACGAGGTCACCCGTAGTATCCTGATAGCTACCAAACAGATTCTACTGGCTAAAGAAGAAGCTCCTCTTCAGGACAGCACAAGAATATGCAAGGCAGTAACATACAACCAACAATTATTTTTAATAAAGAGTATAGGACAATGATGTCTGACCACTTTTAACAGCTCCAAACTCTTCTGCTTCTTAAAGCAGTATATTCATATGTCAGATTGGCTATGCCAGAGGAAGGCAGAAACTGAAAACGGAACTATTATCTGTACATTGCTGATTCTCCCAAACTCATCATGAGAGACATGACTGTCCTCTGCTGAAGGCTTTGCAGAGTAACCACTTCTGTTAAAAAAAGCCAAGCAACTTTAAAATGTGTAGAAGCCATAATTAAATTCTTTTTTTTAAAGCAGGAATTTAAATAAGCAAGGTAGTTAATAGCTCAGTTAACCCACGCTAGTTAAATTAATCCAGTTAATATATGCTACGTTAACTTTAAATTACATTCACTTTTAAATCTAGGTTAAAGTAAGGTAAAGCAAGATAAAGCAGTGGCTCTATTAGAGCATTTTCATCCTATTTTCTATGACTACTAGATGATTAAACATTACTTCACAGTTTGGGGATTATCCCTTGGTCCTCCAAGTTTAAGGAAAATGCAGAAGCTATATTAACATTTTTTTGAATATTGAAGGAAACCTTGCAGCGACATTTCCCGCAATGGTGCATGACTGTTATTTCACACTTTATTTACTTCAGAATCCTCAGAAGGATGCCATATGGTGGTGATAATTTACTGTACTTGAGTGTCTCAGTTTGATTCACATACTTCCTCTGCTGAGATTTCAATTGTCAGCTGAAGCTGTACTCCAGTTACCTGTGAAAAGTCCTTCTAGAAAAGATATTTTCCCGTGGCTCTTGTACATATCTTTTTGCACCCTTTAATGCCTTCATTAATTGCTCTTGCTGTTTCTCTTTTCCTTTGGCAGGCCTGTATGCTCTGAAATGTCTTTCTTCTAATAGCTTTTCCTGAAGCTTCTTAAATCACAGTAATTCTTGTTATATATTACATCAAGTCCTTTATAAATAAATTCTGCACGTTATTTTATGATATTCTGAATGAGATTCTGAACAGGCATTATGCTGCATCCTGGCATATTGTCTTCAGCAGCCTTACCGTGGTTGCACTCATTCTTACAGTAACATAGGTAAAAATACCATGGTGGCATCTTTTCATTTCAGTTGCTTCACATTCTGTTTTCCTACAGAGAAATCCTCCAGGGTTGCATTAAAACCAGCCATTTGTTTTAAGAAAGAAAAGCAAATTTTATCTGTGACTGGAAAATGATACAAAAAATAAGCAATTCATCACTACTATCGGAGATGAAGCCCCTAATTTAGTATGGAAACCAGAAGACAAAATCTTCTACGTTATATGAGAATTCCTTGGAAGTGCTTTACACTTCAAATTGAGCAAGTAGTTTCATTCTGTTCTTTGAGAATTTTGTTGGCAACTTCTACTGTCAACAGTTAGGGCTGGGCCAGCCACTAGACTAATGACCTACTTTATTAACCTCTCTCCCTTCCCAAAGGGGAGGAGAAAGGGAATACAGGAGAGAGACAGAGATTGGAAAAGAAAACTCTAACAGCTTTAATTAAAATAATAATAAAATTTCATATTTATGAATATATACAAAATCAGTATCTGGGAAGTCCCAGAGCGGACTCAGCAGCAGATGAGAACCAGATTCAGGATCTGGGTTCTGGAACTGCATTCAGGAACACATGGATTGTATTGAAGGTAGAATGGACAGTGTCCTTCTCAGATGCCAGCCATTGCAGAAGAGAGCTTGACCCTCGGGATCCCTCAGTTTTATACCAAATGTGCCGTATATGGTCTGGAATCCCTTGCTGCTCAGTTTAGGGTCACCTGCCCTGTCCACCTCTTCCCCCAGGTGTGACCTTTTACATTCTGCACCCCCAATGTGATACACAAGATTTAGCAGTGACCTTGGTCTGGACAGGAGCAAGTATAAGCAAAAGCCTCTCTGCACACCCATACTGGTAAGTAACTCTAAACATCAAGTGTTATCAGTTCTAAAAGCAAAAACTGTCTGTGAAAATCTGCCATTAACTTCAGAAAGTGCTACTTAAAAGAGACTCTTCTGAAAAATAAAATCACTGAACACAATTAACTGTGTTCTAGCTCAAACCAGGACATCAGGTGATGAAAATAAGTTCAGTTTTTTATGTACTGGCGATCATCAACTTGACCATGTGTGCTAATACTTATTATTGTTGCTGCCCTTTACATTTTAACATTACAGATTGTGCCTGAAATTCAAAGAACACCTGGAATCAGGCTTTACCCTTCTGAATCCCCACAAGAACTAACAACAATCTGGCATGAAAAAATGTTCCATTCTGTACGTAACAAGCATATGTAATGCTTTATTTTAGCCCTCCTAGGGAGAAGAGAATACACGTAGTGTCATTATCAGTTATGTATTTGACTTCATCAGAATTGAACAATCTCCTTAAAAATAACTTCTATCTATTTCTGAGCTTTAAATAAATTCCATGCCATTTTTTACATTAGTCTGAAGGATAATACCCATTTAGCTTTTTTTTTTTAACTGTAGCATTAATATCATGTAACATTAATCTCCCTCCTTTAAACAAGAGAGAGACCTAGAAGCACGGGGAATAATGTCAGTAGCCCATATAAGCAAACTCTCTTCTGGCAAGAAGTTCTTACACCAGACTGGAAGTCAGGAAAAAGACATTAATTTCATTTAGATTGTGTTGTTTGGGGTTTTTTTGGGTTTGTTGTTTTGCAGGTTTTTTTGGTTTTTTTTAAGAATCTTGATCTTGCAATCTGAATAATTCTTTATATTTTCATTTATTTTTTAATTTTAGTGCACAGAGACTTTGTTGAAACTTGTTTCCCCAAAACTAGGGGCACTCCAAAAAGCCCAAAGTGTAGCTGGCATGAAAGGCTTTAAGAAAGCACCATGGTATTTCTGCTGGAGATGTTTCACCATTTCCACTAACCACTCGTCACTAATTTGCGTGAATAAATGTTTTAAATATCAATGCACTGTCATGGAACCAGATTTTCCTCCACATTATATGAGCACATCAAATTAAGGGGAACACAGAAGTTACTACTGGCTTTTGGGTCTAAAGAGGTAAAGAGAAAGGAAGAGGGGAATACTCCCTTTTCCTCTCCCCTCTCTCCCTGCCCCAATTCCCTAGGTCACAAGATGATTTTATTTCATTTAATTTCATTTATTTTATTTGATTTATTAGAGGCATTAAAAAAACAAACCTTCTTAACCTCACTAAAGCAATGTAATTGAGTACTATTCACTATTTTTTAATTCTTGGTTTAATACTGTGTAATACAGGAATTTGAAGATCTGGTTCTAAGTCCAGTTCATTTCAATACTTGCTTTTAATGGCTGCTAGTTGAAAATGGTACATCACAAAGAAATTTTCATCTAAATGCAGGACATATGTTGCTGACTACACTTAGTAAACCATGATACTCATTTTCGGTCCCATCCACCCATGGTGCAAAGGTTTCTGTTGAATTTTGACGAGTACGTTTCCATCTTTCCTGATGGCAATCAGTTGGTTTTGCAAACTAATAAGAAAGTGTTGCATTTTTACATATTTTATCAACCAGTTTCAAAAACCACTGAAACTCTGAGAAGATTTTTAAACAGGCTAGAAAATTCAGTTTCCATATTTTTTAAGTGTATGAGAGGTATGAGAGTTTTTATTAGGTGACTGGCTTGCATCATTTTTGGCGACAAAATCACGCTAATAATCAAAACATTTCCATGCTCTCTCCATAGCACAAGTTTCCTCTGAAAAGCAGTGACTTTCCCATTCATTGTTAAATCATCACCTTCATGTTGAAGGAACACATTAAGTGTGTTTATTTTTTTTTAAATATCTGCTATGGACAGCTTCTTGTCATGACAGAAAAGGTCATCAAATTTGGAATACATGTCTTTTTGTAAAATAAGTATAAAATTTTCAAGACCGCAAACTTTTTTACACACTTCACCATAATAAAACACAGTGAACTGTGGGGTACAAAAGATTTTCATGGTCACTCCCCACCTCATTACAGAGTTTTATAATATTCTGTAATTTAAAGTTGCCTTTGTAATGAAATTAACCACATCAATGGCACCCTGCAGCTCTTCATCCAGTTTTGGCTCCAACTTCTTTTCTGCATGAGCTTGCTATGAGTGACACAGTGAAGGAATTTCTTGTGTGACGGTAGCTCGGTAACCTTACCCTGGAATACATTTTTTATTCCAGCTGCTCCATTAGTGGTTACGTTTATACAGCTTTTCCATAAAACATTACCCTTGTTCAAGAAGTCATTTACTGGTGAGAATGTATCTCTTCTGCTGGACATTTTTCTTTTCCTGACTTACAAGAAAGTACTTCTTTATCTGTTTCATTATTGAAGCAAAATCCAGCAAATACCATAAGCTGAGACATGTTATAAACATCTGTACTTTCATCCAGCTGCATCAAACCTCCTACACTGCATGATTTGTTCTAATACCTATTTCTTCAACTCTTCAGCAGACCTTCAACTCTTCTGTGCACCTTCCAACAGCGTTTGCTGACAAAGGAACGGTCTTCGGTTTGTCACTGTAATGTTTTCTGTGCATTACCTCAGCCACTTCAACCACAGCAGGAAGAACAGGCATTGCCCCAGCAGTATGGGGCTTTTTATCTTGTACTATTAAATAAGAAACCTCAGAATTTGCTTTTCTCCTTATGTTTTATTATATAAAGTACTGGACTGAGTATCACATGGCTTTAAACATCACTGAAAAAAAATGCAGAGATTTGTTTTCATGTTCTGGATGCTTTTATGTGTGTTTCTAATTGTAATGCTTTCATATACTATCAATAGCTAATATCTCAAGGCACAATATGCACTTACGGTGAGGTTCATCATTAGCAACAGTAGCTTCAAATCCATATTTCAAATAGACTTCTTGATAATTTGGGGTTTTTTTGGCTGACTTCTTGTCACATCTGGTTAGTTCATCATTGTTTTTATCCATAATGTGGCTAATGAAGAGTTCGGAACTAGCAGGAGGAGAAATGTCTGCTCTGCCATCTTCTTTGTGTTCACTTGTGCTGGCATTATCAGCATTATCTTCAGTCTGCCGTTTCTTTGCAGGAATCTTTTTAAGTCTCTTGTCCCTTTTTCAGTTTAGTAAAAACTAAATACAATCCATAAATCCACTTAAATGGGCACATGTAAACTGCAACATCTTGCAGTACTCTGGAAGTGAAGAAATGAATGAGGATGCCACTGTCAGCCTGGCCACACTGCATAGCACCCGCTCTTCCCTCAGGGCACCTCATGAACCCTACATGACCATCTGACATATGGACCAACTAAATGCACCAGTGTCAATCTGTACATTAAATATTACTACAGCTTAATTCTTCCTTATTTTTATTTTTATAGATAAAAGTAAAAAGAAATGGAAGTTCAACTGTTTTTATCCTACACCGCAACAGATTGCCTTGAACATCACCTAGGATGCCCACACTCCTGTTTGGAGACCACTGCTCTATGGGATCCTTAACTCTACTCACTCTTTAGCTGGGCACATGTGAGAGTTTGCCAGCATCTATCTGGCTTGCATAATGGATTGGAGGCAATCTGTGCCCACCTGCTAAAAGACATACACTTCAAGACATATGCCTATAAAAAAGACATATGCTTAAAGTACCTTGAGTCCCTATACACTCCTCTCCCAAGTGTGAAGATAGCCAGTTCTATCCAGTTTTTCCACTAAAAGAAATGCCAAGAAAAAACTCAAAATTTAGAGGAAAACCATAAGATTGATTTGCAATGTGAAATAGACTGTACAGTAAGAGACTAAATGAGCTCTAAGATGGATTAAGACAGACCTGAATCATGATGATACAGCCTGTACATGATAAATTACCTACTTAAGGAGATTTTCTAACTCCAATCTCTTTAATCTAGAAGACAAAAATGCACAAAACATAGTGACTGGAATTTAAAGATGAAATAAGACACATTTTTTAATGTGTATCGCTCAACATTGGGACGGTGTCAAAGAATATAGACAATTTCCCAGCCTTCTGGTGTTCTTGAGCATGAATACATAGAAAACAACAGTATTTTTATATATATATATATGTATGTGTGAATTAGATTCTGTAGCATTTTTCATTACCAAAACAAGAAAATACCTGGGTTTTGACAATGAAACAATGATTTCATGCTAGAGATATAACCAAGCTTTCATACTTTGAACTTCTTCCTGGCATCCCTACCAACCCTCACTCCAGAAGGATCTCTTCGCTTATTTGCATCTCGGTGTCCCATGTTGACAAAAATGAGAATAAATACCCATAGATTATAAAAATATCAAGTTATTTTTAACTATTTAAGATGTACTGATTAAAAACACTGATGGCTTCCACTTCACTGGTAGCAACCTGATCACAGACCAGTAACATGATGTTCTGGCTCTGGCTGGAACAAAGTTCTAAAGCCGACTTTCTTCACAGCAGTCAGCGTGGAGCTGTGCTTTGCATCTGTGGCTAAAACAGCCATGACCCATCAATATTTTGGCTATCATAAAGGTGCTTGCTTAGTGTGAAAGCTTTCTCTCTGCCCCCTGCCTCCAAAAGTCAGTAAACTGGGAAGAGGGAAGTTACTGGAAGGGGACACAGCTAGGACAGCTGACCCAAACTGGCTGAAGAGATATTCCCTACCATATGACATCATGGTCAGCAATAAAAGCTCAGGGAAATATTTTTACATTGTACTACACAACACTGTATTAAGATCTACTGGTATGTAACAGGCTTTTTAAAAGAAAAATACCACTATTTTAATGCCAGAAGGAAATGCATAGGTCATTCAGTCTTGCAAAACAGCGAGCATAATGTTTTAGTTAGAAAGTACTGCATCAAAACCATGAAATAGAGGTTGACAGAATTTCAGCCTTAATAAACAAAATTGGTTTTGAAAGCCCTTTCTGCCTTGAAGACAGGTGAGAACTTTTAGTTTTTATTGCAGACACATTCTTCACACTGGAATCTCAGGTCCCATAGAATTTAGTTTTTGCTTGTCAAGTAATTGTATTTAGCTTTCTTTTTTTTAGAGATAAAGGTTTGCAGATGGGCCTAACTACAGCTAAGAATGTTTTCCTTCTTTGCATTGCTAACTGAAATGCAAATATCCATACTGTGTACATCTGAAAATACTTGCATTATTTCTCCTTGCCTGTCTTTCATTCTTACATTAAATTTTACAGGCAAAAGGTTTTTCATCCTGATCACTGAAAATGAATGTTCATTCAGTACTAATTTACAGTTTAATATTACATAGAATTTCTACCACAGTGCCAGGAATCTGGAAGCCTTGTTTAAGGTCACTGGGATTTCTAGTAAATGTAAACCACTTCATCATGAATTACCACAGACTGCTAAATATTCATTCATTAGAAGTAATATTTCCACAGAAGAAATAAAGATTAATCCACTTGATTGCATTTAACCATTTTCTTCTTATGCAAATATGTTAAGCCAATATTCCTATATTGATATGTTCCCTATTTCGGTCAGAATTACCTGTTATCTTGGCTTTGATTACTGTCACTAAACTCCGATCAATGAGAATAGCTGTCACAACATAGCAACACTCTGCTGGATGTTTTGGTAAGGGACTCTAGACATGGGAGGTTAGAGGAGGTGCTAAGAGGCTAGCATCTGGAAAAGATAGATTAATTGTTGATACTCATATCCTGTTGAGCTCAGAAGTTATGAAATTGATGTTATCTGCCCATCCCTGAGGGAGAATGGGGAGTTTGTCTTTTTCCCTTACTCCTGAGGATGTTATAACATGGATCCTACAGGCTTGGAGCCAGAATGCTTCACTATCAGCTGTATGGTGGTTTCCCCTCATATTCCTCAGCAGTTAGTTGGAACTGAATCAGAAGAATTAACTATTGCTCTTCCTGAAAGGAATAACCCCGTATTTGTGGTAAATAAATTCCTTGAGTTGCTTAGAAATGGCTTTGCCCACTCCCTTAACATGAGTTGGTGGTAACAAACTCACATCACAGCATCACCCCTACTGGCCTCTCCTCTGATTCTGCCAAACTCTGAGCCAGACTGTCTTGCCTCCCCTAGAAGGGATCCAATGTGTCCAAGCTGCTCCTTCACAATGGAGGGCAGCCCAATCCTCCTTATTCTCTGCCTGTGTTTCCTGTTGAACTTCCATCCATCCGCCACAGCAGACTAGCCATGTAAATTCTCCCATTGCCTCTTGGTTATTCCAGTGATGGAGTTTGGTGACACGTGCAGCTCAAGTTCCTCCTGCTTGTTTCCCAAGCTGCATGCATTTGTGTACATCTGTGTGTTCCTTCACCCTGCTTTATTGTTCCTCAGTCTCTTGTTCCCATCAACCTGCACCCTGTGCTTAAGACCCAGCAACACTCTGCTCCACTGTGGTTCCTAGTTTAAGTGAGCAGGACAAATCTAAACAGTATCATCATTTGTTTTTTTCGATTGAGACACTTCAGCGTGGGGTGAGAGGTGCCACAGGCTATAAAGGTAACTTAAATGATGACCCTAGGCTAGACACCACTGTTTAAGTGGCTAGCATCACACAAAATGAACCCCAAACACAGAGCAGTTCCAGTGAGCAAAGGGTGCATTCTGGCCTTGAGGAGTCAGTTCTGATGACATGTTCTCAGCTCATCAGTAAAGTTGAAGCTTTACATGGGTCACACACCTTTAGTACAGCAAATACATGGGTCACGCACCTTTAGTACAGCAAATATTTAAGAGGACCAAATCTGCATCTAGTCTTCTTTGTAAAAATGTCAGGAAAAAAAAAAATCTGCTTTAACTAAGCCTATTCAGAATCAATCTTTATCTAGTTCTGTAGTTAAAAATTTGCCAAACGATATTCATCAATATACAGGAATCCTGTCTGAGAAAGAAAGACTTTATCACAAGTATATTTAAGAAATTGATGTTAAATATTTTATATGGAAAAACACTAAACAAATAAAATGCAAAGCATTTTAAGATCACAAAGTTTATTCTAAACAAGGCAGTCAACATAGGGGAATTTCTTTAATTTTGTATTTGTAGAGCTGCACAAAGGAAAAGTAATTCCAGGAGAAAAGAAAAGCTAAAACCACATCGTTTCCCAATAAAAGAGTGTTGCAAGTTCCTGGGTTTTGTCTTTGACTAGCATTTGTCCTAATGCATCTAATATTCATATAAACAAAGGCATCCATGAAACCATGGGTGATGGAATCCATCACAGAAACCTTCCTGGCAAGTACAGGGCTTTTGATTTCAGCAAGCTGGTCAAGCAAAGTAAAGCTGGTCTGAGGGCAGACCTCAGGACCAATTGCAGAAGGCTGACAAGGGTAACACAGAGCACTTGTCTGTTCCACCAGTGCAAGAAGAAACGCTTTTGCAATCATTAGACCTGACGGATGCAAAAAATGAGATTTTTCCTAGGCTGTAGGCAAATTAGTTTGCTAGTACATACAGTCTGAAATTAAACAAATAAAGATAAAGTGAGGAAAACGACTGGAAAGCAAAATAAAAGCTGAAGGCTACACTGCAACATATCATAATCAAAAGATAATTCATATATTTCCCTCCTCTCCTTCTCTAGGGCATGCCATTTTAATGTGATGCAGACAGCCCTACAACCTCTGGTACAATGAGAAGTGTAATTTTTCAGTATAGCCAAAGAAATATATCAGAGCTGGGAACTTTGCAAGAAGCACACAGCATGAGCATGGCAATTTGTATCAGTCCCTACCTGGGGTCTGTGAACATTTAAGAATTGTTACTAGGACTGTCAGGACCTGATTCAGAACCCTATAGTAAAAATGCAGATTTATATAATTTGTTCTAAGCATTTTGAAAAAGATTTTATCTCCCTTATATCTTGCGAGTAGCAGTTTTAATGCTGATATAAATTGCTGTTTTACTGTGTTAGAGAAGTGTCTTGAAAAGATGTGTAGATATCTTCATGAAGCTGGGCAATGATGAAAATGAATTGGAGGAAAGGATACACTTTTCATTGATAAAGTTGCTGCAGTTTGATTCTGCAATCCCATTCTGTTTAAAATTAGTACCTTGAACACAGAATCACTTTAGACAGATGAAGGACACAGAAGACCATACCTCTACTACATGTGACCTCAAGAGGCAGAAGCACAGAAGGGAAGTTTTCAAGCTGAAGGAATGACAAGATTCGGAGGAGTCCGTCACAAAGCGTGGGGGTCAAGTAAGGTCTGGGGAAACATTCCTGCTTCCTTCTTAGAGACTGCAGACAAGAACTTTATGTCCTGTGCCTGAAGGCAAGAGGAACTGTGGGAGACCATGGCTCTATATTGACTAGGTTTGTTTTGTGGATGGATCCTTCCTTCTGCAGGAAGCCATGGTTTCAGCCACCACCATGCAAAGCACCACTCCTGATAACTGCAAAGCCAGAAGCTCCCGTTTCCCCACACATACACTTCAATGCATTTTTATAAACACTTTCGTTTATTTACTTATTAGAAAAGGCATCCTAGGCTATGCAAATGAGATGGCTTAACAGGTTTCCCTGGCCCTCAATACCTGTCTGTTCTGACTGGCAAGTCACACTTGATCACTTTGGCCTGCCCATTAAGACCTGCTCATGCCATATATTGTCTTGTGTCTCAGGGTGCGGTTTTAGTTTCTCTTAGCAACCTCTGTTTAGGCTAGTGATGCAAAATGTGTAAGAACAAATCTCCACTGTCTCCATACTGCAAACAAAGGCACAGTAAAACCACTCCTTTTCGTGGCACATTACTAATTGTATCTAAGGAATGACTAGAACAGTCTCTGCAGAAGAAAGACCAACATCTGCTCATTTCTCATCATCCAAACAACTGCCAGCTCAATGTCCATATACAGGCTGAACCTCAAAAAGAGTTGTGTAAGTGAAACATTCTCTACAACACTGTCTAATTCTGTTCTCTAATCCTCCTCCCATTAGTACATGTGTAATTTGCAGAACGCAGTACAGGAATTCACCACCCACCTTCCTCCCTCAGAGCAGTGCAGAGCAAATATAAGCATTTCTTGTTATGCATCTGTTTAAGAGTACCTGGACACATTCCTTGTTTTCCACCTACACCATACCCTTCTGGAATGGGCTGCGCTCCCATTTATTACAGTAGCAAAAGTCCTTGGAGTTACTACCAGGGAAGGATGCAGATGTCTGCTGTGCTGCTGGTTAGAGCTCCGTCCTGGCAGTGGGCTGATCTGAGTTTGAATTCCTTTCAGAGGATTCAAAGAGGAGGGAACAGAAATTATAATTTCCATTTTCTTGGTGTATTCTTGAAAGAGAAACTAATGCAAAAATATCATCATCTGCAGGAGAAGCTTTCTGAGAGGAAGGACTGACCTCCATTCAGCCTTTGAAGTAGAAACAGTAGCACTCTGGGGTCCAAAAAATGATTCAGGGACGTGAATACTGCACGTATAGAAGTACATCTCTATAACCACACAAGTTGGCTTTAACTTTCTGGAAAGTGGTAGAATTTATAATACATGGAAATCTTAGTGCTGACTCTTGGCTACCTTTACGTCCTGGTTTGAGTGAGAACAGAACTAATTCTGTTCAGTAATTTTACTTTTCAGCTCAGTTCTTCTAACTCACTGCACTGTCTGAAGTTAGCAGGAGGTTTTCACAGGCAGTGTCTGCTTCTGGCAGTGATAACACCCCATGTTTAGAGCTACTACCAAGGGTTGGTGTGCAGACCAAGGCCACTGCTGGATCTTGTGTACCACATTGGGGGGTGCAGAAAGTGAAAGGCCACACCTGCAGGGAGGAGGGGACAGGACAAGTGACCCTACACTGACCAACGAGGGATTCCAGCCCATAGACGTCATACTCGGTTTAGAGCTGAGGGATCCATGTTATTTACCCATGGCTCCATGAGTAGTGTAAGAAGGAAGAACAACTAAACTCCACGGGTCTTGGAGATAGGGACAAGGAGCCTAAACGCTTTTACACACCTCGCTTTATGAGCCTCCTTAAAGCTTCCTCCAACGTCAAAGCAATTGCAAAGCTTTAGAGATAGAGGCAAGACAGCCACTGCAATAACATCTTCAGTGAATTTAACCCTTATTTAACATGTATGCAATTCAGCTTTTGGCATTTACAAAAAGGGTTGTCTCAAGTTTGTTTAACTGTAGCGACTGCAGTCGAAGATTAGAAATGTGTGTGCTGGAAGCACTCATGAATTCAGTCAGCCAGGGAATACTACCACAATGTCCAAGTACTTTGTCTGGGCTGGACTGAAAAAGAGGCATTTGGCAAAAATTATTTATAATGAACTTATAACATCTTCAAGTGTATCTTCAATATCATAACAGCATGATTATTATCATAGCATTTTCAACAGTCATCAGTTTGACTAAATATATTTTCTAATAAAAATTAAAAATACATTTTTATTAAATAAGTTCTTCACAAATTGATGAAACACTGATTAAACAAATTGAGAACCTTCAGTTGTAGATGGAGTTCACGGTTACAATTCTGACTAGATGTAAGAAAGAATAGGGAAAGGAGATTCTTGTTAAGAACAGATGGTGTTTAAAATCCACAAGAACTTATCACTGAAAGGGACTGCCAGGGCCAACCAAACAGTTGATACATAGATTAAAAAAATCCACACATGGGAAGTCCCTTCATATGCCTCAGGCTATAAAACCCTTTCCAGCACCAAAACTAAAATCTGTAATAAAATATTAAAGACTATGGCTATAATGTTGCAAAGGAAAAAAAAAAAGAAAAAGTTAAAAAGGGAAAGAATTTGAAATCATCACCAATATCTTTGGGTCCTGCAACATCTGGGATCTGTTAAATTAAAATGCTGGAAATTCTAGGAAGTTTACTGCATGTAAAATCTACCACGTGTGAAGTTCTCCACTTCATTTTCTGATTCCTGTTAACACAATCATACAGACTGTGCTTCATGATCACAGAATCATAGAATCATCAGGATTGGAAAGGACCTTAAAGATCACCCAGTTCCAACCCCCCTGCCATGGGCAGGGACACCTCCCCCTAGAGCAGGTTGCTCACAGCCCCATCCAGCCTGGGCTTAAAAACTTCCAAGGATGGGATGATCTGTTTCTTCTTATTATGGGAATTTCCTTATTCCTTGTGTCATCTACAACTTTCACAAGTTCACATATTCTCTCTAAAGTAATGGATTAAAGCACTGAGAACAATTGGTCCCAGGGTTATTTCTTTAAAAAAAAAAGTCTCTACCAACTTGTCTATCCTGAGAAAAATCCTTGCAATGATTTTTGCTGCAGCCTTCCCTCGGGCTGTGCTCCTGAACTGTCTTAGAACTGTCTGTACCCATCCTACCCTCTCTATTCCACCCAGCCCCTGCAAGGCACCGTACTAAACCACTCAGATTTCAACTAAGCATTAAAATACACTTTAGTAGTTCCAAGAAATCAATTATCTTACCATCCCTGACACCTCTTTGATAAAACTATGTTGTGATTTATCCCCTCTGCCTCCCTGTTTACTCTGTCCTTCATCACTTTACTGTTCCTGAGTCTTGTGCAGACACCGCAGTCTCTGCAGCAGTCTCTGGACTTTGCTTTGGGGACAAGGGCCAGGATCATGAGCGAACTCTCTGAGAAACCTGAAGGTGCCTGCTGCTGTCAGGCAAAGATGAGATAAGCAGGCCCATGAGGCCGGAGGAAGTTCTAGCAATTTCTAATCAGCATGACCAGATGCTTTTGACCCAAGGCACCTGCAGCCTTTCTTGCAGCTGCCTTCTCCTTACAGAGGTTCAAGAACCCTTGCAGCTGGTGCTCAGGAGAGGTCTATGTAAGAGACAGGCCCAGAGCACAACTCCTGGAGGCAGCCAACAGCACAGCAGCTTGTGCAGAAGAATGCAAAGAAAAAGAAAGAGCAAGTGGGAGAAGAGACAGGCACAACTGTGTTCAAGCCAGCATCAACAGTCTCAGGTATGGTAGTGACTCAGAGTTAGTTTCCCAGCAGGTTTTGGAGTCGCTACTCTTTTAGAGTAGAGGCTTCAGCCCACGTGGTGCTTTGGATGGTGGATGCAGCCCTCCAAGTTCCAGCTGGCATAGAGTGCCTGGAAAGTCTTTCAGATGCTAGGGGAGATGGACCTCTGTCCTGCTGCAAGTGTAACGTCTTTGAAAGGCTGTGTCATCAAGTAGAAGAGTTAGAGGAGAAAATCATCAGGCTGTGCAAGATCAGAGAAGATGAAAGAGAGACAGGGTTTTCCTGAAGACACTACAGCTTGAACAGCCCTGGACTCCAAGGTGCAGTGGAGATGCAGTTACTGTACATCCCAAACTGGTGACCTTTGGCACCAAGAAGATGACTCCTGCTCCACCTAAAGGCTTACAACTATGAAAAAGATTCACCACCCTCAAAGCTGAAGAGGAGCCAGAGTGCTTTCAAGCAAAGTATCTGGGTCAGCTGACCCTAAACCATTCAAGACCACCAGCAATAAGTAGCATGAAATAGTAATGGGTGGCTCCTTGCTGCAGAGAACAGAGGCACCCATCGGTGGACCTGTCCTATCATGTAGAAAGGTTTGCTGCTTGCTGGGGATCTGGATCCAGGATGTTGTGGAGAGACCATCAAAGCTTGTATTATCCCCTGCATTCTTCCACATAGGCAGCAATGATGCCTCCTGAAGAATATCAAAAGTGACTTTAGAGCTCGGGGTGCAATAGTCAGGAGCGTGGGGACCCAGGTGGTATTTTCCTTCCTTGTGTCAGTGAAGGAAAAGTTTGGACCAGATGACTCCAGAGATCCTGTCTCACTTCAATCATTTTGGAATTCTGTAAACTTCTAAAACACTACTGATGTCCTGCATATAGTTACCTCAAACAGATATTGGACATCTTCAGATACAGCTATCTCAGATTTAAAGTCATACCTTGTGCTTTAGAGTAATAGTTTAGGCTTCAGAAGTCTTCTGTAACTCATAGGTATGTCTAAACTGCCTTGGAAAATAACATTTTCCTGAAACTTAAATTAGAATTGTGAAGTCAATTTGAAGTTCTTCCGGTGCAAGACCTAAGGCACAAGGTTTACAAAGAAGGAATATCTGGTTCATGTGTTGTGCATTTACAAAAGTTTTGATACAGGTCAGTAGCTGAAACGATGACACTGATCTGCAACAAGGCTGATTTTTGTCAGCCACAATTTGGAACCATTTTCAAGTTATGAAAGTGTTTAGAAAGTAATTTTCATGTACACCATTAGCCTAGTGCCAGTCACTGGGAGCAAAAATGCTCAGAATGTGCCAGCGGCAAACAAAAATTCTTAAGGAAAGTGGTTGTAATGGGGAATGTCATTAAATTTACCAGGTTACATCTCTCAAAGATGCTTTCTCAACTCTGAGAAAAGACATTCTGTTCAACAATGTAGGACACTTCTCATCTACAAATGGCACCCTCCTGTGTAGCTCAATGTGCACAGACCATTTCTGATAAAAGGGGATAAATCTAGGCTAAAATTCTATCTCTCTGCCTTCTCACCATTCCTTGTATCATAATCCTATGACCTTCCCATAATCTCATGGTCTCTAAATATTCACCAGAACCCAAAAGAGCTATGCTAAATCTAGTACTTCAGTAGCAGTCAAAACTTCTAGAAGTTCCACTTTATCTTATCCCTGTTTCATTTCCATCATATTGTCATTTTTTTTTTTTCAAAGAAAAAAGGAAATTAACCATGGAAACACTCTTTCCTAGCAAGCAGAAATGCCTAGATCCCACTGCATGCCCCACTCCCCCTTGGAGGTGAAAAAACTTCTCAAAACCAAAAAATAAAAAGCTTTCACATTCCTACGATACAAAATTTTTATTCTGAACGTCGAGTGATGTTCAGTAAGTCCCCATGAAAGCTAAATTCCCACTTTTCCAAAGGACATGAGACCAGCAGAGAAAGTTCTAACTACCAAGCCAGAGTCATCCTGGAAACAGAAGATTAGCTCGGGACAGATAAGCTGATTCACAACAGTGCAATGACTGCTAAGATCAGGTAAAACAGAGAAGGTGGGAACTTGGGGCGGGGGAGAGGACTGCCCCTCTCATCAGCAGCCTGCAGTTAAAGGGGAGTAAATAAAACATGAAACTGCACTGAAAGTCAAACCATGTGCAGATCAATCTGCCCGCCCAGACAAATGAACAAAGACTGGCCAGATGTTAACAGCTTAAGTTCTTATTTCTCTGGGAGAAATGCATGAGATATGCCTGCCTGAGCCATATGCTGCAGGGTGGTCCACATCACCAGTTCACTCAAGATCCCCAGTGCAATGCTGTAGCACAGATAATCAGAGGCATTGTATTAATGACAGGACAGATCCATGTTTTGGGAAAGACAGCGAATATGTGAAAAAAATCTTGCTAGAGTACTATTAATCATCATCTTAGACCCTTTCTTCCTTTTCTATAGAGTAAATTAATAACAAGAAAAGAAGGCAGAATTGTGACTGTGTGCCCCTATGTATGTTCTCCTACATTTCTAGAATTGAAGTCCAAGAGGGATGACTGTGGTATCTTTTCTTAAACCCTTTCCATAGGAAAAATGTGTCTCTCCCTCTGCAAAGGTTTCACTTTCCTCACAGGGCACAGGAGGTTCTGCAATCTGCTGAAACTCAAAGCTGAATGATCACAAAACCTTCTAAAAGCAAGAAATACGACAGAGAAAAGATGGTATAAATTTGGGTGGACACAAACAGAATAATGCAGAAATAGTCACACTTCTTATGAAAAGATTAGTCTTAAAAAAAAAAAAAATCACAGTAAATAAATGTATTCATGAAAAGACAACAGCACTGAATAAAACATACAAAAACACTTAGAAATTACTCTCATATCCTGAGCTAATTCTAGCTTTAATCATTCATAATGAAAGTGATAAGAAATGGATCTTAAGTAATGGTCCCAGTCCTGCACGTGCTAAATTCAAGCAGTTTAACAGCTGCTTTATCTTCACGACTCCAGTTCTTGCAGATTACCTTTCACATGGGTTCTGTTCAATTTGCACACTCTCTTGGGAAGGTTCATCATTCCAAAAGACATTCCATGACTTTTCCAGGATTTTATTTTAACCTCTAAGCAATCAAGATACTGAATTTTGAAAAACTGTTTCAGAAATGGTTGAGTGAAGTGAGCTTACTCTCTTCTGATTTTGACAATATCACATTTTCCTACTTCTCGTCTACACCATGTGCACAACTCTGCCCACTCTTAAATTTTATCATTGCAACATCGATTTTAATTTGAAACGGAAGATAATTAGATACCAAATCAAAACTATTGTGTGGGGGGGATGACTGCAAGTTAAATCACTGTTTAGAATCATATTTCATCCTTGCATTACAATTTTCCAAAAAAAACAAGCACCAAAGCATACCAAAACCCAAAAGAGAACTAGGACAATGCTGTCGTCTGAGCAATAAAATTTCAGTGTGCAATGCTAACATCTGTTACAACAAGCATTGTCTTGGAACATTTTTCCAGGATAATCCAAATGGTAATTTTGTTCTTTGAGTCTGGATTAGTTTTGGTTTCTGATAAAGTGATGATTTTTACATCAGATCCATAAGGAAACTTAACTGTATGAAGCTTCTCAACAATGATGTATAAAGGTCTGTAGAACGTACTACTGATCATTCAGTCTTGTGTTGCAAATACCAACCTAGCACACATGCACAATGTAAGGTTTAAACATAAAGGAATGGTAAGTAGCTCTCTAAAAAATTCTTAAGTTTGATTTGTTTTTGTTCAAGACATCTGAAGTTTGACAAGGACTTATTCCATCCATGGTAACCGTGGGGTGTCTTAGGGTGATAATAGAGAGTGAATCTTCACTGCAAGATGAGACAACCATCTAATACCATTGCACAGCTCTAATTCTCTGCCAGGTAATGTTCTAACTCCTTTTCTTGTTCCATTTTTGTTTATTTGTTTGTCTGGTTTGGGGGATTTTGTTTAGTTCTTTTTTGGAAGCTTAAAAAAAAAAAAAATAGAAATGTATTAGGAAACAGGAAAAAAAGGTGAAAAATATTGGATAAAATAATATTGTTGTTTAAAGCTTCCTAGCATGGATGACATTTGTACAACAGGCCAAAAAGACACTTACGCATGCCCTTCAGAAAATTCCAGCAAATGACCACCTGTATTTTATATGCCTAAATATCTTCCTTTCAGATCCTGAAATTTCTTACTGAAAGAAATGCCTTGGTCTCTTCCATTTTAAATTACTGCAGTGATTCTTCCCCCTTAAATCCCTTCTAAACACCAGCAAAGATACGGTTTCCCATTTATATGAATCGTACCCTGTGATATTGGTAGAAGTCACTTCCAGAGACTGCCTTTCTGTGAAGATCTTAATGTATCAACTTGAATTATAGGAAAGCATAATTATAAAACAGAACAGGGGAATTCATTCTTCTTCACAAGCTCAAGAGAACTTCAAGTAAGTCATTCCTAAGATTTCGCTGTCAAAATCAAAAGAACTGGGAACAGGGCAATATGAAGGAGGACATCAGGCAGATGTCTACCAAACTCACTGGAACAATCCATGGTAAAAGAAGACTGGGGCTTCTTGACATCAGGAGAAAACCAAGCAAATAAAACCTCATTTCTTCATAACGTATGAAGGCTTAAATATGGACTTTGTTCTGCTAGCATTTTTACATCAGTATTTCACAGCTAGCAAGCTATACATCTAAGTTTGGTAAAAATTTGCTTCTGTTTTTCTTTTAAACTAGTGAAGGAAAAATAAACCCCCCCTCTTTGTTTAATACAATATATATTTCCACAAATGCTTAAAGAATATTTAAGGCCATATCAAGGTATCTCAAGAATCTTCCAAATGCAGGAAGGATAGACTATGTTAGTAACAGCCCAGTAACAATGAAAATAATGACAGATTTTGCCTCAAGACCTTCATACTAGTATTTCAAAGAAGGCCTAAGAACTCATTTGATTTCTGATTGGCTTTATAAGTATTACTGAACACAGGACAGAAGTGATCTGTTTGATTTGTCCTGACTATACCAGTCTATGTTAGGATGAGATTACTCCTTTCCCCATAGCAGCTGAACACATGGACATGTGAAATTCCTGGGTGGAATCAGGGAAGGGAAGACATGGAAGACAGAGATCCTTTCATTTCCTTTATAGAGACAAACACGTGAACCAGTAAAAGGAATCAGAAAGGCTTTGTGGAAAGAATGAAGTGGCACAGAACACAAACAAAAAGATGGATAGAATACAGGAGAAGATATGCCACCTTAAAATAATAAAAAACATTAGGAAGAGATAGTTTGAGAAAGTTCTACAGTTAAACAGTAACATTTATAATGTCTCAGTTTTCCTGCTCTCATTCTCTCCATGCCTTTTCTCAGATTTTTCTCTTACTGTATTCTGTGTCTCATACCTCTTCTGTCTCTCTTCTACTTTCCTGCTCTCAAAGTTGAGGGTACAGAGCTCCTTCTAGTATGAAATCACTGTGTACTATTCAGAGCTTCCAGCTTAAACATTGCTGCTCTCTTGTAAGTTTGATACTTCCAAGCTCATTCTTGCAGAAAAAGTATTATTTTTACTGCTGCCCTAAAATCTCTTGGCAATTGATGGAGAATAGAAATCCTTTCTCTTCTATCTTTCCTCAGAAGCCAAGATTGAGAAGTCAAAGTGTGTAATTACACCTTGAAATCTGCATAACATATACCTATAGACATCAAAACCTGGAGTCTGAAGCTTGTTTTCTGGATGAGATTTGAAAAGTCAACAGATATCTCATTTCTTTTCCCTGCCTAATCCCCCTCAGTCCCTCAGTCACCTTCTCATTGCATCTGCTTATCCAGTGAATTCTTATCAGAACTGACCGTGAGCTCAGATCCTAGTTTGCAGACTCCACAGGGCGAGAGCAAGGCTACCATAAATAAACTACTAGATTAATAAGACTTCTACCCTGTTTTTCCCACAGCAATAGACATCTACTATGTTGAGAAAGCTTGTTTACTTGCTGTTTTTCTTTGGAATTATTTTATTTTTGTTAGTATTACATTTTCTGAGATGAGAATTGTAATTTATTCATGATAAATGTTTTCAGCTTAGGTAAAATGGACCCTGATGACCTGCTGATTTTTGAAGTAGATGTCAGTGTGACCTAAAGAAATTCTAAGAGGGTTAATCATGTCAGCCAAAAAAGGGCTACTTTATCCAGTTACAAGGGTCGTAACTGGACTCTTGTGAGAGAGTCACAAGAGAGAACATTTTATCTTTTATTTTTCATGTTGTTAATCTATTTCATTAGCGTACTGCACACTTGTCATTTCTTCTCTCTTTTTGAAATGCCACCTACACTGATAAAATTACATTAAGAGTTCTCAGTATTTCCAGGAAGAAGCAGAGAAATCACATAAAGAGATGACTATTAAGAAGGAGAGGAAAACAAAGATTCACTTGAGACGATCAGAATTTAACTTGTTTTAAAAACAATCCCAGACAGGATACTCAGTGGAAGTGAAATATATATTTTTTTAAAATCTAGAAATATCATGAATATGCCACCAAATGTGAAATTAAAATGCCTTTCACTGAATTTTAACATGACTGGGGAGCAAAAAGAAACAACTGAAGCCAGCCTAGAGGAAGTGTCCTATCACAAAACAAGGAAAACAGAACCTCTCCTAGTGTTCCAGTGCAATCAAGTGCCAACTTTCAGTTTGAAACATAGTATGAACAAAAAATGCGTATAAAGAAAATGTTCAATGTGCATAAATAAGAGTAAAATAGAGTAAAAAGTAGGTTAAACTAGAATTACTGATTAGCAAATACAGCATTACCTGAAAGACAGTGCAGATTACACATTTTTTTGTTTCATAGTGATATTCTGAAGTCTTTACATCTACAATACTGTAAATTTTACTTCATTCTCATGACTCTTCCCAGTGAAACATGAAACACATCAAACACAGTCCACAGGAATATTGCTTCATTTGCCTAATTCAAAATACAATCCCCAAAAAATGTAGTGCTAGACAGCAGCAAAATTGGAGGCACCAATTGCTGCGTAATTTCCAATCAGCTGAAAGCTCACCTGGGAACTGGAAACAGGGATATGGTCAGGACTTTTCTGAGTACTGTGTGTGCAACAGCTTTAATTCTTCAGGGATGATAAATGCAAAAGCTAGCCCTGCTTTGAGCAGCAGGTCAGACCAGACAACCTCCTGGGGTCTTTTCCAACCTATATAATCCTATGATTATACACCATAGCAAACACTTAAAAGCTGAAAAACCTGGAAGTATTTTCTAACCTCATTTATAAATCTTTGCCACAGAACTATTAACTTTTGGAACAGAATCTTCTCCCCGAGGATGAGAACAGGGCAGCAATCCACAAAATCGAGGACACAGAAGCACAGTAGGTATGAACTTGTCCTAGTTAAGTAACAGAATTGATGAAGTTTGTGTATTACCCTTATACCAAGATGACTTATACAATTTAAACATTAATCCAACAGAAGAGACATTTCTGTTTTGTACAAACAGACCTGCATAAGTCACAAAGGATGTTAACAGTTTGCTGCACTACTGTCAACCATCGAATTCAGGTCACTTGACAAGTCATAACCCTTGGGATCCAAGCAATGTCAAGAAAGGGAGCCTCAAGCTATGCTTGAGGAATTGTTGAGGGTTGTGATCAGCGGTGCAGAGGCAAGTTGGAGGCCTGTGGAGTTCCCCAGGTGCCAGTACTGGGTCCAGTTTTGTTCAATATTCTCATCAACAACCTGGGGATAGAGTGTACCCTCAGCAAGTTCACTGATGATATGAAACTGGGAAGGGTGGCTGACACACCAGAAGGCTGTGCTGCTATCCAACGTGACCTGAACAGGCTAGAGAGCTGGGTGAAGATGAACCTCATGAAGTTCAATAAGCACAAGTGTAGAGTCCTGCATCTAGAGAAGAATATCACCATGCATCATTACAGGTTAGGGGTTGTCCTGCTGGAAGTAAGCAGCACAGAAAAAGACCTTGGAGTCCTAGTGGATAGCAAGTTATCCTTGGGACAGCAATGTACCCTGGAGACCAGGAAGGCCAATGGCATCCTGGGGTGTGTTAAGAGAACTGTGTCCAGCATATTAGGGAGGTTCTCCTCTGCCCTACTGAGACCACACCTGGAATACTGTATTCAGTTTTGGGCTTCCCAGTTTGAGACAAGGATCTACTGGAGAGAGTCCAACTGAAAGCTGCAAGTATGATTAAGGGACTTAAGCATCTCCTCTGTGAAGAAAGAGTAAGAGAACTGGGGCTGTTTAGTCTTGAGAGGAGAAGACTGAGAGGGGATCTTATTAATGTCTATAAATATCTGAGGGGTGGGTGTCAAATGGAAGGAGCCAATCTCTTTCCCGTAGTGCCCGAGAATAATGGGTATAAACTCGAGCATAGAAGGTTCCACCTCAACATGAGAAGAAACTTCTTTCCTGTGAGTGACAGAGCCCTGGAACAGGCTGCACAGAGAGGTTGTGGAGTCTCCTTCTCTGGAGACTTTCAAGACCTGCCTGGATGCATTGCTCTGTGACATGCCCTGGGTGATCCTGCTTTGGGAGGGGGGCTGGACTCAATCTCTAGAGGTCCCTTCCAACCCCTAACATTCTATGATCTCCCTCTACATATAGATAAATATATATTACCTATATGCTCTAAGAACTGAAAGCATGATGGCATAAACTTCTCCATCCTCTCTACCTACTTTTCATCTCTCTGTGTGACCTGAAGAACAAGAAAGATGTAACATTTGTTTTTAAGAAAGGTAAGTTTTTCTACCAAGTAAAAGGAAATGGGTGATAAAAAAGTCTCTGCAGGAGAAGGGTTCTCAATAGAAATGGCTGAAATAGAAGTGAGAGATTCTCTGTAATTTTGGCCTCCAGAGATAAATTAAAGTAAGACTGATAATCTAAGCAACTGAGACAACTGTCTTATTACAAAGCAAGGTAAACAAAAAAAAAAAAACCCTGCATCACTACACAGTCCTCTCAACAACCTCATTAATAAATTCTGCTTATTTTATATGAGATGATGAAATTCAGTTACTTCTGGTCTAGTGGCTTGTAATTAATTTTCAGTATAGAAAAGAAGACTCATAGCCTAAACTGAGTGGCATTTTACAACAAAGAGGTAAGTTTTAGATGTTATTCAACAATTTTGTCACTTTCAAATACTTTTTGAAGGATATTTTTGACTGATCTTCCTTTAGAGGGAAAACTGTGGTTTCAGTGGATGTATAGACTTACATCAGTACCTGCAGGTCTCTAACAGGCCTTAGTAGTCCCTCCTCTGGGACCTCCACCCACACCTTTAGTCTTGTGTCTTCAGTCTCTCCCATGGACCTGCCCAGCAATCACTAGACCTGACCCTGACTTGCAGACTGATTACCCAGCTTGGCCTTGGACCTGCCTTATTGCCATGGACTTACTTGCCTGATGGTCTGCACCCTTGGCTGAGACTAGCCTCAACATCCAGGCCTGCCCTCCTCCCTTGCAATGGGGCTGTGCTTCACCAAGGCATCACATATTCTTCCCCTCTGGTGCTTGGTGGCTGCCGTGACTTACTGTTCATGGACAGGCAAGTAATTATTTCCCCCATCTTTTCCTGTGTTTTCACTGTCTGCACAGAGAAGGGAGAAACTGCACAGAGCTGAAAAAGGAAGAATGGAGCTCTAATAATGTCAAGGACTGAGGGCTCAACACGCTTTGTAAAAATCAATTCAAGGAAATTTTAACTGTATCTTGCATGATCTGAAGGCTTTAGTGAATCACACTAAACTGAGTTTGCTGTCTGACACAGAAAGCTGTTGTTTATCTTTGAAGAGGAATGGAAAGACTTTGAACTCAAGTACAGCACTCTATCAAACCCCTGAAAGCTGAAGTTTTAACATTTCTTAAGTGATCCTGACAGACGTGAAGTCCATCCCTCTGTCCCAAAGGAAGACCAAGAATCCCCATGTTATGTTTGTTTAGTCTTAACAAGTCCTACATGATGAAGGTTCAAAAACCTACCCCGTCTACTCCACTGTTTTCCATTTTTAACCTTTCTCATAAAATACATTTCTAGATTACTGAACTGTTGAATAAACATCTCTGGTCTACTTCTTCCTTGAAGACAATACTAAACCTGATGTTCCAACTTCCATCTAATGAGCACTAAGTAGTATTGAAGTTTCCTCTGTGTGCCTTTTCAATATTGCATTACACTGAAGGTGGATGCAATGAGAGCTGTTTGCTTCCTTTCTACTTTATACCTTAGGGCAAGAAGTTTGACATTCTTGACCCTTACCCAGGTTGTGGTTCATAGCAGTGCTTCCTCTTTCTTTCTCTGGAGATCTGCTGCCTAGATGGTCGTTTTGCACTTTTTCACTTATATATTATTTATACTAAAACTTTTCTCTACTTGTCATTATCATTCTGAAACCTAATCCTATTCTCTGCAAAGTGCTTGCAGCTTTTCCCAAGTAGGCATCAACTGCAGATTTAATAAATGTTTTCTCTATCCCACTATCTAGAGAAAACCTTCTCTCTTTCTAGAGAAAACCACTTGACACAATCTCATCCTTCTTGTTTGACAGCAAACCACTGATAACTACTCTTTGAAATTGTAATTCCAAGACAGATGGGGATAAAGCATATCATACTTTCTGGTGACGTTTTGCTTCAGAATTTGTTTTAAAAGCAACTGATCAGATGTTAATTAACCTCGGTGGCAGGAATATTGGTTACAGACAGCTCTTACTGTGTCTTCCTCAAGATCAAGTATCCCTACTTTTTCACTGTTCTTGAGGAACATCTTTAACGTTTTTGTAAGTCACAAAACATCATGCCTATCACCTACCTCATCTCCTTGAGACCTGTTGTCTTGTCATAGAGGGAAATTAGATTGCTTTACATGATTTATTCTTGACAAATCCATTTTGGCTATTGTTTAGCATCTTTTTATCTTCTGGGTGATTCCAAAGAGATTATCTGCTTAAGTGTCTTTCCAGGAATTAAATTTAGCCTGACTGGTCTATAATTCCCTGGGTCTTCATGTGTTTTTTTTGGAAAGACAGACAATTCACTCACTTTTTATCCTTTAATTCTCAAAGCTCATAAAGGGAAGACTCTAAGATTTCTTAAATACTCCACGGTGAATTAATTGTGCCAGACAATTTGAAAATATCTGACTCATCTAAGCAGACTCCAACCTGTTCTTCCCCCTTTTCACTAGTTTTAATTATGCTAGCCTTCAGAACACAGTCAGCCTTTTTTTAATGAATGCTGAGGAAGGAAAAAAAAACCCAACAAAACTGGAATGCCTCTCTTAGTTTTGGCTCTCTGTCAGTTAATGGACCAACTCTTCTCCTTGTTTTCCTCTGATTAATTACTTGTAGGATATGTTCTTTTAAATACTCAATTGTTAAAAACATGCTTAGGGCACTTGGCCCATAATTTCCTTCAATTTCAATGACCAAAATGTTGCTCAGTCTGAAAATCAGAAGATTTGGCAGGTACATAGTAGGTGTTCTTATCAGTTCTGGGGGCTTCGGTCATTTCTGTCTCAGTAAGCTCCTACGATATTTTCAGCCAAAGACTTAGCAGATTTTGTCCCTCAGTGTTCAGACTGTTCAGACCAATAAATCAGAGCATAAAGGGAACATGATGAAACTAGAGTTATTCTCTCTTTTAAGTGATTTCTTTGCACTTGGGTGCAATGATCTTGGGTGCTAAAAGCAGACAAGGGAAAGCATGGGTAGTTTTCATATAGACAGTCAAATAAACCCCAGAAAGGACTTAAGTTTATTCAATATAGCAAATGTGACATAGTAAGACAAATCCAAACCAGACTGAAACTGTGGGCCTGTTTCTTTTTACTTAGTTGTTATTAATGGAAGAACTAGCTCCTGAGAAGTGTGATATTAGTCACAATCTTTGTTTACTGGAAATCACACAAATCTTACCTCAGAGAACCTTTGTACATCCTGGGTTAAAGTTCCTACTCTCTTCCACTGATAATGTTTGAGTAACTTCAAGATTGCTGGATTCACTGCATTATCAGATGGCACTGTCCGGAAGAAATAAGGATATTTTTTCTTATCAGCCAACTCTGGTGTTGTTGCTGCAAATGACAGCTGAAAAAAGAACAACAAAAAAAATTAAGTCACCATAAGTCACCAGTATTTTTCAGGTGGCTAGGAATGTGTTTCTTAAGCTTTTTTTTCAGTCATGCATAGCAGTTGATATGTTTTTTTAAAGTACTGATTTAATGCAAATTGGTTTGTTGAAAAATAAGCTCCCTAATACAGTTAAGTCTTTCAAACTCAATACTCAGAAAACACAGGCGAATTTGAGCCTATATAAATACATCCAAACATAGTTTCAAGTTTACACTTTCTTCAATCAAGCATTCAGTATATTTGGGCTAAATATCCTTCACTGAAATTCATCATAGACAAATTTAATCGGAAGTAACAGTTCTAACCTTTTCTTCATGTTTATAAAAATCTAGATTTAGCCTGGCAGCGACAGGATTCATTCTCTCTCCGATTTTAGACTCACAAAGAACACACTGTATTTTATAACCATCTGAATATAGTTTGTTTTCCTAATTAAAACCCCTGAAATCCAAACAATTTAAAGCGTGCATAACTGGACAGTTTATAATATACCATTCAAAAAAGACAAGACTCTTTCTCCTCACCACTCAGCAGCTAAAGAATATTTTTATGACCTTCTGCTGACATGTATTTCTGAGATAAATTCTATAGCAACTGCTCTTTTATTAGATTATACGAACAAAGTACGCTATGAGGTACTGTGATACTGTCATCTTGATTTTCCCAAACCACACTGGTTGGCTCACCTAGAACTTCAAAATATTTAGTAACCAGGAACGAGACTGTGAAGAGCTGATTTCAAGGGAAAAATGAAGGTCTGCCAGGCAGACTTAGCCAGCTTTTCTGACTAGACTTGCAAGGCTCAACATCACGCATTCACTGCACAATGAAAGCAGAAATAATGACTTGTACCTCTGACTGAGAACAAGAGAAAATTTGACTACAGAAATCCAGCAAGGAGTGCCTTTCAGCAGCCTGGCTGCTTGCAGTCTGGTAACTGCAAAGGACTTGCTTTTCAAGTTATTATGGTTTTGGATCGAATGTAATTTGATTGATCCTTAAGAAAAAGAAGTAAAGAGCAACACTGAAGTAACAGCAGTGACAAGCAACATCAGCGAGGTTCACCTAACTCAGGTTCACAGACTGAGTGGTAATTTTTTCTGATGAGAAGTACAAAAAGCCTTAGTAATGCAGAGCATCTCTATAGCTGTGACCTGGCTTTAGGATGAAGATCTGTGATATAACCAAGGCAATTCAGATCCATCCTTTGATATCTGTGTGACTTAATGTACTTAAATTAGTATCCTAATTGCCTAAATATCGTTGGGAAATAATGATGCCTCTCTTCATTGATAAAAGATGAAGAGCACCTATAACTTAGATTTCTCAAACATGTCAAGTGAGACGAATCCAGGTTTGTGGGTAATAGTAATGACACCTGAATTACAAAAGAACATTCCTCTTCATTTTCTTTTTGAACAAAGATTACATGAACATATAAAATGGGAAAATTTCATGCTCAAACAATTCTTGGAATGTAGGGTGTGTTCAGAGGCGTTTCTTTCAAGCATCACATATACCATGTTGGTCTCAACTGGTATCATGTTGCCATTTTAAGAAGGCACTCATGGGAGGTGGATGAATAACCTGAAATAGTTATGTCAGACCTCCCTTTTTTTCTTTTTTTCTTTTTTTTTTCTTCTCCCAAAAGCTAAGTCATGGAAAATATTTAACTTCTCAGAAAATCATCCCTTTGAGAGTTTGGAGACATGCAATGAATTTAACCCAACAATCACCCCGCACTAAGTATTTCGCTTTGAGAGATACAAGGCAGGAAAAAGAAGAAACAACTCATTATGTTTTAAGAAGTGGTAATGAAAAGATTATGTTATTAAATAAGCTGACACAATGTATGCTTACTGGAAAAGTATGTGATGTACCACAGCTACATAGAAATATCAGTAAAAATACATAACAAAAACTTTAATCTGTGTGACAAAACAACATCACAACACTGGCCACTCACATATACAATGAGATGGTACAGCCCTTACCAACTGAACATAAATCTTCTGTACTTTAGGGTTGAAGTTATTTATTCATGGCTGATTTGAAACTGGAACCTATTGAAAGGCAAACTTGTCATAATTTCTTCACTCTACAGGACTGAAGGCCATAAAGATCTGATTCTGCTTTTTGTTACAGAATTTCCTTTTATAACTTTTAGTTATTTAGTAAGAAATCTGGATGAATGTCAATGCTACTACTCATGTAACTCTTTGCAAACCATAAAAGTACTATTTTTCACATTGCTGTATTTTCAGAGCATACATATTCATGCACTGCTAGAAAGAAAATTTGTTAGAGGTATTACATAGCTGCCTCTGCGTACAGGAAGAGGGACAAAGTTATAAGTGGGATTATAACCCAGCAATAAATGCCTGTGGGGTGTATGATGCCATTCTTTCACAGAAAATCATTTTACATAACTTCAAAAGATGATGGCCAAAAGTTAAACTTCAGGAAGGGATGAAAGACAGGAAAGAAGGGTTTTTTTTTTCTATAGTTCTAAAATGGAGACAGAGGGGACATATAGCAGGTGGTATATCATAACTGTGTGTGTGGTGCATATCCAAACAGATTCTGTCCATATGTACATGTAGATTTAGAGAAGAAAATAAAATCATTCATATATATATAAATTTGAATACTCTCAGAAAAAATGAAGCTACTTCTCAGGTTATCAATGAGACATTTTTCATTAGAATACCTGCTTACAATTCAATATAATTTGTGAGCAACTGCTTCTGAACTTAAAAATGAGTGTATGTAAGGAAACAAACAGCAGTTGACTCAAGAGATTTCAGAGATGAAACATTTTTAAAGTTTTAAATGACAAAGAAGATAACATTTACCATGCAAATAAGAATATTAACTATAGTACAAAATGAGAACCAAAGAGACCAAGGTATTGAAAAGCAAATGTTTCTTTCTTCATAAAAGCCATAACTTAGTAGAAGCTCTGCTACCTTAATATTACAATTAAGCCTGCTCAAATTCTAAATTGAAATACTTTTAGCAGCTAAAATGCACAGTTTCTGACTTTTAAATTTATTCATATTGCTCATGTGATCACTATATAAATGCATTCTAGTTAGCAGAGTTTCACCAGAATGCATTTTGTCTGCACATGCTGAAGAAAAGCAATGTTAATACACACAGTAAGTAGGAAAGGAATCAGTGCAAAAGGACCTGAAGTTCATTTACTTATGCAATGTTTAGCTTACTGTGGTGTTCTCCCTGTAATATACCACCCAGACCATGTGGGAGCAAATGCACAGCTAGCTGGAGGCTTCCATACAGGGTGGCTACAAGCCAGTATTTCAGACTAAGTCCCAACCCCACTCAAGTCAGGGTCAAAACTTCCACCAGCTTCCTCAGAGCCCAGATTTCAAGCCTATGATCTAAATACCTGGAAATCAGATCTAGTCAGGGAGATTTAACTACAGCGGTGTCATTGCGATGCTGTTGGTTATCCTGACATTTTGTAGCACGCCTGGACTCAGATCTGTAGTTGTGCAGATTCTTCTGTCTGAAAGATAAACACAGGGCTGGCTCAAGAGTGGGCTAGGCAGTTGTGCTTCATTGCTAGCAATGGAGAAGCAGAGCAGAAACACAGCTAATGGCTTTGTCTTACTCTGTGAATAGAAGGGAAGCAATGAATAGCAGTTCTGGAGTAGAACCAAAGCAAAATAATTCAGGAAATAGTGTGAAACAGAAACACAATAGAACATTAAAGATGATGCAGAAAGGACCAGATAGCACTATGTGTGTAAAAAGAGTGTCTTATGGTGAAGAGTTTTGAGGCTATACAATGCAGGATGCTTTCAGGAACAAACTTGGGGAAAAAAAGGCCTGAAAAATTATCCAAAATTTAAAAAGCTAATGAGGCAGATTTTACTTTCAGATTTAAAAAAAAAAATCCAACCAAGTATTATTCCACTGGAGTCAAGGAAATTTTTTGGCTTCATACTGAGAGTAAAAGTAGAATTTGATAATGGTGAGGACAGGAGACGAGACAATGTTCTATAATAATTCTGAGAAATGGTTCAGCCTAATATGACAGATGGCCAGGTTAAGGAATTTGAACTGCTGGACTTTGCTGAAAAACTGAAAAATATACTGAAGGATTTGATCAAGGAGGCTTTGGGGTCAGATGTATGTTTTGATAAACTAAATTTTCTCCAGAAAGGCAATACTTTTTGGAACAGGAAAAGATTAGTTTGTTGAAAATCCATACAGTTTCATGGAAGAGTTGTGATCTACACTAGATAGAGTAAGATGAAAAAAAAAAATTAAAACAAAGTGTAGAAAGGAACCATTCTACAGAAGGGGAGTAAAAGCTTTACAACCGTATATTAAGCTGAAATGAGGTATGATAGATTAAATCAAGGACATCAATCGAAAGTGCTTTCAAGTTAAAGCAAGCATGCTCCCATTTAAGGAAAGAACAGCGCATTCCCTTAAAGTCAGCACAGAAACAGGAATGCTATGATGAGAAGATCTATCATTTGTTTAAGAAAATGAGCTGCAACACTAATTAAACCAATGAGAATTACTAGGAGTTATGTAAGAGAGGATGGATCTTGGAAAGCTGAAACAAAATTACAAAAGGAAGCACTATATTCAGAGTGTATTTATTCCATATAGAAATCCAGAGGTTGGAAGCTGGAAGGCTGAAGCAACTCTACTGTTCCAAGAACTGCAGAGGGAAGGGAAGCCACTAGAAATGGCAAGTGGTCACCTGGTGTTTGGTTGTTTTATTATGTCTAGAAAGCATTCACAGTAATAAAGTACAGAGGACTGTACTTTAATAATAATAAATAAAAGAGCAGAACTATTCCTGGGGTTAAAAGTCACTCTCACCTAAGGCATCAGGTCTGTTTAGGAGTCACATTTATTAAGAGGACTGTATTAGCTAAAAAAAAAAAAAAAAAATCAATACCAGAAACCCTTAGCAAAGTTACCATAGGTGCATAAAACCAGTAGGGCAGGAAATCACACACCCCTCATAAAGCAGAGTGGATCAGAAGCATCTCCCACCACAAACTCCCCAGCAGCTCAAAGGAGGCCCCTGACATCTGTGAACCTGTGCCAGAGCATCTGGATTTGTCAATCCCAAAATAAGAATGAGGTGTCACTCTCACCACTTGCCTCTGCAAAGGAGAAGGCTGTGAAACAAATTATATTATATATTATAATTATATAATAATACTATATATTATTATATTAATTGTCAAAGGAAAAAAAAAGAACACCACAAAAAAAACCCATGCCTTAAGTAACAGGGTAATCTCCCTTCAATAAAATGCCATCTGCTAAGATAACTGAGTCATGTTTGCAAATGGAGAAAATCAGCTTATTGACCTAGGCTTCAGCACTGTGGTTTGTAAACGTACTTTATGAATGATCCCTAGAAGTTTAAATCTGCCCTGTTGCTGCAAGACTAGTCTTGATGGAGAGCTTTTTGTATATGGCAGATATCACCTCTATTGTGGCCTTTCCATACTTAAGGGGGAGCCTATAAAAAGATGGGGACAATCTTTTTAGCAGCGTCTGTTGCAACAGGACAAGAGGTAATAGTTTTAAACTAAAAGAGGAGAGATTTTGACAAGATATAAGAAAAAATTATAGTGAGGGTGGTAAAACATTGGAATAAGTTGCCCAGAGAGGTGGTAGAAGACCCATCCCTGGAAACATTCAAGGTCAGTTTGGAGAGGACTCTGAGAAACCTGATCTAGTTGAAGATGTCCCCACTTATTGCTGGGGGTTTGGACTAGAAAACCTTTAAAGGTCTGTTCCAACCCAACGCATTCTATGATTCTATTTCCTGTACCTTTTCTAGAAAGCTAAATTATGCTGGCAAATCAACATTGCTAAACAGGGTATAAACTGCCGATTCAATCAACCGATGATATAATTTATAATTTATAACTAAAGATTGCATGTCATGTATTCTTAGACAGGAATCAATATCTTCTGTGAAAAAGGAAAATGCAAGTAATTATTTCCAGAACGAAGGCAGAATGTCAGAAAGCTCCATAGAAAATACTCTTACAATGGTACAGGATTGCACATATAGAGTCTTGTCACGGGAAAATAAAGAACAAAACTCAGGAAGATGATAATTTGCAGCAATGTGTACTTGTGACGCCACACACCATTTCTTTGTGTGCCTTGCCAGGAGCTCTAACGCTTTGACAATCCTGTGCCAACAATAATAATACTCGAGCGTGGGCATGGGATGACTTGCTGGTCCCAGGAGCTAGAAAGACCAGAATGGAAACTAATGAATAATGAATAGTTAACAGATTTGCCTGCTGCAACTCTTGAGACGGCATTAGATGATGTCATGTAACAAGTGAAAAAGTATACTCTTATCTGAGAGATAGAGAATAAATTGAAGCATAACTGAATTGCAGTTTTAATTGAACAACAATTGATGGCTTGTAATAAATACTAAAAGACACAAAATATACAGATTTAGATTAAGCATTAATTCACTACTTAAAGATGACTAGTAACTACTATACAAGCCAGCTTGCCCAGATGTACAGTCAAGCTAGCACTGAACTTTATCTTACTAGTCAAGTTATGCATAAATTTTAATATAAGGGTACCTGCAATAAGAAAATAGTGATATATAATCAAGAGGATTATTAAAGAGAATCTTAAGAAATACATGATAGCACATAAAGTAAAAAAGTGATCTATTAGACGGCTCCTTCCCACTCCAATGCACAAAATGTATCAGCTAATCAACTTCGATGGATGATTTCCAGAAAAGATATGTGAAAATAACATTGCAAAGATAGTCGCCAACACCTATATACCTGGAAAATATTTCAACATGAGATGCTAAGTGCAGTAGTTTCATTGACAGAGGCATTGCATAGATCTCCAAAGCAGGTGAAAGCAACACAAAGGAATAAAGACCAAGAAACAAAGATAATGTTTCTTGACAATTTGCCCACACAGCTGCTGGTGGTAAGAGTGTCTATACACAGGCAGTAAAGGAGCTGGATCTAAACTGGATCTAGGAATCAAAGTGGCAATCTTCCCTGCTAGCTGTATTCTAATTCTGAACACCAAATAGCACAAGTGATGCACTAACATAAATTGACAGAAGAAGAAAACATTCGCAAGAAATCATACATTTCTAGCAGTGGTAAATCAATGACATTTTCACCTGTCATAAATACTTTTAAATATTTATTTGAATGAAAGCTCTGGAAGCTCCATTATACTTAACATTCAAAAGATTTTATGGGATTGGACAAAGCTCAGTGCTGTAACAAATAAAACTAACAATCATCAAAAAACGTTCTGTTAAATCTGTATGGGCTTTCATTACGACAGTTGCAAGAGGAAAATAAAAGTCTGGGAGAATCTCTGTGATGGCTCACTAGCTGGTACACGGGCAGGATGCCTTGCCCAAACAGGAACACAAAAATACATGTTGTATTAAACGCACTGGAGAAGAATGGATCTTGTGGAAGAACATCTCTTTCATCATCCGTAACACATTACCCATCTGATTAGAGCTACTGTTCCTTTTAAAATCAGATGTTTTGCCAAATACTCCTGCTCAATATCATTTGCCATTACCTTCATTAATTTCTGTGTCTGAAATTGCTTCCACTGACTGCCTTTTGGCACCTGGGAGTTTCCAGAAAAAGCACTTCCAGCTGGTCTCAAGGTTGGAAGGCGCTCGCCTCCATGCTGATAGCATTCCAGTGAATTAATCCAATCACAATAAGATTGATATTCAGCTGCATGCCGCTCTGGAGACATTTCAGGATGCAATTCTGGCTACTGAATGAATCAATATTTTTGCAGATAGAAACTGGTTCAGATAAAATAAAATCCATATAAGAAGTACTTCATCTGAAAGATGTGTGCCTATAGGTTAATGGGAGAGGAGCATTCAGTCCTGTTTGCTTCCCACTCAGGTAGCCTGACCTGCTCCCAACATGATTCAGTGGGAACTGCAGATGTCTGAATGAATGCAAGAAGTCAGACCAGACAATAAAGTTTGGTCCTTAAGTGTCACCATTTTCTAATTCCATACAGTCTGTGGGTTCTGCTGAAGAACAGTGATTGAAGTAATACTCGTCTGAGGGGTTATTTTTTTAATTTTTTTTTTTGTTTCAAGTAATGGAGAGAAGAAACACTAGCCAAAAATTGTAGCAGATTGTTCTGAAAAAATTACTGCTTCACCTGCATCTTGGGCTGAAAGACTAACACTTCCACCCATCTGTTCACACCACCCAGAGCCTACATTTAAGAACTTTGTAGGAAAAAAAAAAAGGTTCAAAGAATTCTTCAAACATTTCAGATTAATAGAAAATAGAATAGCTATTAGTGTTCAGAGCAGAACAAAGTTACAGATCAAATCCAAGTCCAAGTAATGGGATCCACTTTAAATTGTAATAAATACTGCCTAATAAACCAAATGAATTCACCTTACTTCTGAGATGTGCCAAGGAAGTACGTTATGAAGTTATGGAGAGTGTTCCTCAATCCAATGGTTAACAGTGCAACCAGTAAAGTTGATAGAGACTTTATGATTTATAGTTTCAGTAGGTAGACAGATGAACATGAGTCAAAATCATCTCAAACCTATTACCCCATCCAAAAGTCAACATGTTGCACTAGGCTTAACTTGATTCTTTCACTATCAATGGAAAATAAAACAGCTGCTATCCCCTTTTCATTGCATATTTCTTCTGACCATTCATTGCAAAGGTCTATCACAGTTTGAAGCAGATCTAAAAAGAGTACTAAGGGAATAAATCTGCCACTCATTAGTTGTTTTCCCTACTCTTCTACTCTCCAGCCAATATTTTCAGCTCTATATTAGGCACAAATCATTCCCACCTAAGACAGGTGTTCTGCTTGCTGCTAGAGGCTGACCAGTGCAGTGAAATTAAATGGCAGATCCACACAAGTTGCTGCAAAATTTGTTTTCATTTCCAAAGAGAATGAAAGACAATACTTTAGGAGCATTTTCATAAATGGAACTGCATTGCAAAAGAGGGTTGGATATCTTTCTCCGTTACACTCGGTTGCGTTGCATTTGGCTACTGGCCTGGATTATACCAGAACACAGCTTCAAATCCCTGCTGCGCTTCAGTCACAGCGTTATTGTTTATCCCAACTCAACCAGAGTCTCCTACACTCATAGTCTCACGACCCAACTTCCTTGTCTCATCTATTAGCAGATTATCCTCAAAATGTAGTCAAGACCGACAACTTTGTAAAATATTTCTCCTTTGATAAAACATGATATATTGCCATAATCCATTTTAAAAAAAACAAAAACAAAAAAACAAACAAAAAAAGAAGAAAGAAAAAAAAATCCTTTTCAGACCTATTCACCAGTGTGTTCCTGGCTGGCTGCCCAAAACTATTCTCATTCTATTAGTATTGTTTGTTTGTCAGACTTTATCCAGCTAATACATGTTAAAACTACAGCTGTTCTGTCTACATTTGGATTTTAAATAACTTTTATTATTTTTCCTACTCTAAATGATGAAAAGGAGTAATTTTTATTTTTACTGTTTTTTTCCATTTTATCCTTGTATTCCCCAATACAAAGATACCTGAATTGTGAAATATGGGGGGTCCTTGTTCTTGTAAGCAAATGAACCCCACGCTCTATTGAAAATGGGTAAAAGGACCATTGGTGAGCTTTAAGATGAGAATTCCAGTTCTTCTGTGGAGTGGACACTCTAGCACAGTCCCCATTTTGTCTTTTCCACCTTTTATTTCTTTTACTGGAAATACAGCATGTAAAGAAATAAAGCACACCACATCAACTCACAATTTACCCAGATACTTAGAAAAATACTTTTTGTACAGCCCTAAGTCATGAGTTAGTGGTTTGTATATTCCTTTGTTCTCTGATTTCAAACACAAGCAAGAAATCCCGATTTTTCATACCAAAACAGGTGACATCCTCACTATGCAATGTAGTGACACATAAAGAAGCTGTTTATTCTACGGAGCAGCACAGCTCAGAGATGACATACCAGGTCTTGGGAGCAATAGCCCGGCGCTAATTCTGCACTCTGCCTGGGCTAATTTGTCTTTCTTTCAGGTCTGTAACTTCTCTGATACCTCAGCACTGCATGCTGCAGTCACAGCCCACCAAAAGTGTTTGGAGAGTAGTCCAACGTCCGTCATTTGACAGTGCACCTTTTCTAATAACAGATAAAAAGGGGTTACACTACAGAAATCAAGGGCTTGCTGGCAGGGAGATAGCGAAATAAAAACTGATAAAAAAATAAATCAGAGAACTTTCTTTGCCAACGGGCATCGCCAGCAAAATAAGTACTCTTTGCCCAGCAGCAAGGGCAACTTGGGTTACATTGCCATTAAAAACCTTTAGCAGACATGCCAATCACAATTATGATTATAATATATTTGACATTAAAATGTCAAGTGTGCCACTGATCCCCCTCTAAGAAATAACCAAGATCACACGTACTTTATAGTTTCCTTTATCTGCAGTCAATACAGATTTTAGTAAGATGCTCTAGATAGAAAACCACACGTAAAAAACCTTTCAGTCACACATGCAAGTAGGAAATGTTCTTACAGATACATTCAAACAACCTAAATCACAAAACTATTTGTCAACTTAAAGCTGGATTCTGTGGTTTCTAATCTACAACTACGAGTGGCTTTAAAAAAAAATCATAAGCCATTATAATCTATTTTTATAAAATTAAAAATGGCAAACAGTCTGAGTACAGTTAAAAAAACAAAAATCCCCTCTGAAATGTCACTGAGGACGTGGAAGAAAGCACGAGCATTTCCTCCCAGCGCCAGTGCCTCCAGGAGAGCAGCTAACTGTTGCCTGAGTAACCCTCAATGTGTTTTGCTCAATACCTATGCCTTGCAGGTCACTTCAGCAGTTACTGTTAATTTAATAAGTGTTTCTTTATGTCTGCATTTAATTTTAAGTACAGTACTTGCCCCTGGTCTTAGAATGCATGCTGGGTAGAAAGCATTAACATTATCTACACCATTTAAGATTACGCACACTTCAATTAGATCTCTCAACCATTTTTCCTTGGTTGTTGCCATCATCCTAGTTCCTTCAGGCTGAAAACTGAATGTTTGCTCTAGACCTCGTTATCTTTTTTTCCTCACTCGCTCCATAAAATTGTTCACTACAATCTCAACTCTTCCTGAAAACAGTGCTTATCAATCTGCTCTTCTTACAGTATTTTCCATAACTCATATCCACCCAGGTGAGATAAAAGCTGAACTAAGTCACTCCACATCCATATGCAGAACTAAACCCGATGTAACCTTAATTCTTCACATGCCAGGAGTATCTTTGTGCTTGATCTTTGTCTTGGAGCCAGGAAAGTGCTCAAGAATATAGTTTAATTTTGAATATCTCAAGAGTTCTATTGATTTGAGAGAACTCATATATGAAAACACAGTACATGCATTAACATGCTTATTAGTTCTGGAAAGCTAGTTTAAATATAACCTTTCCTAATTCAATCTCATGCATTTCATTATTTGTTACTCATTTCTCATGTGCAGTGATTAAGTTGTAATTTTTAAAGTCACTTGACTCTTCTCAACCCTCTCATTTGTGATCCAGTGTTCTTTGAATCCAGTGGTTTATAAATTGTCATTTTTTTTTATACAAAATTTCTGACCAAACTGTTGTCATATTTGTGTGGTTTGGGGTTAGGGTTTTGGGTTCTTTTGGTTTGTTTTTTTTTTTTTTTAACCGCATATGGCTTTGTCTACTTGGTCTGAGCAGTTTACTGACTTTGGTTTCTGTTATTTCGGGTACTGTTGAGGTCTTTTGGTCTTTTTCAACCATCCTTAGACAAAATTCTGACAAATGTGAACATATCTACTGTATTTACTGCCTCTACATGGGACAAACTCGCGATGGGACGCTTGAGACACAGATCAGGGCAAACTGAAGGCATCTTTGACAAAGGTGACCACTGCGATTCCATTGGAAAATATAAACCGTTAACACTCAGATGAAGATTTCAGAAATTAAACTGGTGTTTTGGACGGCTTTTCCTGAGGAATTTTGCTTCTCTCCATGGTAACGTGCTTTCACTGTGAATTTTGAAGTACGTCCCACAGTTAAAAAAACATCGGCTTTATCAAGACTGCATATCAAGCGACGCACTAACAATCTACATTAATGTAATGTGCATCTGGGTGAAAACCAAAATAAGATTAATTATATTCATTGTCTTTCCCACAAGCAGGTTATTCAGATATTTTCTGAAGTTGAACAGAATTGTGGTAAATTAACAAAAAAAAAAATTTATTTTCCCCTTTAAACTTAACTGCTGAAGAGGACTATGTCTTTGAGAATTGAGACTCCTGATATATTTGATCACTTATCCAGTAAGAAAAGAGAAGGTAAACCACAAATAACAGAACACCTCTGTTTGACTGAGCACTAGTTAAAATTAAGGTATTTTTCCTAATGTGCATATGGTATCTTTGAAGCAAGTTCACAGAAAGTCCTAGAAATTAATAGAGCATTCTTTTCATTTTTTTCCTCTTCTTAATTTGGTTGTCAGATTCATCCAATTTACTATCCATAAGTTACTGGTATTGACAGCTTTTGTTTCTACCATAGAAATAGTTTATTCATTCTCCAGCCTCCTGGACGCTTGATTTTCTGCTTGCCAAAAGACTCAGATCACTCCGAGCAGAAAAGTACAGATAAGGAATGATTAGAAGAGAGCCAGCTTGAATACAACCTCTTGACTCATTCCAAAACAAGGCTCTGAAGGTAAAAAGTATGGAGCAAACCCTGGCAGAAATAGTGCAAGAAGTGGGTAAGAGCCCATGAGATAGATGGACAAAAGACAACAGAGAGCAGACAAGGCGCAGTTCAGAGCAGAGAAAAAAGATACACTGTAGGGGAACCAAACCAAACCACAGACAGACAGCGTGGACAGATGTGGTGAACAGGGGGAATCCTGGCCTTATTTGTAATCATCTGAAAGCCTGACCTTCTGAGGCCTTGGGCTGATATACACAAACACAGGCTGCACAACTACATGTCCATGTGTCCAATGAAGGAACTTCAGAGGTCTACAGACAGTGAAAAACCTGGGTCACTCAGACCTGAGAAAAGAGCAAGAAGAGGACAGCATGTGCTTTCTAAGACTTTTCTTAAGTCTACATGAGGAATTTCACCTCCCAGTATATTTACAGCAATGTAAAGCTTCAAGTTTGATGTGATTTATATTAATACATCCTAATTTGTATTGATCTGCCTGAGATAAACCTTGAGGTGAGATGAATCACTCCCTAGAAGCATCTGTCTCTTGCTACTGTAGGCACTAATGGGAGACTACAGTGACTGTATCAGATGCAGCCACCTACACTGCACTTGATCGAATTAATCCCATAAAAATTATCAGATTTGTGTAAATATTTCAGCATGTGAAGAAACAGTGAGGCCCCTAGAAGACACTTAGACCTCTTAACTCCTGAGGATTTTCAGGTACTGGATCTCTTTAAAAGTTTAAACTGAATGGTTAGTAAAACTGATGGTGTTTAATTCTTCCAAAATCATATTAAAAGGCAAATACAGATATCACAAAGTGTTCAAGTGGATCCATACGTACACTGCCTGGAAAAAGTCTTATCATAGTGCTAAGGTTTAAAGTAACTGGATTTTCACTGTAGTTTCTCTCAAATCTTAGAAATACTAGGAGATTCAAGTTAGGTGTCTCAAAACAGTCTTAACCCTCTCCTTACCACGTCTCTCATCATAATACTTCCTGTTGCCCCAAAGCAAAGTATGGGTCAGCTGTTGACTTTATTGAATACGAGCTGCCAGTGTTTTTTTGTAGTGCCACTAAGCACGTGTGTCATGCCCACGTAACATCTCTCTATGACCAGCAACCTCATTTACCTTAAACCTCAAGTAACAGCCAAATAAAACACTGCCCATATACTTGCATCTGCTCCTTTTAAGCTTTTGCATATGTATAACCACAGGGATAAGGCTGCAGGCAGACCTGTGGTACGCAAAAGCCCAAGCAAAGTCTCCTGCTGAGCCTCCACTGATACCCTCTGCTGTTGGATTAGGCCAATGCTGGTCCCTGCTGTATCCCAACCTGAGCTCTCACAGTCACGGAGCAAAATACTCACACTCTGTGGTCAGTTTTCTGCATGTTCTGCTTTACCAAAAGCCAACTGCAACACCGCTGAAATATATCCAAAAGTGTACTTTAAAAACTAAAGCCAAGAGAAGGGACCACAACTTTAACACCTTTAACAGAAGCAGGGTGGCAAAACTGAGGAAAAGAAGATATGGGACAGATACTGCAGCCAAACCCAATCCATTTCTTGGTTTGGGGAGTCAGGCACAATTATCCCTCTCTGACAGCCAGCTAAATATGGGAGAGAGGCAGATGGGTAGAAGACTTTCTCACTGTTCTTTACACAAAATGGTGCACCACAAATAGGAAGTTTCCCTGGAGATCGTAGGAGCCACAACCAAAAAAAGCAGAACAGAGTAAAGCCTCAAAAACATATCGCCTAGAAATGTTTTGAATTACTGGATCCAGAAAAGAGAAAAACATTTTGAAGTATTACACTCTCCTTCCCTATGCTGGCTATAAAATATGTTGATGGTGTCAGGATGTCATTCAAATCATAGTTGTTCCATGTCCTCTTATGTTAAAGTGATGTCTACTTTCAAGTTATTGATCAAATGAAAATGGAATGGCCCCACTGCTGATGGAAAGGATTTTTTCTGTGTTCACAGTTAGTATATAATAATTCAGAAATTTTGACATTATTACTTATTGATGTTATTGAGAACCCATAAGCTACACATAGAGATCAATACACATAATTTTCCCATGCTGACAGCTTCTATCTCTCACTGACAGAAAAAAACCCAAGCATTTATCCACATTCTGAGACTGCAGGACTCAGTTCAACGTGGTGGCTGGAAGGGAGCAGGTCAGGAGGTGGCAGGGCAGGGCAGCAACTCCAGAAGGAATATTACAGCTTCTAGGTATTTCGGGGTGCTTGTTTTGGGGAGGTATAGCACAGTTTCACAACAGATTTCACAGCGTGAAAGGCCACTCCAGTTTTGAGGGAATGAGGTTGGGAACAGACATGTGCCCCACCCCCCCATATGTCTTCCTACTTCTCCCCTTTCTCCTGCAACACGTGACATTTGCCTCCTCAAGACCCACAACATGAAGGCACAAAACAGCAATCCTTCTATCTACCCCTGGTGTAGCCTCGATTTGCCTCCTCTTGGGCTGCTTGGAAGAGGCACAAATCATAAACTGCTCCCAGAGAAAGCAGGGTAGAAAGGTGAGGGTAGAACAAGCAGCCCACCAACTCAAAGGGCTGGGGAAAGCAGTGTCTGCCCCAGATGATCTTCCCCTCACTTCCCTCCCCAGGGATCCCTCTCCCTAGCCCATGCCCCACAACCACCAAAGACCTAGATAGCAGAGGGCAGCCTGCCCGTGCCCTGGCAGCCCCACGGCACCTCTGCCCCTCACAGATCCAAGCAGTCCCAGCCCTAGCAGCAGGCACAAGCCGCTGCTGTGGGCTTCCTAACTACAGCCTAATGCCAGGGGTGAGCTGTGCCTGGGGTCGATTCTTGGAAACCAAGTAGTTGTTCATAATGCCAAACAGTGTCTTCATTCTTAGAGTTGAAGTAATAAATAAATAAATAAAAATCCTATGGATTTTATACAGTGTAAGTTATATACACTTATTTACACACATATAAGCTCTCCCCTGAGCGTCTCTTCTCCAGGCTAAATGATCCCATCTCTCTCAGGCTCTCCTTATATGACAGAAGCTGGAACCCCTTCATCCTTGCAGTGGCTAGACTTTCTCCTGCATATCCATGTCTCTCTTGTTCTGGGGAGCCCAGACCTGGACACAGCACTCCAGATATGGTCTAGCCAGAGCAGAGAAGACTCACCCAACACCCTTGACCTAGTGGTAACACTCTCCCTAGTGCAGCCCAGTGGTGCTGTCACAAAGCACCTATGCCACCAGGGCACTTTGCTGGCTCGTGTTCCACTTGGTGTCCGCAAGGATCCCCGGGGCCTTTACCACACAGCTGCTTTTCAGCCAACACCACCCAGCCCATATGGATGACTACCTGGAGTTTCTTCATCCTCAGGGGATGACTTGGAATTTCCCTTTGCTCTGCCTCGAGAGCTTCTTTCAGGCCAACATCTACAGGCTCTCGAGGTATCACTGAATGGCAGCACAACCATCTGGTGTATCAGCCAATCCTATTTTCATTACACCTGCAAATTTTCTGAGGTTGTACCTGCCCCTTCATCCAAGTCATTACTGAAGATGTTAAGTAGTATTGGCCCTTTTAGTCATCAACCCCTGTAGTCTAAATATGAAACAATATATTTTTAAATGCCTACATGTGTACTTCAATTCCATGCTTGTCATCTTCTCAAAATATTCTTGATAAAAATAGTTTAACACTGAAAAATAAAACTGGTGAAATAAAAAAAGCCATAAAGACAATTTTTGAAAACCACTAAGGTGCAATTGCTAGTTAAAGCTCTAAAGCATAATAATATGTATGGTATATGCCTCTATTTTCCTCTTTGCTGACAAATTGATAGTTGCACAAACACGTTATCCCATACGAATGATGCCCCATAGCCCTACTGTTCATACACAGCTTCACAGACAATATCTTCACTAAACCCAAACGGTGTTCGAACACAATCACAGAATCACTCAGGTTGGAAAAGACCCTCGGTATCAGCGTGTCCAACCATTAGCCCTACTCTACAAGTTCACCCCTAGACCATGTCCCCCAACACCGCATCCAAGCGATGTTTAAACACATCCAGGGAAGGCAACTCAACCACCTCCCTGGGCAGTCCATTCCAATATTTCACTACCCTTTCCATGAAGAATTTTTTCCTAGTGTCCAGTCTAAACCTACCTTGTTTCAGCTTGAGGCTGTTCCCTCTGGTTCTGTCCCTAATTACCCAAGAGAAGAGCCCAGCACCAGCCTCTCTACAGTGTCCTTTCAGGTAGTTGTAGAGAGTGATGAGGTCTTCCCTCAGCCTCCTCTTCCTCAAACTAACCAGGCCCAGCTCCTTCAGACAATCCTCATATGATCTATTCTCCAGTCCCTTTACCAGCTTCATTGTCTCGAGATCTCTCTTGTACTGAGGTGCCCCAAACTGGACACAGTACTCGAGGTGAGGCCTCACCAGTGCTGAGTACAGGGGGTACTGAGTACACCCTTTGTGTTGTTTCTGTACATGCAGTTACTGTACAGTATTTCAGGCTCAGGTAGCCAGCACGCTGTCTCATTCTTAATAATTAGATGGCTGTCATTGAAAAATACAGTGTTATTGGAGTCATATATTTCAACACGCAACTTCACAAATGCAAATTCACAAATCCCACAAATGCAGTTATCTCATTGCTTCTGCACTCAGAAACTGGCAGCCACCTAAGAACTGCAGATAAAAGAGCAGCTTTAGATTTCACCTAAGATAATCAGCCATACATTTGTTATCACTTCACTCCTCTTCATGAAGCTGGAGAGCTGACAGTCTGAGGAGATGAATGGGAAAAATCCACACAACGTTCAACTTTATTCACTCAAATTTACTTCCTCGGGTTGCTCACAAAGGAAGGCCAACACCTCTGCTGGGGTCCACTCTGCCTGAGCTACATGCTCCGATTCAAAAAAGCTGAAGAACATATCAGGGCAACGGCCACGCCAGGTCAAAATAAAGATACACACCGCTGTTTCCTTCCCCTCTGCTCCTGCTCTTTCCTAGACATCAACTCTCAGTCACTGTCAGAGACATTCCCAAAGGAAACCCCCAACCTTCAGAAATTTGTGGATTTCTCATAGATTTCATTGGATCTTTCTGTCTTTGCATTTAATATTACCCACGTGGGGTTTTTTCTCTAGTTAACTACCCTTTGAAGTTGTAATTTTTGGCTTGCATAATAATCCACAGCAAAAGGATCCACAGCTTAACCATGCTTTACTTGAGGAACCACCTTTTCAGCTTTGTTCTGAACCTGTTCCTTTCATGTTTCATTTTACACTGCACAGCTCTTGCCTATAAAAGAGAGTGAATAAGCTGCTGGCTCGGTAAGCATTCACAAGGACACATGGCCAACAACACCATTTTAATAACCTGAGCAACGCAACGTGCTCTTTATCATACTAAACAATATTTGTATTTAATGAGAAAGTTGGGATTTCAAGATCTGAGTACAGCCGCTTAGCAGTGCAAGAGCTAGTAAAAACAATTCTGGCAGAGACTGTGGAAGTATTCCTTCTACTAACACAAACTAGATGTTCATGGGTAAATAATGGGCTTTGGCGTGTTACAATCGTGCATTAGTCAGTAATTTTGTGTATTCCATTGGTAATGTTAGAGATGTTATCATTACTTTCATGCCTTAGAACTTCTATATAGCAACATGACATATTAAATATTGTAGGACAATTGGCCTATGCACTGACCTTTCATATGCATACAGATTAACATCTTTAAACGTTTGTTTTATTATTAAGCCTTCCTATACTCACTCGAGCTTCCCACACAGAAAACAAGCAGAGGGTGGAAGCTGCTGGCACAGTGCTGCAACTCCGGCAGTTCTTAGTTGGAAGCTAGATCTTTAATCCTCAGGCTACTTTCAATTATACCAAGATAGGAAATAGCATGGAACTGCTCCCAGGATAAGAATTTCATAAGCGGTTCCGTGAAAGCCCATCCCCACCCCCGGCAATAAATGTAGAGTACAGCCACACTCAGAGCCCAGCCTCCTCCTTTCTTGAAAATGCAAGAACAGCTGTAAATTACAAACCCCCCCAAATTTCATATTTTCACGTAATGAAGCTTATCAGCTGATTTACGAGCAAAAATAACTACATGGACATTCTAAGATTCCTCAAGTTTTATCTTTGTAATTAGATTTCACCAGCGCCAAGGAAAGACGGACAAAAGAGAAGATGTTATGAATCCTGTATCTCAGGGTCTGCGGCTGTTACGCATATTGACAAGAAGTCAGCAATGCTCCCAGCCATCAGAAGTCCCGTGGTCCGGAGTTCCTGGGTGTTACAAGCTCCATCAGGCAGCCGGCAACGCTTTGAGCTGACATTAATCACCTATTCACAGCTATTATGAGCAGTTCCAGCAACTTGGCGGTGCTAGTAACAATTTATTTCACTTAGCAACCAAACGCTGGCATATGGGTGTTGCTTGTAATGTCTAAGGAGCTTTTTGCCAATGCTATTAGCTCCCCCAGTCAGCTGGGGCTACGCTAATGGGACATTTAAGACACGTTAAGAACGTTTCTGACAGTGGTGCCTAACAACAAAGAGTACCTTTGGCTATAGTAACTGTGCATACAAACATTGCTAATATGTTGGCAACTTCCCTAATAATAACCAAGTGCCTGACACTACCTACAGCTGTGGAAGCATTAGTTAGTGCTTCAAAATGCTGCTGCTATGTCAACAACATGTATAGAGTTTAACAAGTAATTCTTACAATATCAGGAGACATTCTGCCAGAGCTCTGTGCTGCAGCAAAGCCCCTCAGCAGGGTATAGTAGCTCAGACTCAGCGCCGTGCTAATAAAGTCACGCAGATTTAGAGCAACGGGAAAATATTAAAAGGTGCACCACCGAGAACACAGGATGCTGAGAACACAGGAAGAAGCTCCACCTCTGAATACTGAAAAAAAGCATCTAACGCAGCTGAGAGGCTGAGGAGAAAAGTTTAATTCAGACATCACTGTCGTTATTCGTAAAGAAATTTGCAGATTTTTTTTTTTTTTTTTCAAATCTGAATTAAAATTAAAAAGGAAAATGCTCAATGCCTTATAAACAAGTTGTGGATTTGCTCCGGCATGTCTAAGTAAAGGAATGTTCCAATATCACAGTGAAATAACTCTCAAAATCAACATAGTATGAAACATATACTGCAATTCAACCCCAAAATGCTGTAGTATGTAAATGTATTTTAACAAAGTTACGCAGGAAAAAAGCCGCCACATCTTTCCTTAACTTCTGGTTGCACCATATATGCAAATTCCACATGAGCGTTTTGGGAATTTTTGTTATTAACACAAGACCAACCTCTCTCAAAATGAAATAATACCCGTGAAATGATTCATTTCTACTCCTTTTAATAGAAAAATGCATTACTCTTAATTTTCTCATTTGATTTTGGAATTGTTTAAACATTATCTTCTACAAGTCTTTTGTTCCGCTTGGTTTGTACTTTGTATGCTACACATATAAATATGTTATATTAACATTAATGTTTTGAGATGCATGAAGGTATCTTATAAGAAACATCTAAAAGTAATTTTGCATATTTTTTAAAAATTTTGAACAGATCTCCAGTGCACAATTTTACTGCTTAACTGACTCTGTTTTCAAGTTTCTTTTTCATTGCTGACACCTTCATAAAAAAAAAAGGGCAAATGATGCTAAATCAGTCAGATCACCTTTTTTAATAGAGAACAAACTTTTTTGATAGAGAACAAATCAGCTACAAACTTTTCATACAGCCTCCTCCTGTTTCCTACAGTCTGTTCCAGGTCCACTATTGTATTGGACCGAACGATGAAGTAACATGTAAGTTATTACAGTTGCAGGTAACAGTTCAGAGAGGATCCGAGGTATGGAAGTGTAGTCGCAGAATTCAGAACAATGGTAAATGAGAGAAACACTCTGGCAAAAGTAGGATGAAATCCAGTAAGAAGAAATTAAAAACCTTTACACATTTAGGAAAAATGAAACCCACCAAACTAAAAAAAGGCTTAACACCAACTTGTTAGTCTTGCCCAAGTGAAAAAAGATCTGTGCTTCTTTCCTGGAAGAGGGAGATATCAAGAAACTTATGAAGTTTAACAAGGTCAAGTGTAAGGTCTTGCACCTGGAAAAACATAATCCAGGAATTCAGAACAGGACGAGATCTACCCAGGTAGGGAGCAGCTCTGTAGAAAGGGACCTGGGTGTCCTGGTGGAAAACAAGCTCAGTATGAGTGAAAGTGTGCTGCTGTGGCAAAGAAAGCCAACAGGATCCTGGGCTGCATCAACAAGGGCATCACCAGCAGAGATAAAGTCACTGTCCCACTCTACTCAGCACTGGTCAGGCCACAGCTGGAACACTGTGTTCAGTTTTGCTCCCCGCTGTACAAAAAGCTGTGGACAGGCTGGAGAGAGTCCAGAGAAGGGTCACAGAGATGATCAAAGGACTGGGAAGCCTGACCTATGAGGAAAGGCTGAGAGAACTGGGTTTGTTCAGCCTTGAGAAAAGGCGGCTCAGAGGAGACCTTATCACCATGTTCAGGTATTTAAAGGGTGGCTACAAAGAAGATGGAGGTTCCCTTTTTACAAGGAGTCATGTGGAAAAGATGAGGGGTAATGGGTACAAGTTACTCCTGGGGAGATTCAGAGTAGACACAGAGGAAAAATTTTCACAATGAGAACAATCAGGTATTGGAATAATCTCCCCAGGGAACTGGTGGGTTCCCAAACGTTGGACACTTTTAAGATTCATCTGGACAGGGTGCTGGGCTATCTTGTCCAGACGGTGCTTTTGCCAAGAAAGGTTGGACCAGATGATCCTTGAGGTCCCTTCCAATTTGGGATTCTATGAAAAGTTATGCGCAAGATCAACTCAGAAGTGAAAGAACTACTTAAAAAGCAACCATTTTCAGTCAGTGGTACATAGTATAATCTGCCTACTGCAATATAAAACTAGAGCTTGATCATTAAATCCCATTTCAGCAATTGGAGGATATCATGCAGTAAAAGAACACAGAGAACATGTCCTCCGATAACCCAAACCCACAAAACATTCCCTACACACTTTATTAAACTGAAAACTTGTAGTAAAACCCCCATTGAGACAGCAACGATGTGCCACAAAATGAGAGCAGAGAAAGATGAGAAACACTGCCAATGCCCTTGACCTACACAGGAATGGGGAATTTGTTCTGTGAGACTCTTAATGACCTTTGTTAGAGCTGCTGAATCTGGTGGCCCAGCAGAGGCAAGGCTGCCACAGTTCTGTGCCCCTAGGTCTAGCCGCTTGCGAGGCTGAGCTGATATCCCCTGCACAGAAAATACACATGAAGACATATACACACATACACGTGCACATATACACAACACCAGCCACACAGAAACCACAGTGCCTGCAGTAACACAGCGTCAGTAGCCTCATTTCCCTTTCTGATTGCTCAGGATGAAAGGGCTTTAGTAGGAAATACATACACAACAAGAACCCCTTCAGTAGCTGGGCTTAGACAGGCCTCATGATCTCTTCTGCAGCTGGTTTTGGCTTCCTGGTGCCTCTAGCAGCCAGCTCTCAGACCTTCTGGTTTCTCCACTATCCATCCCAGACTCCTGGCTGCTTCAACACCTGCTGCCAGGACTCTTATCCTGCTCACTGGCTAATCAAGTTTGATGTTTGCTAGTGATCATCCACCACATACATAGGAGCATTTGCTCCAGTTTCTGGCACTGCAGACACATAGGCCCTGTGAGTGATGGTCCCTACTCCAGCCGTCAGTGCTTAGACCTCCTTACACACACATGTGCACAGAATAAAGAGCCCTCAGCCAGAAAACCAGCTAGAAATGGAATGTAATGAGAAGACAGAACAGATGGTGCTGGTCAGGCACAGGGCACAGCCTGACAAGTGTACTGACCAGCAACCTGTTTACACAGAACCAGCTTCTTTTAACCCCTTTCCCTCCTATTTCCTATGCTTGCTCCCAATTTGCCTTGATCCCTCCCACTTTTTCCCTGCTGTGGTTCCTCCTCTGAACATCCTACAATAAATCTCACACAATCCCAAGATACTTTTCCCCTACATCCCATAATAATTCCCACACCCTACAGGCAGTGACCTCCCTCTTTTCAAAGGTGGTCCCAAGACCCTCTCCCACTGACTGATCTTGACGGGTCTTACACCTGGACAACGGGGCCATCACTCTCTTGCAGCAGACCTGTGAGTGCTCTGTTTATATGATAAGCTTCTGCTTATCTCCACCTGCTGTTGTTCTTTTGTGCTAATGGAGATGAATATTTTATCTCCCAACCTGAAGAAGGGGGCTATGTCTTGCCTGGCAGAGGAGGAGAGAAAGTCTGAGGTGGCAGGCTGGTGATTCCATCCCAACAAAGGCAGCCACCTGCACTCATGAGCAGGACACACCAAGTGAAAGAACTGCCTACTAACAGGAATACCATCATGCCTTGCCCTGCTCTGCCTCTTCCTGCACCCAGTTTCCAACGCTTAAAAGTAAGGCAGTAAACAAATGCATGAACAAGCAGAAAAGCCCCAATCTCAGAGGCTGAACTCCTTCCTGGTCCTTGAAAGCACATAGCAGAAAAACTTAAGTATTATGATTATTTATGTGACACTCATAGAATAATTGTCCAAATCACCACAACCAAGAGAACTGAATACCCTCTTAACCCGTCCCGAGCTTAGCAAGCAGTCAGACATTGTTAGTTACCCTAAGCCCAGCTGTTTCACCAAACACTCACTACCCTTTCTCGTGCTTTCCCTATATAAACACAGTGACACAATCTATGCACAGACATTAAGTACTCCCCATCTCTCTGCTCCCACCACCTCCTTTGATGGAAGCTGTCCCAGAACTTCACTCTTTGGACATTTAGAAACATTTTAAAAACAATGTAAACGCTTTATGACCACTTTACAGGAATTTGCTCGTTCAACAGAAATAATTATTCTTCCTCCTTGATAACCAGACTCAAAGCTAGTGGGAAAATATTAGTGTACTCTCTCGTCATCGCTTCAGTAAACAAGCGTCCCGGTTTGAGCTAGAACAAAACTAAATCTGTTCAGTGATTTTACTTGTCAGCATTGTCTCCATTAAGTAGCACTTTGTGAAGTTAATGGCACATTTTCACAGGCAGTGTCTGCTTCTCCCAGTGATAACACTTGATGTTTAGAGCTACTACCAAGGATGGGTGTGCAGAGAGGCTCTTGCTTATACTTGTTCCTATAGAGACCAAGGTCACTGCTAAATCTTGTCTGTCGCATTGGGGGTGCAGAAAGTAAAAGGTGATGCCTGGGGGGAGAGGCGGACCCTAAACTGAGCAGTGAGGTGTTCCATTCCATATATATCATTTTTGATCTAAAGCTGAGTGATCATGAGGGTCAAACTCTCTTCTTCAGTGGCTGGCATCTGAGGAGGACACTGCCTTCAATCGCAATCCATGTTTTCCTAAAATCCAGTCCCAGAAACCTGATAAAAAAACATTTATTTTCTCCCTCAATTTAGTTGAAACAGTAAGATTTTACAGAAATTTTTTTTTTTAAACTGTTGGAGGTATTAGTTGTTTTTTTAAAAAATCTTTTTATTTTACCTTTCATAAGTCTTTCTAATTTGTGTGCTAATAATTCCTTTCAGCAGTATAATCATGAGCAGTAGTCACTGAAGACAACAGAAGGTACAAGAGACAAAGATGAATAATTTTTGATACTAATTAATTACAAATGACCAATTAGGGGATCCATTAATTTCATTTTGTGGGAACAAATCAAATGGCCCATGTGTAAAACGAGAAGAGTGCTTCTTGCAGGGGCAGGAAAAGAACCAGGCTATTAGAGTATAATCTGTCAGCTTTCACATGCACCAGTCCTAGGAGGAGAAATCTGTCTAGCATTCAGTGGCAAGATCTGTCCCAAATTTGCCTAATTGCTTCGTAAGTGCTATTGAGACAGGAAATGTAGCTGCTACTTCAGTTGTAAAATGAAAGGCAGAGAAGGAAGAGGGTTATTGAGTCTATTTTTAAGTATGAAAAACGCACTCTTGTAGTACAATGATGCAGATATTCAGACACACCAGAATGGAAATAGGAGCAGTAGAGTGAAAGAACTGGCTTCTGTTACATTTCAAGATAATGCCAACCATCCTAGTCCTACACATTATAAAAACACAATGGCTGAAGAGCTTATAAGGTTTAAAGGTTAGTAGAAGCATCCCACAGATAATATTTCATGTGTAAAATATGCTTTTGAGAATTTCGTATTACATTACAGTGGAAGAACCAGAGGGCTTCAGTCCTGTGAGTTCACGTAACATAAAGATCGTGAATGCTTTCCTGAGGTCCTGTTAGTTGAAAAAAGAGCTGACTGTACTGACAGTGGCCCTCGTAAGCAAAAATTGTTCACTGTGACTTTTATTTTATGTCCTATTATAGCGACAGAAATTTTTAAGAACTACTCCTTCAAGAACCAGGTGGCCTCAGAAGAGACACCGCATCTCACAGCAGCAGAAAAATCACTGTAAGGTACACCAGGATCTGGCAAACCAGTCGTATACAGGTAGTCCTGAAATGCCAAGCTACGATGACAGAAGTGACTGATGAGCTTTATCACAGAGCTAACCCCATCCCACATGGAGGATGGGGCACGGCCCTAACGCAGCGTAATGCTGCTGAAGCATTTCCACCTACAGTTCAGAAGGGCTTTTAAATAAAGAGAAACTGCTGATGACAGATCGCAACCTCCCCATGGGTACAGCAAAATGCTTCTTCCAGCTGGTTTACCTGGGATGGATCTTGAATGGCACTGAACGGTAGTGAAATATTGGAATGGGCTGCCCAGGGAGGGCGTTGAGTCCCCATCCCTGGATGTGTTTAAACATCGCTTGGATGTGGTGTTGGGGGACATGGTCTAGGGGTGAACTTGTAGAGTAGGGCTAATGGTTGGACACGATGATCCCAAGGGGCTTTTCCAACCTGAGTGATTCTGTGAACAAAATGGGTGTTTATCATTAACAGAATTATTACCCAAAAGAAGCCATTTTAGCAGTTAACCTATTAGTTTGTCTATCACTGCTGATGGAGATAAATAGATCAAGCAAACAAACCCTCAGTAAGTTTTACAGTATTACCAACATCAAGCATCAAAAAACCCCACTTATTCCCTTTCTTAATTAAAATAAGATTAAATAGAAATCACAGCAGCATTCTCATTTTTTCCCCTCTGTTGTGTAAGGCTCATAGTTCCAGCTTGACCTACACATTTACAGGGAAGAAAGGAAAACCAAAAAATTATTTTGCAGGGGGATGGAGATTCTTTCGTAACAGAAGCAATGCAGGAACTGAGGCGTTAAGCGGAACACCAGATATCACAAGTATTGCAATTGAATCCTGAGGGCTGACAGCTCTGTTCTGTCCATGCCTCCAGGGCCAGTGGCAGCTGACAAGCTGGGGTTGAAAATGAGGGAGTTTGTGTACGAATGAAGATCTGATGATATGTACCTACTGACTAGCTTGTGGGTGATGACTCAGATAAGTTTGTTAATCACCTACTAAGAATAAGGGCCTAATTAACAAGTTAGTGTGAATGTGGATTGATGGTTTTCCAGCAGTCACCAAATTACAAACTTAGTTTGAATAAAACAAGTCTATTTTTTCCCCCTTGGCTAAATAATGAAATTCCATTGCAAGTTAACCCTTATCTTCCAAAATCACTTACCTAGATTTCAGAGAGGTATCTTAATTAAATTAAAAGAACATTGCTCCGTGGCTGGTTCCCTATTTGTGAGCTCACCGACCCAGCAGGGCTGGTAGATGAAAGAGTCTGTGTTCTTCCCACCTTCCCTAAACCATGCATCCATTGGTGGCTCTTGCAGATGTAGCCACAAATTCCTGTCATTTCAAAGCATTTCTAACAGTCCTCAAGCCTGTGCTGGGATAGCTAGAAACCACAGCAAAGTGGAAGGTTCTCAGTCAAACCATTCATCACTTCTCCGCCTTTGCAGTGTCCTGGGAAGTGTTTCCATGAGTTGGGAAACCCAGGAATAGCAAACACAGATGCGTTCAGACTAGCAGCTCCTAATCCTGTTGTGCAGGTGTATGGCACAGAAACATGTATTTGGCCTTTGGCTTTCAGCAGGCAGCACATGAGAAGAGTTGGACACCTCAGAGCATTCATTTGTGAAACTGTCAGTGAAATGGCAAGCATGAAAGCAGGTATGAAACCCTGCCTGTCTGCCAAGATGATGTCTGTCCTGTGTGTAAAAGCCTAGTGGCTAGAATTTCCAGGATGTACGCCCCTCTTTAATTCCAGGTGTTCTCATCTTCCTCTCCCACCATCCAGGATATCACCACAGCTACACCAAAGAAGGGCACACTATTTGCACCACATAGCAAAAGGTCATCACAAGCCATGATTGGCATTCATACCTTCCTTTCTCGGTCCAATCTCCTCCTTTTCCTACATCTTGACATTGTCAAGGCCACTGCATTTCCTAGTAGGCCTGACCACATTGATATGGCACAGACACTGTCACAGCATGACTTCTGGTCATGGAAAAAAAACAGGTTTAAAGAGGATCCAGGTGTGACAGCACTCAGATTACAGCAGTTCAGGCACGTGTACAAGCAGAATTTAAAGCATGGACATGCCAACCAACTGTACATAGAGACCCCATGAAAATTCAGCTTCCACAGCTTTTGTTTTAGGTGCTCAAAGCCTTCCTACATCAAATATTAGATACACACACTATCCCGTATTTAAATTATCCCATAAAATCATTGTAACAAGTTGTTTCATATCATAAGAGGGTTTCTTTTGCCTTGAAAGAGTTTATAAAGTCACTAGTTACAGAGTCATAGAATCGATTAGGTTGAGAAGGAGCTTTAAGATCATCAGGTCCAACCCTTAACCAAGCCCTGTCATGTCCACCACTAAACCATGTCCTTAAATGCCACATCTGTGTGTCTTTTAAATATCTTCAGGGACAGTGTCTCCACCACTTCCCCAGGCAACCTGGTCCAGGGCTTGACAACCCTTTCAGGGAAGAATTTTTTCCTAATGTCCAACATAAACATCCCCTGGCACAACTTACGCCAAGGGCAGAGAGAGAGGTTTAGCCACTAACTCTCCATTTGGTTTGTGACAGGCATTTCCTCAGCAGCTGGTTTCGATCTTAAAACCAGAACCATGAAATGGTTCATGAACCATGAATTCATTCCGTGATTAAGCAAACTGAGGAAAATGGCAACTTCATAAATAAACAGCGGAACACGCAGTAATACATCTTCCACTGGAGGATTTCAGTCTTTGCTGCTGCAACACACTTCTGTGCCTAAGGGAGGTTTGAAATACACTAGTTTGAAAAAAACCAAAAAGTTCACTGACACTTCTAATATAATTTAAATGAAGTTTAAGCTTATTTTCATCCATTATATGTCTCATATACTACTAAAAAGACCTCTAGAGATTCTGACTTTAAATAGACTTAAAGCAGATCCATACAGAGGTATCGGTATAAAAGCTACAGGTAACATCACCTGAAAAATATGTCTAGGAGGAAGAGGACTATACCCACTAAATAAGACACAGGAGGAGGAAATTCAGTGATAACCCAAAAACCAGGATAGCATAAGGAGAACCCTAGCTGGTTTTATAAATGCTGTAAATTAAAGGTGGAGTAAAGAACCTGTTTTTTCACCAAGAGGGATTTGTTTATGCTTCCTTGCTGTGAATGGCAACTTGGTACAACACATGAGCAGAAACTGCCTGGGATATAATCAGCAACAATAATTTCTGAAGAACATTAGTCAGCATTTGCAGTCTTCCTGATAAATAAGGCTAGAGGTTTAAAAAGTATTTTTCCATATGGAAAAAAAATAAAAATCATTACACATGTGCACCTATGGAAGATAAAGGGGCTGAGGAAGAGCCCTTAATGAACAATAAAGTTGGAAAGTCATTCCTGAAGCCTGAGCTGAATCTTTCTCACTTCAGTGGACAAAAGATCCTGCCTCTGCTCTCTTCCTCCTGGCAGCATCCTCCTTCATGCTCGAAGCTTGTCTCCATTCTTCCTTCCCACACCTCCTTGAATTAACTTCAGTTCTTATGGCCTTTCTGTGCAGGTCAAGTTTTCTGGAATAATAATCATTCTCACTGATCGCCTCTGAGCATGTAACCTTCAAGTGTCACGCTCAGACATGGAGACATGCTTTGCTGGGCTCGAGTGCTTATCCCATTATCACATTCCCCCTTGCACTTCTCCTGTTGGCGAGAGAGCTGAGCTAAATGTTTGGGCTTCATTATGTTGCTTCCTTTGGGAAAGGTAATGACAGGGTCAAAATTCAGACAGCCCTTGGTAGTTCAGGCTGTGCTTAGTAGCTGAAGACAACAATGGAGCTGAAAAAGCTCATGAACTTGTTAGTTTCTGGACTCCTCAAGGACTTTCTTCCATGTTTCTTCAAAAGCCAGTGTGTTTCTTGCTGTTAGTTTGGGGGTTTGCTCCCATTTTTAAATGCTTCAAATTGCAGAACTGCCTTTCCTGTCAGAGAAATTGCCAAAACAGAAAACTTCCCAGTGGCCACTCAGGAGTAAGCAAAACTGAATCGAGGGACACTGTATTTCTAAGCACAACCATGAAATACCAGAAGATGGAGAATCTTCTGGAGATTTCTATTTCTTTTTATGCCAGTGCTAGTCCAGTACTATCTTTGTCTGAGTATAGGATTATTGCTTCAACTATTCGATAGCTTTTGAACACAGAGAATTCATGTTAAATCATCCAATAGAACCAGGTAAAGTTGGGCTGTGAGCAAATTAAAGGTCAAAATTAGAACTAATGAACAAAATTTCAACAATTTGAAGAAGTAGCTTGGAAAAAATAAATAAATCAGGAATTCAATAAAAATATGGGCAAGCGATCACATTTTCAGACAGAAATAATCACCTGCACAAACAAAAAATGGGAAATGAGTGGTTTTTTCAGACAAGAACATTGATCCAATTTAGTGAATAACATACACTTCAAGTACGCTGTGGACCAAGAAAAAGTGCCCAGAGGCAAGCATAAGGAATGATGAAAGCCCCATACAGACTCCCACAAGCCCATTCTTCGAGCTGGGAAGCAAACTTTGAGCTATCTTTAAGAATTAAAAAAAAATAAAATGAGATAAAAAAATAAAATTAATAGAAACACAGTAAATAGGAATAGAGTAAATTGAGTAAGAATCATTTCAACCAATTCCACTCTACACCTGATGTAAAGTAAAAAGAGTACCAAAAAAATGCTGTCTCAATCTCCTTCTTTTCTACTTTCATATATTAACTTACATTTTTACATTTTTTCTTGTTTGCTGGTCAAGTATTATATCTTAAAATCTAAATGACAGCTGTATGAAGATTTATGTTTTTATCACTTCCTTTTCTAAGACTAATCATTTTGACAGTTTATGAAGCAAGATTCATAAGCTTAGTTAGTTTCTATATAAAAAAAAAACTAATTGTATTTTGTTTTCCCCAACAGTGGAAGCCCACACAGGGAGCAGTTTTACTTATCTACACCTTTCTTCAACTTTTGGAAGTATTAAAATAATTTTCCATTATCTAGGTTTTCTTTCTGTACCACTGGGTAAGTCAGACTACTTCCAAAAGAATTCAGTATTTATCCCATGCTCCTAAAATATACAAAGGAAAGATGTTTATGTTGAACACAACAAAATTCTGAAAGCCTATTTTAATGTGGAAGTCTCAAAATGCTGGGAATGGCAGATGACAGCTAGCTGACTGCACAGGCACCTCTGCACCTTAGCACAACAGAGGAATGTTCCCTTTGGTCAGAAGCAGAACAGTAGATTTGAGGGGTTGTGTTGCTGATTTATTTTTATGACACTGGAAAAGTCAGTTTATCCCAACTGAAACAAGGCACAAGGACAATAGTAAGAGCACATGCTAACTGCCATCAGTTTTAAAGTACCTAATAAGCAATAACTGCTTAGTCTTTAACTGAATATATATATATATAGTAAGCGAAAAAAAAAGATTGTGTCAATATTTCCTTCAGCTTCCAGTTTTTCACATCTGAATTTCTTTTTCAGGAAGAAAAAGAATAAAGAAGAGTGCGACCAACGTGGCTTTAATGATTGGTAGTTACAGTAGATACACTCAACAAAACACCCTAATTGCTGTATATATTCAAAAACACAGTGTAATTGGTCTTACAGAACATATTTATCTAAATGTGGAAAAAGACAGATTTTCTTGAATATGTTTTTATCTCTTGGTGTAAGGGAAGTTATTTTTTTAAGTGGCTTGGAAATAACATGCATGTTTTACTTTCCCATCTGCCTGCAGGCATGAGTTGGCATTTGCTCTACCACAGTGTCTGTGGCAGCCTACTGAGTTGCCATCAGGACTGCATAGGATGTTACGTCAGGTCAGGCCAGTAATAAATGGAACCAGATTTTTAATTAAAAACAGCAAAACTGAAGATGATACTTGTATAAATGTACACTAAATGAATAAACACATATCTAAAGACGTAATCCACTGTAGCACAGACAGGGGGTTTTGGTGTTTCTGCAGGGGGTAGCACAGGGCTTTTTATTTTCCCCGTCCACCTTTTGTTCCCACTTGCTTTTTAAATAAATTCTCACTAAAAATAGTGGATCAAGGTAATGTTGTCTGTCAATTATGGCTGAAGAAGTACACTGTCCATAAACCCCAAGCTCCGTTTAGCCCCTTTAGGGGGAAGGCTTTTGTGATTCAATCTCCTTCATACCTGCAATGTACTTGATATTTTCAATAAGAAAAAGCAAAATAAATGTTACTTCGCAGTGTGCCACATTTCCCAAGGTCTCATATTTTTTGGCATAAAAATCTCTAACAGGATCAGTGGATTTAACTTTCAGGCATCTTACGATCTGGGAGGTATTTTCTGCCACAAAACGACTGCCAAAGTCACGCTACAGGCTTTGCTTTAGCCTGCAAGTTTGATGCATATGGGGCACATATTGCTTTTGATACTTGTCAAAGACAGATCCTTCTGTGTGTTGTCATTAGCTACTGGGGAAGCAAAATAAATGTCTGCAGAAATTATGTATAGATATATACGCATAACGCACACAGAGTCCGACACCGAAAACACTTCGTAAACACCAACCCCTGATCATTACAGTCCAGCACCACCAAGCACTGAAGGTCACCATATGCCTGCACTTTGTGCTAGACTGCTCAGCGTGCTGATGGAGTCTGTGCAGCCTGTGACACCTATCCCTGAAAGGACAGAGGAAAAAAATGAGCGTGTACTTGTTTTCCTATCAATCTCTAGCCGTATTGTGCATCCTTCATTACATAAGCAAGGGCGTTACTGATGACTTAGACAACAAAGTGGACAAAATGTGATCTTGCAACCTTGATTGCATAGTAAAATAATGAGATATTCACTTATGTCTACAGGATTAAAGTACTAATGGATTTCTATTGAAATTACATTTACAAACAATCCATCATGGCAGATAACTTCACACAAGGCTGCGAAAATTAAGTATGTAATGCATGGACTTAGGCAGAGTTTCTGTCTCCGAGAGTCTTGCCTTTTCACTGCAATGGATTTCAAGACAGTTTCAGAACGACTGAGAGACCTTCACTGAAGATTAATGATAAGTCACAACTAACGGCAGCTTTCTCTGCTGCCTTCTGCTTCTGTGGTGAGAATAAAACAGATAAGAAGACCATTAAGACATGATTTCCCCAAGAAATGCACCCCTGTACCTGTTGCATTACCACCTTTGCTATAGAAAGAAACAATTAATTAATCAGACCCAGCCAGAACACTCTGCCTCCTCCCCAGGCAAGCGAAGAGTTGCTGGATGTGGCATCTGGAGAACAGCTCTTCCCTCAGGTAACAGGAGCAGCTGGTAGACCTCCTCCCACAGCTTCAGGGGCCTGGGGCATGCGGTGCTGTCTCTAACACACCAACAGACAGACTGGCATCATCTCCTCTTAGAGTAAATGCTTTTAATAAGAATTTGAAAGAAGGAGCAACACAAACTACATGTGATGCTCCTCAGAGGCTGGGAAGGTGTAGGAAAAAGGTGAGCTGTTATTGCAGCAGCTCGGGCCGTTAAGCAACGTTCTGTTCAATGTTTAATGGCTAGCTTCCTAACTGGATGTAGAGCAGCAATTTTAGAGGCACCTGAATGTAAACTTTAATGTATTTCAAACAGCATGAAATAGCAAGATGCGTGGTGTGATAATCACTGTTGTCTTAACATCTTTAGCTCACCAAAACTATGGTTGTGGCTACTGGTTTTTCCCATTTTCCATGTGAGTGCATTGCACTCAACCTTTTCAAAATGCAATTATTTTATCTACACTTTAACATTCAAACTATTTTTTTAGCGTTTAATAGAAGTGCTGTGTAAAAAGGCTTAAAAGAAAAAAAAAATTTAAATCTCACTTGCATCCTGTCCCTTTACTGGAGGATTTATATGTCCCTGGAAAGGTTAATGCAGAGGGCTGCGATGTGTTTTATTAACATACTGAACCAGCCAGATTATAGTCACTTGCACGTGTGAAATGATGTACTGGTGTGGTGCCCTCGATGTTGTTAATGCCTGATAAAGGGAAAATTATGGACTGACTCTTTTCTTTTTATGTAGCAAAGCGGAGCAGACACTCTAAGCAGTTTTGGATGCTCAGGCTATGTGGAAATTAAGGACCTTTATCAATAAGTAACTAATGGTTGTATTAGGCAGGCTGCTGGGGCACACCTCATCCCTCTTAATGCACATTAAGGCACAGTCAGTTGCTAGTCACCTATGGAGCAGTAAATTCAAACTATACATTAGATTTCATTAGGTCTTGTAAAATTTAGATTTGTTGAAACAAAACAAAAAACTAACAGCAAAAAAACCCAACCCCCCCCAAAAAAAGGTTTTTTGGATTTATTTATTCCTGGTTTGATTTTATCTTTCCCAGGATTATCCTACCTCAGGATGTACATTTTCTGCTTTCCTAGAAGACTTCTGAATACTGGTTAAGTGTGCAACAACGACTTTTAACTCCTTTTTAGTCATAAGCATTACACTTGGCAAAGGATATCTCTCATTCTTACAGCATAGCTTTAACTCAGAGCCCACTTGTGCAATTCACATCACAGAAATGGTGTTTTATACTCACAAAAAAAAAAATTAAATCTTGAAATCTCTTTTCTGGACACAAGGTTTTAACTGAGAAGTAGAATTAATTATGCCTTTAATTTGCAACAGTAGCTGATAGGTTGAAAAATGTCTGGAAGCCAATAAACGTAAGTCAAAAAAGGTCCTTACGCTTGTCATTTAATGACAACCTGTTTGTCACTTGTGGTAAAGAGCTGGTTTGAAAGAGTTCACTTTCCCCTTTTCCTTCCCCCACCAAGCTGGTTCTTTACAATGCCCTCTCCTTGTTTTCAAAGGTCATCCACGGTCAGCTTTTGCTCACTGCAACAGATTTTGATATGTCACCAGAAAAAGAATGAGGCCATGTCTGTGCACTGCTGCTATACAGGTGTTATTTTTGAAATGCCCAAACCCATCTATCATGATAAGGACTTGAAAAATCACTATCCCTAAGCTGACCCTACTGCTTAATTCAGAATCTTTACTTCAGTGCAACCCAAGTGGAACTAAAAACCAAAAGAACGATTAAACATATTCACTTATCTGAATTTCCTTCTGTGCAGATACTGTATTTCAGCAGACACTGACAAATGACTCTGTGCTTAAGCAATATTTTATTATTACATCTTCATAAATATTTCAACTACTTGTGGTGCAGCTTGCAGCCGTTCCATCCTGGTGGCAGCTATACTTCAGTCTCAGCAGAAAATATCTTAGATTTTTAAGAACAAATAACAAGAGATTTCTAACCAGCTATGCAGTAGCTCCCCATTTCCTGAAGAAATGCAACATAAACCAGCAACATGGCCTGACAGCAAAGTAGGAGGATGGTGTCCTGGGCTGCACGAGGACTGCAGGTCGAGGGAGGTGACCCTTCTCCTCTTAGGCAGCACTGGCAAGCCCACACCTGGAGTGCTGATTCCAGTTCTGGGCTCCCCAGTACAAGAGAGACAGGACAGACTGCAGAGAGGTGAACAAAGGGCCATGAAGACTAAGGGGCTGGAGCATCTCACACGTGAGGAAAGGCTGCGAGCTGCTTGTCCTGCCGAAGAGAAGGCTCATGAGGAATCCTATCGATGTCTATAAACACCTGAAGAGAGAGTGCAAAGAGGACAGAGCTGGGCTCTTTTTTGCCAAAGGCAATGGGCACCAACTGAAATAAGGGAGCTTCTGTCTGAACACAGGAAACACTTTCCATTGTGGGGGTGATTGAGCACTGCCACGGGCTACCTACCCAGAGAGGCTGTGGAGGTATTCAGAAACTGTCTGCACGTGGTCCTGGCCAACTGGCTCTAGGTAGCCCTGCTCTGAGCAGAAGGTTTGGACCAGATGACCTCCAGAGGTGCCTTCCAACTTCAACCATTCTGTGACTATGTGCTTATACATGTTTTCAATCAGTTACATATTTTAATAATGTTGAAGTACATAACATAATGAGATCAATTGTAAAAAAAAAAAAAAAAAAAAATTGGACTCTTTTCAGGTAACTTTTATTCAGGACTCCTACACCTTCAAGAACAACCTTTTTACTAATTATCTCAAGCTGTGTGTATACTTTGTGCTCTTTTGTGTCACAAGGAAGCACAGTTAATTCATACTAGCATTCAGTCTGTTACAATTTTACTGAACTGTATCTTGTTTACTTCCAGAATTTTTGAACACCTTTCCTCTATGTCCTAAACTATTTGTCAATTTGTCACTGTTGTCAAGCTTTCCAAGCAAAATTAGAGCTGAGAGCTAAAGAGGACCACATGGAAGACTGTCTTTCATTTCTAAGTAATTGTATGACCACACTTTTTTGTAACATAGAACAACGAGCATCAAATTTTTAAACTCGTTGATGGACTAATGGAATTTTAAAGTAAAAGAATAACACAAATTTGTCAGAGTATCTGTATAACTTCAGACTTCACCCAATTTCTAGTGGAGCTGGAGAAATCTTGCTTAAATAATCCAAGTGACGCTGAGTTTAAAACACCACTCTGCTCCAGTGCCTAATTATGGGTTCTGTTAATCATTTGCATCTAATTCTTAGTTTATTAATTTGACTTTTTAGGCACTTGGTACTTCTATTTTTCATGATAGTTTAAAGGACTTTACTTAACATCTTTCTTTGTATGAACTAAGGTCATAGATGAGTCATCTCTTAATACGCATGTTGATTTAACAAATAGTGTATTGTACTTTACTGGATTCATACCTAAGATCACAGGGAAAATGCAGAAGATTTTTTAACTGATTTAGAGAAGACATGACATTCTTGGTCACAATGACACTGAGCAGAGGACCAGGTGAACTTTTCAGCTTTAGAAATCAAATTATTTTCAGTTTCATCTGAATTGTTTTCTGAACCAGCTTAAAGAATTGCCATTCTTAAAAAATACTTAATTCAGCATGAAAGGAAACTTCTTACTTCACAATCTCTTTTTCTGAAGAATTGCACATCACTGTAAAGTGTATACTCTCAGGAATAAAATCAGCTAATCTGTTTAGACAAGAATACTAGGAATAGACACTTAAACAGACATCTGCCATCCTGATTCTGACTTTAAGTTATTTTAGGGTTTCTTAGGGGAAAAACGTAGTGTACACGCGCTGCCAAAAGAACAGTTCTGGTGAACACTGGAGATTTTCTAGGATGTGATGAAACTCAGTGTTCTCGAATTGCAAGGACTCAGAAATATCCAGTTACTACTGGGTGCAAGGAAAAGAACTTTCTAAAAACCACTTGGGAAATCTTCTGAAAATCCTCAGGAAACTGTGAGCTTTGAAGAACATACTCTCCCTAAAGCGTACCTTGTACTTTCTCCAACTCAAACGGCACATGATAAAGAGAGTGTCTTTGCGTTTCAAGGCAAGACTAGCCAAGAAAAAACTGCTACTTGCTTTTCTTTCACTGCTAAGAAAATGCTATTTGTAAGAAGCAGCTGCTCTGAGAAGCTAGACAGATTCATCATTGGAAGATTCTGGGAGATGAGGTGAGGGAGAGGAACAATTACATTCTGCTGGCCCATGTAGAGATACTGTCTACCAGAAGAGGAAAGGCAAACTATTGCATTAGCTACCTTCAGGCAACAGAAAGGACTTATACGTGCCCAGCATTGTTTTGCAGTGACATATACATATAAAATAATAGGATTATAGATATAACGGTACAAAGGAGAATAAATGGCAGAAGAGTCTTATTCCATGTTGCACTACAAATATTAAAGTCTCCTAAAACTGATTTATTTTTGAAGTTGTCAAACTTGTATCTAAACAGACTATTTTAAAGCTTCTGTTGAAAAATCTACAGTTTCTATGAAATTCCTTCCTTGCTGTTAGAGCAATTAAGAGATGCTAGCACACAGACTGTAAAAAATATAAAAGCTTTAATATAATTTTTGCACTGTAGTATTATTATAGTGTATATTTCAGTATTAAGACGACACCAATAAGGAATTGTTGCAATGCTAGAAGAAGCATTAACTGTGAAATATAATGTGATTAGACTGAAAAAAAATAAGAAAGACCTGAGCGAGGACTCAGATTTACACTGCATGCCACAAAGCTGTTGTTAACACAGATTTAAATCTGATTCATGTGTGCCTTTCTGTGGAAAACAGCCACTCTCAGGTGCACAAAAGCAGGAGGTATAACCAAATTGATACACCTCATTACCCTAAGTGTGGGCAACATGCACAGGAGCACAGAACTAAGAACTGTGAATTCATTTTGAGCAGGCAAAGGGCAGTGCCAGGCAGCAGTTCTAGTTCAGGCCCCCAGCACACTGAAACCATCCTGGTGCGACATTGAGCTAGGAGTAGGAAACAGCATGTAGGGAAAAGCTTCATGCTTTTCACACTTGGAGCCACTAAGCAGCCACCACCATTCCTTGCTCCAGAATTAGTTTAGTCACAGCATTCCTAGGACTTTTGGACATCTGAGATGGCAAGGTCAAAGCATGTCTTAAAAACAGTTGAAGGATTCAAGAGGGATGCAGAGGAAAGCAATGAAGTTTTGTATCCTCTCTTTAGCATGCACCAAGGAGGAGGAAAATAAGGACAGTCAAGGTTATAAGATGTAAAAAAACCAAACCAAAACAAAACACAAACCAGAAAGAGAACAGAGGCTGGCTCATTGGAATCCACGACTGCAGAATCTCATTGACCAGAAAGCCGAGCTGCCAGGATGCAGCTGGTGTGGAAAGAGGACAGTGTTGGGAGAAAAAGTGGCCGGCAGGTCTCCAGAGGAACCTCTGCAGGAACTTTATGCTATGTGGAGTTACAATCTTCAGGACAGACTGCCTCTCAAATCTCAGGATACAAAAACAGTGGTCATAGAAATATTCCTGAACTCTACTAGTGAATTAACTATTATGCCATTTTTTATTAATTGATTTTACTTTGTCTTTAGTACTTCATTTAAGTAAATCCAGATTTAATTCTTTTTCTCTTTAGCCATCTCTGCTTAAGGGTAGCAGATCTTGAAAGCACTATTCTGATCTCTCTCTCTCTGTTGGTAGTCATGCTGCAATTACCTTTGTCCGTCTTCTTTCTCCGAGAGAAAATATTTCTGTAAAATACAGAGTCGTCAAAACCGGCTATGGTGTAGAAGGAAATTGCTTAGTTATTAAAGAGACTTCTGAACAACTCAGCACCTATTATGAATATTACAATATTTTTAGTCCTTTCACTTTCAGTAATGGATTACAGATCCATAGAGATCTGAGATATAAAACCTGAAGTAGTTTAACGCCTTTCCACCTGACAGCTATTCCAGACATATCACAGAGATTTGCAAGGATGCTCGAAGAGTTACAGTATTTTCTGGGAAGATCATTTTGTTGTAGATTCCCTTTCTACTTGGGTAGATTTCTGAGTTCAAGTCCTCCAAATGGTTTCCTGGGAGGACTAGGCTGAACAGCTTGGGCTCAATGACTGTAGGACTTGCAGCAGTTTCAAGACTAGTCATTATTTTGTACAAACAGAATATTGTGCACCTATTTCTTCAATTGACACGGTGTCTGAAACCTGTCTGCATTTTATTTTACATCACTACTAACAGTATCATTCTGTTGACAGCTGATCAGAATGAATCACCCTGTGACACAGTCACCAAGGTTCTAAATAAAAAGTAAACACTAGACATATTAATGAAGGGATTCCCTAATTCTGTTAACTGAAAGATGGAAGTTTGAGAAAGTGACAATAACAAACTAATGCTTACAGACAGCATCTTTCAAATTTTTCCACACTGATAAAAGGAAATTCACTGAGAACTGTACTTCAAAGTTCTATCTGCTACACCTGGAGTATTCCGTCCTGAATCTCAAAATTCAGACTTTACTTAATTTCTAAAGTGCAGATATGGCATGAGATAAATATTGATACATTTTAAATCTCTATCACTACTCTGTGTTCAAAAACTAACCCAGAAATAATATAAGTTCCATATTCACTGTGCTAGATTTCATTCAATATTCCACCTGAGAACAAGATATACATTTCCTAAATACAATTTCCCTTTCAGCACCCACTTACTGTTCTAGCTGATAAACATAATGTAAGACAAGTATATTAAAAAAGGCAAAATAGATTAAAAAATCCAATAAACTGTATTTTTTCAGTCGAAGAAATTTAGCCTGCCTTCTCAAAAGAGGCCAGTAGTGGATCATCAAAAGATGATGGAAGAAATTCAAAACCAGGCTGTACATGAAGCTTATCACAATATTTTTTTAATTCACTACAGCTAGTGACATATTATGGTCTGAAATTTAGGGGTTTGCATCACTTATATTTAGGGATTAACTTTATTCTTCCCTGAAGAATATAAAATTGTACTCGTTTCAGGTAAACAGTATTAAAAAAAAAAAAAGTAAAATTCTATGATGTGATTGCTTTTATTTATATTTTGAATCAATACATTTTACTGAGTGTTAAACACAACAGAAAGGCTTAAAGCTGAAGGAGGGTCCATTGGAACCAGGCAGCAACGCCCAGCTGGGTAACAGAAATAAGCACTAAGGGTGGGAATCAGAAGGGAGAGTGAGCACTGATGCTCTTGGCAGTGGGTGTAGGTGCTATTTTCTAGATCACAGTTAACTGAGAGAGAGGGATTCAGAAAGAATTTCTTTAGGTAATGGAAGCTGGTATTCTCTGATAAAATAAAGCACTGCTGCCTAGTCTTATATAGGGCAATGTTGTTCTCTTTCAGTTGACATTAATTGGTCCAATTTCTTTGCTTACTGCAAATAAAAGACACTTTGAGTTTCAAGTCTGGATTGCTGTGCCTTGGTTGACACAAAGCCCCAATTTTAAGACCAGTACTTTTCCATTTTACTTGATGTGCACTTGCAGAATTGTAGGGAGACTCCAACTTTTTTCATCAAGTCGGTACCAAAGCAAACCCAGTACCGATTCTGGAACTGCGTTTACAGTAAGGAAATGGCAATCTGAAAGAGGACTCAGAGTATGCCACTTCAATGTCAAATAAGACAGTGAAAATAAATCAACATTTCTGAAGAAACTGTCCTGGAAGAAAGATATGGACTTTGGGAAGTCCAGAAAAGGGCAACAAACACAAGTAGGGGATTGGAGCATCTCTCCTATGAGGAAAGACAGAGAGTTGTGACTGTTCAACCTGGAGAAGGCTTGGTGAAAGGAATGAAGGAGAGGGAACCAAATTATTCTCAGTGGTGCCCAGGACAGAGGCAAGCTGAGGAAACAGAAACACAAGAGGTGCCACTTAAACACCAGGGAACACTTTTTTTTTTCCACTATGAGGATGACTGAGGACTGGCACATGCTACCCAGAGAGCCTGTGGAGTCTTCAGCCTTGGAGATACTGAAAAGCCAACTGGATATGGTTCTGGGCAACCAGCTCTTATGTGGCCCTGCTTGAGCAGACGGGTTGTACTAGATGATCTACAGAGGTGCTATCGAGCCTCAACTATCCTGTGAATCACACAAAAGTGACTAGGGTTGTTGAACACTAACTCTAGAGCAACAAATCAGAAGCTTACCAGTTCATACCAAAGTAAAGGCTAATTAGTTAATTGGTCTCATTTATAAATCAGTAGGTGGGAAGTACGTACATTCTTAAAACAGAAGCTATGGATGTGTTATGAGGATTACTGGATTACGTGGCTTGTGTTACACAGGAAGCAAGTCTAAGCGATAACAGTAGAAATGTATGGACTTCTCTGCCCATAAAGATCTTCTAAACAGTGTTTTAAGTTATTTTACTCCAACTGGACCTTTATTTTATCAAAAAATCAATTTAGTCAAGGATAGCTAACACAGAAAATGTCATCTGACACATGGCTAAAATTTTGGAGTTCTAAGCAACTTTAAAATTCTCACTTTTGAACCTTTATATTTCATAATCTCCTGTGACTCCAGGGATTGCTTGGTAACAGAAATAATCACAGGACAAGTGTGTACCTTTCCAAGGTAAAGGTAAGAGTCTTAACATTGGTTTCAAATAAATTGTTACCAAATAAGTGTGATCAGCCATCATTGTAACACTTCTGTTCTAGAAGAGTCTAGAGTTCTAGAGTCTCAAAACTTCTGTTCTGGAACAGAAGTCAATTGACAATGTCGCTGTTCTACAATTTTTATCTTAAAACAGAATGTGCTGTTCAGGAAACATTTGCAATGAAAAACACATCAAACTGATCAGGTAGATGCATTTTCCTGTGCTGACTGAAGTACTGGTTAAAGACTGGATAACAAAGCGAAGAGCATGGCAAGCACTAAAATGAATGCCAAGGTCCAGCGTTGGTAACATGGTCAGAAAAGTTTTTCTTCTGCTCCCTTATGGTTCCTATGACTACCACTTCTCAAGAAGCATCAAGGAAACATACACATACCTTACAGGTCAAGCACTCTCAAGAGATCATCCGAACTACCAGCTTTGGTGACCTAAGTCCCAAAAAATCATGTTTTGCTAGTATTGAAACATGTCTGGTTGTCTAGAAAGTGGGATGACTCCACAACTGCTACTTCACTCGCAGTGATTTAAATTCTCATTTAACTAATTTGATTCTGCAGTGCTACTTTTATCATCTTCTAATTGAACGTGGCAAATATTCAGTCTGTAGCTCACAGCGGAACAGGTGATAGTATAATAACATGCAATAATTACCTTTTACTGTCTCAGTTGGTATTAACACTTGTATTAAAAGTTACACTTGGTTTTCTGCTGTCACCTTCAGAGTTAAGACTGTATCAGCTGAGAACATCTGCACCAGTAACTGTCTTTTAGATGCAGAGATCTTCTGTATCGGATTTGGAGTTTTTTGCTACCTTATCTGCTACGAAATTAAAAAGGCAACATTTTATATAACATCATAAACTACAGTGAAAATGCTTTCATGTCAATGTTTTCAGGTGTCTCAAGAAATGATAAATGATCCCCACAGAACATTCTGCCCACATAAGACATCAAATTGTGCCATAAATATTTTTATGTGCTACAAGCAGATCGGCAAACTGAAGATGAACACATGAAGTGCAGTGTATCTGTACATCAACAGTATTTGTGCAGGGGAAGCCATATCCATGTAATAAACCCAAACAAAACCTGCCACTCTAATTAAATGTACACAAAACTGCTCTCTACAACACTAATCATCACATGGGTAAGATAGATAGGCTTCTGCAGACATCACATCAACCAAACATAGCCAAATGTAGCCAAACATTTCAACAGAATATTAAGAATTTCTAGAAAAAGATCATAGCATAAAACAGAGGACATCCTTATGACTTTATTAACATCCATTATGTCACCTTGCCTCGAATGCTGACTGTTTCTAGATCTCTTTTGCATGCTGCACTCAATGGAGTTATGAAAACATAAATGATAGTGGAGAAGATGATAAGACGGGGGGGGGGACACCAAACCAACCAAACAACAACCAACAAACAAAAAAAAAACAGGTAAAGTGAGGAAAGGACTATAGTTCTCGAGATTCTCTAGATTTCCTTTCAGTATATATTTAGAGACCTGATCTTTCAAATGTGTGGGGTTTTTTCCCCATTATATCATTTTATAGCTGTGAGCTACATCCCCTCAACATAAAGTGAAGAAAACCAATGAGAGAAGTTTCCAATAGTGCTCTTAGCTTTCAGCCACATCTCTGTGGTTATCCAAGTTCATTCCAGAAGCACTCTATATTACGGGCCTCCCACTTCCAGGTCCTGTGCAAAGCCCTAATATCCAAAGCCAAGTGGAGCTTTTCTAGTGCACTGAGTAGATCAGATACTTTGAACCCCAAAATAAGTGACTACTGTCACTTCTTACAGCCTTTCCTGTAGGAGATAAGTTGTTGGATTAACATTTTACAGCATTTCAAATGAAGGGCAAGTTCTCATCAAAAAAGTGTTGAGTAAAATAAACACAGTTCACATAACAATTTGCTTCCTCTCCATGAAAGACACTCTCATACCATTCAAATTAAGGTTTTTCCATTGGAGTTTGCTCATCTCATCTCTTTCAATTCTATAAAAAGAAAAATCACTAAGGAGCAGCTGCCTGTTCTTCAAGAGCAAAAACCTGCAACCTAATATAAATTCTGGTTTGCTTGCTACGTAAGCATTTTCAGTTCTTGACTTGCATTTTGAACTCATTTAGCAGTAAAGATATATTTAAAAAAGAAACGGAACATGTTCAATTTCCCACACAAACAATGCGGTAAGTGGTTTAACAATGGAAAAGGACAAAATACTTTCAATATCTAAAAGGCAACTGACCTCAAACTAAACTCTACATGTTGTCACTGATGTAAAATGGATATATATCTTTTGCTGTCTTTATTTACTTAGTTTTATCAAGTATCTTTAAGGCAATCCCTGCTAAGACATCCTGGAGCAGACTTTTGAGTAGTGTAAGTGGTGTAATTTTCACACAGATTCAATACAAAGCCCCAGTACTGCATCTTACTTTATTTCTAAAACTACTGTAATGCAGAAAAGTACAAACCTCTCTAAAACAACAAGGTACAGGATGTGTCAAATTGGTCACGGAGCTTTTCAGGGCTCAAAAGAGTCTCTTGAATGTCAGAAAAGTTTTATAGAAATGAAGCCTTTTTTTCCTCCAACTGTTTTGCCTGATTCAAGTTAGGCAAGATGAGACTTTCATTGTTCCTACTCCAAACTCTTTTGTCTTTAACCACCTTTTTAAATTTATTTATTTAAAGGTGCATGTACCTTTAAAGGTGCATTGTGTTTTTCCATCTTCACTAGTTCTGAAGAAACCTTTGTGCACTACAACAGTGTTACCTGCAACAATGAATTTTCTTTTGGTTGACATTTTTCCCAACTTACAGCTTCGTAGCTCTCAATCCTTCAAGACGTCCACTGTGTAAGTTCTAATTGCTAGCTACAAACACAAATTCTTTTTCTCTTAGTTGAAGGTCACATAAGGAGTTGAGAGACAGGTCTTGTTTTCCTTATTTCCCTGTAGTGTTTACCATTATCTTTTTCTTTTTTTTTTTCCCTCTAAATTCAGTTACATTTGTTCCTTTAATTGCTTATGTTTTTGGCTAGTAATCTTTCCTCTTTCTACTTAGAGATCCTCTCCAATTTATCTACTCCTGTTTTTGTAGGTATGTATCTACTACTGTAGAAATATTGATTCCATTCAGTACAAAAAAAGTAATTAAGAAGTTATTCTTTTGAAACAAGTGCACAAACACTACCAAAAGATTAAATGTGAAGACTATAAAATTAGGGTCCATGACTTACTTATGCATTTTAAAAGCTAATGATCTGCATCAACTGCAAATGCATCAAATCACTGAAATCAAAAAGCTCTATTTCTATTTTTACCACAAAGTCATTGACAGAATAAAGAGACTAAAAGTAGTGCAACATTCATGAATGATTTAGTAAGAGTAGAAGATGCCGATTGCATCAAGATTCAGACGTCAGTATTTGTCAGCCAAATGGGACAGAAAGCTCCTTATAAATGAACCTTTAAAACAGCTGAAATAGAAAATGGAAATGCTGTCAACATTTTTTATTCATTATCTATACATAATGCAAATGTCTGGTATGTTGTTCTTGTATCTCCTATTTCATTCCATTTGCTGTATCCTATCATGTGAGATGCATCTCTAATGCAAAAGGAATAATCTTCATCTGACCAAATGTATCATCTAAACATCCTCTACTTCCCCATCCCTATTCACTATAAAATTAAATCACTGAAAAAAATAAGCACAAAAAATGTATTAGACTTCTCTTCTGTAGAAGTCTGACCATGTCTTCCCACCAAGCACTTCATTACTGCCTGGATCATACAGAAGGTTACAATTTACTAGCACCTTTCATAACTCAACCATTTTAATGATGGATTTCTAAAATATGGTTTGAGATACTCTAACCTGGCCCAGATACCCTGAAGTAGTTCTCTTAAGGGTTTGTTGGGTGAATTTTTGTTCTGTTTGCATTTCATTCAAAAATGGAAATTAGAATTACATATTCTCTTCTAAAATAGATTGTAGAATTAATTACTCAGCAGCTATAAAATATCAGAATTAAACTGCTGATGAAAGTAATACACATGACACAGTCCATATGGACTGAAATTGTTCTTAACACGTGGGGCTTAATTATGTTCCACTCTCAAAAAAAGTTGAGCTGATCCGGATGTAGAAAACTAACTTTGAACTAAAAATACACAATCCTCAAAAAAGATCTGCTTCAGAAAGATTTGCAAATGGAAAAAGGTCAGGGTAGCCATCCAAGCAAAAGCAGGTCAAAGAAGGGGAAAGACAGATGTCTGAAAATTCTTGAGGGACCAAGGGGAGTTTCAACAAATTCCTCAGAAAACAAAGTGTCACGGTGTACAATGGATAACCTGAGGACCTGAAGCCATTAATTCATAAGAAAATAGATCCTAAAAATATAACAAATAACCCCTGAAGCATTTCTCCATTTTCTTTAGGGACAAACTAAAACCAGAGAAAAGGATACCATTATACCACCGCTACCAAACTCAGGAGTGGACGTAGATTTTCCTAACACCTTGATCCACTTCAAGAGATGAAAATGGAACAACTTGAAGAGAGTTTGTAAGGAAACACACATTAGTAGCTGAAAACACGCAGCACAGCATTCTGTAGATACTTAAGGAAAGCAACAGTAAACTGGAGAAGTACGCAACCACTTTTGGATCCATCTAACTGAAATATCAAATCTCTTCTCAACTTCTGCAATGCAACACTGGGCAATAATCTTCAGATTCAGTGAGTTTTGTGAATTACTTGAATCTAACAAGACCTTTCTCTATATTCACAAAGTACATCAGAGGGACTAATGGTTCTACGTAACAATGGCAGTTCCCAGTTCCGAGAAAACTCCTAAAAGGAAAGAAACATCAAGGAGAATATCTATAACTCACAGTGCGCTTTACTGAATCAACAGTTTGAAGATAAAATCACTTCCCTTTCATAAGCTACAGTCTAGGTTTTAAAATAGAATCAGTTTTGCTCATTGCAGTCATTAAGGTCAGTGCCCAGTATGTGACCAAAGTGATGTTACTTGTAAGTTTGACTTCACTGTGATTAGCACTGAGACACAGAGTCCACATTTTAACCACATTCATTTGTGTTTCATGCTAATTACATGGTGACAGAAATAGAGCACTTCAAAACAGGAAACTTCCATTTGCATCTTTCAACTCAGGCACTATTTTGTTACCTTCCAGTTCTTTTCCAAGATAGCTGAGGTGACATCCTCTTACCCCATCCTAAGACACATGACAGGCCTCCATTTAACACCAGTGGGAAGAGTAAATTGACAGAAAACAACTATATGGAGTCACAGAATTTGCAGGACAAATTATAAAAGACGAGCTAATTCTGGATAAGTGCAAAGTAACGCAGTTTGTAAATCTGTACAAAATCTTATTTTGGGCTAGCTGAAAAGTCTAATTTTAATTTCCACTTCTCATATTTCATCGCTATACTACAAAAGAATGAAAACAGAAATAGTTTCCAAATGACAGTGAACTTTCTCATTTATAAAATGTTTGAATTACTAATTTTGGTCCATCCATTCTTATCTTCCTGAAATTATGTTGCCAGTTTTTCTTAAAAGTTTTTTTGTTTGTTTGTTTGTTTTTTTAAATAATAATAATAAAAAAAAAAATGAGACAAATCTCACACAGCTCCTGAAATGTTCCTCCAGTTTCATGAGCCATCCAATTCCAGCACAATTTCTCGCTCCAGCAGTGTAACTTTTCCTGGTCTGCCCCCCAAAAACTGAAGGCATGTTTGAAATTTTTGGGTGACTCACTCAATGATATTTGAAAGCACACAGTCAGGAAACATCTCACTTTTATTTCCGTGAAACAAGCCGCACCATAAAGACCCTGAGTTATGGAAGCAACTAAGTCATGCAGCTAAATCACATCAATGTGGATTAACTGTAAATGTAATTTATTTATGACAAAATTGAATTTGAATATAGCAAGGCTACTTTTGGAAATAAACTTCCCTTGGCAGGAAAAGCATGGGCTTAAAAGACACATGAAAAAAACCTGTTAAATGCATGAGAAGAATGGAAGCATCAATAGGTAAGAGCGCGGCATGCCAGAGAATAAAGAGCACAATCATAAGCAAACAGAAAATACTGCTTAAAGATAAATAAAACAAATAGCAGTTGGGGGCGGGATTTAAAAATAAAATAAATACAATACAATACAATAAAATAAAATATAAAATAAAATCACACTTTCAATCAGAAATTCCAGCCTTTTTTCAACTACAAAAAGATATTAAATAGTCAACACAAAGACAAAAAAAGACTCTAATACTGAAAGTGCAGGGACATATTTCCTTTGTTATTCAACAAAACAAAACTTGATATGTTCTTAAAGAGAAGGTTTTGCTATGGGAAACAGAGCATTAATTCAAAATGTATGTCATAGCACTCTCACTTGAGTAAGAGAAAACTTTTAATAAAATTTCATAGTACAAAGAATAAAACTCAGTAGCTTGTATTTAAGACATACCATTTTAAGTGTATCAGAAGAACATCATATTCCATGATCAAAAGCTAATATTTGTACTGTAAACAAGCAACTACACAGATATGTATTTCTACAGAACAAGTGACAGCAAGCATGGGAAACATAGTTAGTTGTATTAAAAATACAATATATCTAACTTCTTGTAAAAAATTCAGGTTTTATGTGCAAGTGATGGCTGATCTTTTTCAGATAATACTGAGCATGGGTCTACAAGGTATGTGTTCAGCACAGGTCACAGCTTTCATGTAAAGTGGGACTTTCAGGGCTGTTTTTAAATAAATACTATCAACTGGGTGTGCAAGGTGGAAAGAGTGCCAGGCTCCTTTCACCTACCTTTTAACATGAACAACATGCAGTAAGAGGCTATGTAGTGTTTTAATGCCTCCCATGCAAATAAACTCGATGGTTTTCTCAAAAACAAGTGTGGAAACAGTTTTCAGTGACATGCCAGTATTAATTGAGACACTCACGTAGCAGATATTTTGACTACAAGCTAAAAAGCTAAGAAATAAGGATGAAAAGGTTTTGCAGATGGAAGGTAAATTTATATCACCAAAAAATCTCCAACATGTTTATATAATTAAAACTTCCTAATGAGTTATAAATCCAGACTAGTCACACCAGCTATTTTTGTTTCTCTTGCTATCTTCTGCAGTCGATGGAGGAAGGGTTTTCTTGAAGGCAAGTCCTAACTCAGGGACTGCTCTTGTCTCTAGAGGGCAGTGGCAGCCTCTTGCTCTTTCTCTCTGCACTGACTGCAGGGAGAAATTAGGATTAGAATTTAGCAGCATCCCTTTTTTAATAATTTAATTCCATGCTAAACTGGTGCGTGGAAAGATTGGCAAGAGCAATTGTTTTGAGGAATTAAATATCATTCCAGGTATAAATCTCTACGGAAATGTTTTAACAAAGAACCCAGGATATCTGCTAACGCAACATCACCAGCAGGTTGGAAGGCTTCTTTCATGATGAATAACTAGTGACATGTTTTGTTAAACAGTGACTAAAATAACGTGAAACTATACTCTCACTGAGAAACTAATACTAGAAATTTGTCTTTATGTTTGACAAATAGTTGAAATTGAAATTTATGCAAAAGGTAAACCAAAGCAACCTTTAGAAATCACTTTATAGGAATTCTAGTTCAAAAGTCTGTTAAGGTCTGGTTAGGCTTTATAAAGTGATGCAAACTTGCAGAAGTATTCCTCAGAATTAAATATTATGCCAGTAAGAAATTACTGCAGACAGGTTGCAATGGCACATTTCAAAAATGAAATTATGAAGGTGTAGGAAGGAAAACTTTAAATTACTCACAAAGCATCCTGTCCTGTAAAAAAAAACCCCTAAAATTAAACATATAGATAGAAATATACATATATAAACTCTGAAAATTTCCAATGAGAAACATTTATTTCAGGACCATTGATTCTGAAATTTATGCCAATTACAGTGAGGGAGAATGCATTTAAGTCCAAATCTAACAAGATTTTTGACTCAAAAAGCAGAGTTAAACTTAGAGGAGATCACTTACAAACTGGTCTGAGTAAATGAAAGACAATGTTAGATATCAAATAGTGTTTGGTAACCTGCCAAAACAGCAACCTGCACTAAGGTCGTATATCCTCACTATCCCTGAACTTCTGCCTCACTGCACAAATAAAGGACATCTAAATAAAAAAAAAAAAAAAACACCTGGGGGGGGGGGGAAGCAAGCAAGCAATAAAGTGACTTTGCATTTTTGTGGGACTGCAATAATTTGTGCTGTCTCCTTCACTGAGGGAGAGACTAAAGGAAGGAAGCTTAATCAGGAAAGCTAGGAGAAAAAAGAAAATCCACACTTCTTGGCTGAAAAAGTCACCTTCCTTCTGCATCAGCCACACTGGCTAAATAATAGGCAATTATTACCTTTTGAGACCAAAAGCCATGACTCCACTCTCTCTCCCCAGTGTTACTCCAGAGCAAAAATGAAAATTCTTGATCCATAGAAAGGATGGATGTATAAGTATGATAAATTAGTGAACATCTTCAAAATGATGGGGTTTTAGATCAGAAGGGCTGGTTACTATTTTTCACTCCCAGGAACTCTTAAACAGTTATCTTTATTTGTTCACACCCAGAATCTAAAAGGTTGAACCTGTGAAATTCTCTCAGCTCTTCTACTGAATTCTACCCCAGCAAACAGCCAATGTCCTTATCCTCCAAAGGCAGAAAACAGCGACATCATCACCAGCACGGACATTATGGCCCCAATTACACGTTGCACTGCTATGCTGGCAGAACTTGGGAGCTGTTTGATGTTCTTTTGTCTTCCTGAGTTGGCAGAAAATAAAAGTCTGAGACGTGAATTTTCCTACCCTTGGTTAATCTAATTGGGCTGTTCACTCATTTTAAGTGCCAGCATTAACTGTTTAATGATCCTGTTTAGGAAGGCAGTTGGGAGAGGAAGTAGAACTGAAGCACAGGAGGATCAGATGGGAGTTCTCAAAAGCAGTAAAACACAGAAGGAAAAACTAAATGAGAAACAGAGAATGAACTGGAAAGAAAACACTAAGAATGCCAGGAAAGAAAAAGACAATAAAAAGAAGCTCTAAAATTGGCTTTGCACCTCTTTGTGACATTCAGTCTCACTGAGACCTTTACTCCACGTACCAGCAGCACATGTGAATATTATTTATTTCATCATGTTAAGAACTTCCCTTTCACTCTACTGGGAAATCTGTTGTGGGTAAGGGGAAGTGGATGGTTCACAGGCTGTGTACAAAGACAGAAGGTGACTTTCCCATGAGGCTATGTTCACTCCCAATTTCCAAACCAGAAGGCCATTTTAATTTGTTAAGTGAAAAAAAAAACCACCACCAAAAAAACAAAAACATTTATAGTGCTCTGAGCATCAAGTCAAGCAATATGTGTTTTTCTGAACAAAAATACCTTCCTGGGCAGTGACTGGCTTGAGAGCAGCCCTGAAGAAAAGGACCTGGGAGTAGTGGTGGATGAGAAGCTCAACATGCCATCAGTTGCTCTTGCAGCCCAGAGGGCCAATCGTATCCTAGGCTGCATCAAGAGAAGTGTGGCCAGCAGGTCGAGGGAGGTGATTCTCCCCCCCTCTGCTCCACTCTCGTGAGACCCCACCTGGAGTTCTGGAGCCCCTATTACAGGAAGGATATGGATGTGCTGGAACGTGTCCAGAGAAGGGCCACGAGGATGCTCAGAGCGCTGGAGCACCTCTCCTATGAGGACAGACAGAGAGTTGGGGTTGTTCAGTCTGGAAAAGAGAAGGCTCCAGGGAGACCTGATTGTTTCCTTCCAGTATCTGAAGGGGGCCTACGAGAAAGCTGGGGAGGGACTTTTTAGGCTGTTGGGCAGTGATAGGACTGGAGGGAATGGATTAAAACTAGAGATAGGTCGATTCAGGTTGGACATTAGGAAGAATTTCTTCCCCATGAGGGTGGTGAGACACTGGAACAGGTTACCCAGAGAGGTGGTGGAAGCCCCATCCTTGGAAGTTTTTAAGACCAGGCTGGATGGGGCTGTGAGCAACCTGCTCTAGTGGGAGGTGTCCCTGCCCATGGCAGGGGGGTTGGAACTGGGTGATCTTTAAGGTCCCTTCCAGCCCTGACAGTTCTATGATTCTTGTCTGGAACCTGCAAAAGCAGAGAAGGCACAATAAATTCTTAGGTTTTAGGGGTAAGTTAAGATAACTGCATAGAAAAGAATTCTCAGTTATCCATGATGAGATGACATGCAGGAGAAAGTAGAAAACATTACTACTCACAATGAAAAATAAAAAGGGGAGGTGTGGGTTTGCGGAATCTGTTGCCAAATCCTGCACAGTGGGCCATGTTATTGGTACAACAATACAAGGACTTCATGATGCTTGATAGCAAATTTATTTTTGATACTGCTGACAGCACTAGTCAGAGAATAATCAACACTGCCTAAGAACACAGATAACAGTGCATTAAGCAATAAGAACAAACTGAGCTGAGTATTTTAATATAAATGAGTAGCAGGCATCTTTCAGATGTATTATGTTATCATGAGGAAAGCCACAGGGTTGCAGACGTGTTTTTATTATGAGGTACTGAATGCTAGACACAAAGAAGTAATCTTTTTAGTATGGTGAAATTAAAAGCATTCCACCAAGTAAATCTTAACCAAGTATTGCAGAGAAACAAGGATAAATGAAGCACTCCTCACTTCACAGTCAGTTAAAAATACTCTTGACTTCAAAGTTTTGCTGATTATTAAAAGGAAGGACAGCAAAACCAGGGCTCATCTTGTTTGCAAAGAAAGGACATGTTGATTGCCAAGGGAATATTTTTTTGGCACCTTTGATATCAGAAAAGGAAACCTTCTACCACAAGTATTAAGCTATGACACTGAAAACAAATAAGGTGTTTGAATCAGGGTGACATAACCTGTCACTTGAAAACACGGCTGAGTAAAAAGCACAAATCTATTTTATCAATGTAAAAAATTGGATCACTGTTAGAAAAACAAGAGAAAAATCATGATCAGTATTAACATTTTCATACATAGAAAGTGTATAAATACAGAAGCAGCTGATTCTATACATTTTGTTTTCCTACAGTTAGTATTTAGACAGTACTTTTTAGAAAACAGGTATGATTTAAATCTTTCTAAATTCTTTGGGTTAGAAAAGGCCATCAGAGTCAGCCGATTGTAAACCATCATGTTATTTACATCGATTGATGTCTAATGGCTTACACCCCAATAATTTTAACAACATTTAAGAAAAGAGAACGTACATTAAACTTTGTGGGGATACAGAGAGATCCATTTTTTTCCAAGAGCTTTTTAAATAGCTTTACAGTACGAACTGTAGTATGTATATTGTCTTTTGCTTTCTTGAACCAGAAGAATGGAAAGTAAATACTCAAAAATTCTCCAACATACACAGCAATACAGACTTCTTTCTTTTACTAGGATTCAAAAGTCACCCCAGCTAAATCCCTGGTTACAAAGAGTGAGAAGATTTCTGGTAAAATAACTGAAATTTAATTATATTCCCATAAACTAATACTGAAAGCAGATACACAATCCTTTCAGTTGCTTTATCAGAGAATACTCAAATGTCACAATAGACAAAGTACATCTCTGGTCAGAACACATGCTTTCTTTAGCTTGCTTTGCAAGAAATCAACAAAGCAAAAAAATAAAAACACTATTTAAACACATGCTGTCTTTCTCAAGAAAAATAAAAACATCTAAGCTATCGAAACCACTATGAAAAAGAAAAACCAATGCAAAGAGGATAAAGTTGCCTGCTCTAAATAAGTAAGGAGCTGACAAAGCTTGTTTATCAGAAATTCATTCTATAAAACAGATTTAGTCTGCAGTGCCACAACAAATTTGGTAAGAAATTTTTGCGTGTCTTTACTATTTACAAGGGCAGTAGATTTTTCACCAGGGAAATCACATTTTCTAACCTCATTTAATTCAGTAAAAATTAGTTAGAAACTTAGTGGAAAGAAATTATGTCACGTCCAGTAGATTTTCTGTCAACCTTAAAACTATTGGTCTGGCTATCCTAAGAATATCACCATAAAAGCAAATAAAAGGTAAAAATAATGGATAGAAATAAAACCTTTTCAGTACCTAAGCAGTCAGTAGGAAGCTACTATTACTCTTCTAACTTGACTATATTTGCAGCAAAAGTATACATCATAAAATAACTTACTAAGAAACACCTGGAAGTCTTTGGAAGAAAATCCATTCTTCTCTAGTGTTTTGCTAGTGAGTTGCTTTTCCTTATTGAGTCTTTTTACCTGCTAACAAAGCCCTTTTTATACCCTGTTTTTACTGTAAGAAGGGCAGCAATTCCTACCTAACCTTCCTGCCAGTTACCACATGCTTGTTTTAACAGCAGATGATGAAAACTGAGAGGAAACGAGACATTTTGAAATCTTCCTGTCACTGAGTACAGAATTCACTGTTTGTGAAGTCCTCGTCTATAAGATAGTTAACAGTCTAGAGTTTTCTTCTTAGTTTGATACCATTAGAAAGTAATACAGAGAATAACTTGGATTTTAAAAGCCCCTAAACACTGTAAGAAGGAGCAGAAGGAGCAATGTACCTCCTGTGCTGTCACACCAGTTATGAAAGAAAGGCTTGGGAACAGACAAGCAAACAGGAACATCCCTTTCTAATTTCAAACTTCATTCTACCCATCAGTGGCATCAGAGCAAGCAGTCCTACAGGATTAACATGGAGGACATCTAGGGTGTGAGGCCCAGAGGAGCACCAAAGGTCCCCATGTCTGGCCCTTCATGGAAGATAGGCAAGAGAAGGTTGTTCAACACTTCCCACACCAGGCTCCAATCACCTGTGCTTCGCCTGGAATATACCATTCAAAAGGCTTCCAGTAAGACCAAAGAAGCCACAACTCAGGAAACTGCAGTGGGGCCTCCACACAGAAAGGAGAAGTCTCCCCATACACCTTTGAATTTTTGTACCTGAGCAAGAGATCACATTATGTTCAGAGAAGGTCACTAACATTATACATCAACCGTCTGCACACAAATCAAGTTCTCTAAATCTTTATTTGATCTCAGAAAAACTAAGTTGAACAAAGAACATGGAAAAAAAATGAAATTTCCAAAATGTTCCTGGACAGTTAGAGCACCATTTTCACATTTCAATTTTAAGGTCTTCTAATACATGTAAAATATTCCAATCCTACATCTTCTGCAAATAGGTACGACAGATAATCCAGTAGTTCTACTTGTGCTGCAGGTAGAAGTAAACCATCTTATTTGTTCTGTATTTTCATGCATTTGCTTGATTAAAAGCACAAAGACATGTGTTCAGGTCATTTACCAAGACTACTCAAATGACTTCAAATTCACTGATGTTGTGTCTTTAGAAGTCATTACATGTGATATGCAAGATGTATATAAAGCTAGGATGTATCTTATCACATTTCTTCCAAAGAAGTAAGCTTTCTACACTACTGTATTATGTGTCAGTAGAATTATCTTTGTTTTCCATTCTAGCCTCCCTAATTCTAGGCTCCATATACCTGGGTGAAATTCAAGGGAAATTAGACTCTAGAAGCCTACCATAATACAGAATGGAAAAAGCAGTGACATCAAGAGCTATAGAAAGGCTTGAAAAGATTTGAAAAGACAAAAATGAACATTATGAAAAAGACCAAAAGCATAAAGTGCTCAAGAATGTACTTTTAGTATGCACTTCAGTATGTAAAAAGGGTATTCTCAATTTACAGATCACAAGCATCTCCTTTCATAATTCATCTTCTGTCACAGAATAATACACCAGAACTTCTTTCATCAAAAATCAAGTCCCATAACATTGGACTATAGTTCAGCAGGTACTTAATTGCTCCTCTTCTTGTAAACACACACTGAAATCAACTGGCACCACGGAAACTAAATAGCAGTAAAGAGACTACATTTGCAGCATGAATTGGTAAGTGTGCTCTGCATGTATTTGCTAAAATGACAGTTCTGAATGGTGCCTTTTCTCATCTTGCCTCTTTCCCTTTTTTGTCATGAGTTGATGATTTTCACTACTTTGCCAGAACATAAACTGGACACACCCTCTCCAATCAGAATCTATTCCCTTGCTGTTACAGGTCTGACTGCTCTTATTAAGAGATGGTTCAGAGCAACATCACTACTCTGCTGGTGACAAAGTTCATTTTCAACGTAGGTATCCCAAAAAGCTGTGTAAGCGGATGTTTTATCTTCCCAATTATCTTCCCAGTATGCAGAGGGAACAGGAAGAGATGGAAACATTGGCCAATAGCTTCAGCCACACAACTTAAGGTATTTATTCCACAGACATTCTTACATTGCACATTCCACCGCAGGCCAGAAACAAACTAATGAACAGAGCAGTGGTACAGACTTGTGAAAATGATGAAGAAATAAAAAGCTACTCTGCCAGGCTTCAAGCTTAGACTCTTCTCTGACACATGGGAAAAGCAGGCTCAGACAGGGACTGTGTGCAAGCTCGGTGATCAAAGGAAGATATGTGGCCATACTGCCTGGAGAACACATTAAAATAATCATTTAAAATATTAATCCAACATAAGATTTGGTGATTATTTTCAGTGATGAGTCATATTTGCAAGGGACAGAAGCAAGGAAAAAGAAGTGTATTACTTGGCAATGAAAAAAAAAACCCCAACATATATTGCCATGGAATTTAATGTCTGCTATAGCAAAATACAGCAGTTGCTATCAGAGAATTAGACGCCACTGTGCAGCAGAATACAAATTACGTCAGATGCATTTCAAACTATCTGTATCAAAAACTTCATCAATTGCTTGCCAGGCCTCCAAACCACACATGTGCCTTACTGTACTCTGACTAGTTTATTTGTGACAAGACATGATCATTCAGATCAAAGTATTTCCTAGTCAGAAAGACGGAGGATCATTCTGTGTGAAACCAAAGCAGAACTATCCCCCAGCCCATACACACCAGAATTGGGTATAGCCACTGAACAGTCTTCAGCTTCTCTTTTTATGATGCTCCAAGCAGATTCAGGCAAAAATCAAACCACAATAATAGAAAAAAAGAACCACAGGCTCCCATCATATACAAAACATTAGAAATTGGTAAGTATTGTGATTTTTTTGAGATCTTTTTCGATTGGGACTACTACAAGTAAACAGAAAAATCTCTTTCAGAAAAAAAACAGTCCTGTATTTGTTCCTATGTATAAACAAGCAATTGCTGTGTACAAGAAGGGGGTTAAAAATGGTAATGTAAAAGTGAAAGAGAAGAATTTAAATGAAAACACTGGCTTAGCTTTAGTCACAGTGACCTTGACAAGATTATGAGAAAAACAGAGGAATAGAAAAGAGGAGCTTAGCAATAATTAACTGAAACAATTCATAATTGCACATTTATAGAGAGAACAAAGGAAAATAAAGAAGTCATGGAATTAAGAGTTGAAGTCTGTTGGGTTTTTTAATAATGATAGTTGATCAAATATCCTAACTGTATGACCACTGATGTTACCTAGGGAATTGAAAATGTTTACTATAGGTCGGTAACTACCAAAACATTTGACTGAAATGTTTGCTGAAACAAGCACTCGAACCAACCAGCCATCTGCCAGACACACCATTATTGATCAGCAGAGCTGAAATGTAGTTATATTCCTAACACTGACAATGACTCTTGACATTCAGTTATTCTGAATTAAGACACACGTGTACTTACTGAATATCACATGGTTCACATATATGCCTAAAAGTTAAGCATGTAGTTAATGTCTTTGCTGAATCAGGACCTTATGTAACAAGTTTATTTTTATCAGATGCATATCAAAGAGTATAATCTTAGAGACAATTCTGAATTTGAGTGCTGACAGCGTTGCTTCCCTGACTTAAAGATTTCCAGACTTCATGCTTTATTTTTAGAAAAATTACAAAGACAGGCATATCCTTTGTTTGATTAAAAGGAATGAATTAGGTAATAGAATAATACTTGTTTAAATTTTGTGACACGATACACTGCTAGAATGAGAGATTCATTTTCCCTTAGCTATCAATTTGCATTGCTCGTACACTGCCTTGTCTGACAGAGGCAATATTTTGTAACGGCTCAAGAACTGGGAGACAAACTGCACGTGAATAAAACTGAACCCTGTTTCCTGATTGTCAGTGTCCTTCTGTGTAATTGTCAATACAGTTAAACACTGTGCCTCAATTTACTCGTTACCAAAAAACAGTGGAATTAATTTTAGGCATCACCATCTCCCCAAATGTCTGTCAAAAGAGCAAGTTGTGAAAAAGAGATTTAGTAACGAGCAAGACAGACCATGGGTAGCTCATTGTTTCATGTAAAGCTGCCGACTTACACTACCAGTTCACTAAAGCACTGGTTCACACACAGCATGAGCATGAGGTATGATTAAATGGGGACCTATGTCTGGTTTGGGTCTCCTTGCCTAAGGAAATGAAGTTTAGTTGGTCCGGCAATTTGTTTGTGGGGTTCTTCTCCAAACCTCAAAGACATCAGTGTCCAACAAGATTCACCCCACAAGTCCTCAACCATGTGGAGAGGGGAGCCCTTGTGAGTTTCTCTCAATGAGAGAAAGGTTGAATCACTCATGTAAGCCCACCTGTGGTGGTATTTCACAGAATCAAAGAGGAAACCAGGGTGGAAGGGAACACTGAAGCTCAAGCAGGTCAACACCCTGCTTTACACAGGGTTTTCTAGATTAGGTAGTTCCAGGCCATATTCTGTCCAATTTTGCCAACCATGTCCTGGGCTGCATCAAAAGAAGCAGGGCCAACTGGTCAAGGGAGGTGATTCTGACCCTCTACTCAACTGTCATGAGACGCTGCCTGGGATCCAACTCTGGAGCCTCCAACACAAGAAGGACATGAACCTGTTGGGGCAGGTCCAGAGAAGGGCCACAAAGATGATCAGAGGGCTGGAGCACCTCTCCTATGAGGACAGGCTGAGAGAGTTGGGGTTGTTCAGCCTGGAGAAGAGAAGACTCCTGAGAGACCTTATTGTGGCCTTCCAGTATCTAAGAGTGCCTACAAGAAAACTGGAGAGGGACTTTTTACAAGGGCGTGTAGCAACAGGACACGGGGTAGTAGCTTCAAACTGGAAGAAGGTAGATTTAGATTAGAAATTAGGAATTCTGCATCACGAGTGTGGTGAGACACTGGAACAGGTTGCCCAGGGAAGTTGTGGCTGCTCTGTCACTGGATGTGTTCAAGGTCAGGTTGGACAGGGCTCTGAGCAACCCGATCTAGTTAAATATGTCCCTGCTCACTGCAGAGGGGTTGGAACTAGATGATCTTTACAGTCCCTTCCAACAAACCATTCTATGATTCTATATCCATCACCTATTGTCCTACCATTGTACACCTCAGGCTGAAGGGTCTGCCTCCACCTTCTCTCCACTTCCCATTAGGTTCTTCTAATTTTATCATTCAGGAAAACAAAAGCTTTAGTTAGCAACTGCAATAGGAGCAACTGCCTGAGACACAGCCAATTTTAAAAACAAAAGAAAACAAATAAAAAAACCCCAAAAACAAACAGACAAAACCAAAACAAACAAAAAAACAACCCACAAAAAACCCCATGTTATACCTCTGAAAAGGATGGCATCTGTGAGGTAAGAAAAAGGAATGCTTCAGATCAACTCGTGGCCACGGTTTGGTAAAAAAAGCTCTCTCCATCTCTTGCAAATTCACTATAACTATATAACATAGGAAGAATGAAACCCATACCTCTGCTTTCCTTGGGATTCCCCTGTAATTGGAAAGAATTGAAAACAAAGTGATGTTTTAAATCCTGGTTCCTTTTCTTCTAAAGGAGTTTGGAAATGCTTGTTGCTTTTACTGAACTATTTTCCCAAGGGCAGCACAGTCTCGATTTGTAAGTACCTATGTATTAAAAGATTTTTCACTGGCAAGCAGCTCCTTGACAGACAAACGCAGAAAGATGAATGACTGGAGTCTGAAGCTAAGCAAAGCCTGACTGGAAATATTTTAAGAGTGAGTGCAATTAATCAATGGAACACCTCACTTAAGGGTATGCTGGATACTCTGTAGAACATTTTAAATCAAAAATGGATGTCTTTTATAAAGAAAGAGTCTAGCCTAGCCATAAATTACTAAGCTGTACAAAGATGTACAGTAGATGAAAAATTTTGGCCTCAGTTTTAATTGGATGTCAAACTAAATGTCATAGTTGCTTCTTCTGTCCTGAAGATTTTAGACTCTTCAAATAAATTATTTCCAACTTTTACAAAATAGCAGCTTCAAGAAAAGTTTGTATGGCCCAGAGTAAGAGTGTGGAAGACCTTGGATGCACAATGGGATAAGCTCTGCGTGATAACTCCACTCATATGTTCTCATGTCCCAGCCCTGTAAATATTTGGGATTCTGGTTGCAAGATGACTTTTGGGGCTTCTAAAGATGCAGGAGCAAAATCAGAGAAGCCCAACAGCTGTTCAGAAGCAATATTTACCAGGCACAGATGATCGCAGAAGGCATCATCCTTTCCTCCTCAGCAGTTTATGCTGTTCCTGCCACAGAAAGGGACAGAAAGGGAACAAGGACCTGCTACGTCCTTGCAGTTCCGCCAGGCTATACAAACCATCAGTGAGGAAAAAAAAAAGAGAAGCTGATCTGCCTAGCTACCCAAACGGTACCGAGGACCCAGTGTCCACCACATCGTACAGTCACCTCTAAACTGGTCCTGTGGCTGAGCACCAGTTTCTAGAGTTAGCTGTGTTCCCGAGGCACACATAGCTCTCGGTTCTTCCTTGCGGAAGACAGGTCATGCACTCCACCACCTCGCCTTGGTAAGAGCCAAGGTATGGTAAGTGGGGACAACAGCTGGATTTATTTGAAAACCACACTTCAGATCTGAACTAAAATGCTAATGCAGATACTGACTTAGAGTCCCGGACAGCTGGGCTCAAGTGCAGTTGAAAAGCACAAGGACAAACTTCCTTAGAGGGTTATTTCCATGTCTTAATAGCCGCAAAAGCATCTTTTACATCTCTGATGTCTTGGGGTATAGAGAAAAAACTTTTCTTCATAATACAAAAGCTACAAAGTTGCCAATGATGAAAAAAGGATCTATCTTTTTTATGTTATTTAAGGAACTGGTGCTCAAACTTTTAATAAGATTATTTCTGTTTTAATTTAAGAGCAAAGTAAAAAATAAATTTAAATAATTCCTTCCTCTCTCCACAAACTAATGTGATTTGGAATACTATTTCCCTCTAATCTTCCCCCAGAAAAAAGATTCACATGAACATGTTTTCCAGTTGAAAATGAAAAATCTTCTATTTCCTAAAAAGGCCAAATATTGTCTCTTGAAAGACAACTGACTGTCTTTAGACTGTCCTCAAAAAGCAGGACCGAGTCATTCAATTTTTTCTTTTCTTTTTTCACTTTATCTTGTGTACAATGCATTGTTAATATCCACTACAGTTCTTCTTCGTGCAATTTCAAGATGAATATCTTTCCCTCAATTTAAGACAATAAGTAGCTTTCTCCATTATCTAAAGAAGGTTTTCTGATATTTTTTTCATGTAATTTTTCATTCTTTTCCTACTATAAATGATAAGACTTCTATTTCCCTGTAAAAACATATTGCAGCTGACTTACAGATAAGGCTGGACCAAATAATTTTGTGCACCTAGGGTGACTTCATATACATGCCAAGGACTGCCCCAAATTGCATCTGCTTTAGCCTGCAGCACAGCTTTAGAAAACCACTTGCTTTTGACTTGCTACTAAGGTAGAATTGAATGAAAATTTCAGTAAATTTTCTATTTAATATCTCTGCTGTTAAAATCTTATACCCTATTTCTAGACTTATTTTGCCTAGCTTCCACTTTGAACTATTCTTGATATTTTTCTTTGTAGTCTGAAGTGGTTATCAAAAGTTTTTATATAGTTCAGGTGACAACATTTCACCATCATCTGTCTGGGGGTTGGAACAGAATTTTTGAAATCTCTCCTTATAAGGAGATCTTTTGATTGTGTTTTAGCTATAATTTTTATTTTATAGATGTTCTCTGAAAACTTGGGAAGTTATGAATATCTTCTGACAGGGGCACCAGAACCAAACAAAGAATTTCTTCTAAAAATTCCCCTATTTATCAGCCTATCCATCCAAGAATCCTATTTTTATTTTGCGTGCAGCATCACACAGTGATGAGAAGCTCAACATGAGCTGGCAGTGCACTCATGAGGCTCAGAAGGCCCCCTTTACTCTGCTCTTGTGAGACCCCATCTCAAATACTGTCTGTCCCCACCATAAGAGGGACACAGATCTGTTGGAACGAGTCCAGAGGAGGCCACAAATATGATCCAGGGGCTGGAGCACCTCTGCTACAAGGATAGGCTGAGGGGGGTGGGATTGTTCAGCCTGGAGAAGAGAAGACTCCAGGGGGACCTCATAACTGCCTTCCAATACCTGAAGGGATCCTACAGGGAGGCTGGAGAGGGACTCTTCACCAGAGTGTCCAGAGACAGGACGAGGGGAAATGTTTTTAAACTGAGGGAAAATAGGTTTAGATTGGATCTTCAGAAAAAGTTCTTTGAATGAGGGTGGTGAGGCTCTGGAATGGATTGCGCAGAAGGGTTGTGGATGCCCCTTCCCTGGAGGTGTTCAAGGCCAGGTTGTTATATATATTATATATACTATAATACTATATATACTATTAATATTATTGAAGAAGCCACAATTATAAACTGTTAATTTAAGCATAAACCCCCATGTTCAATAGTCTTTTTTGTTGTTCTTCAAGAAGTTGACATTCTAACATAGTTCATCCAGACTGAAGTGCTCTATCAGACACCCTGAGTTCATCGTCTTTTTTTCTAGTGTGATCTGATGGTGGTCTTCTGTAAACATCAGAAAATAACTTTATACTGATTACTTACTTGATATTTCTCTAACAGTAATACCTTAAATACTCATTTCCTTTCAAGAGGTCACTGACACAGCAACAAGAAACGCTATTTTTTTAGTGCTCCATCTTGACTTTCGCCCACTTGATCTTTCTTAAAGAGTCTGTGACTGTGGAATTTAACACGCCAACCATGTCAATCTTTCCAGCAGGATTCAGTAATACGTAAGGTTGAATTTACATTTATAGATGAGCAATTACGCTTCTTCTCCTTTGAAACTTAAATGCAACCAAGTAAAGAACGTGTTGACAACTGATACGCTGAACAAAATATCATCATTTTGCATTAAAATTGGAGCATTAAAATTTTGCATTAAAATTTTGCATTAAATTTTTTTTTTACTTTCAGTGATCTTATGACCATCTTAGTCAACCTATCTGCTCCCCAAGTTTTCATCCTTTGATTTAGTGATGAGGAAGCCATACAATTTATTAAGTCTCTGCTTGGGACGAAAGGCAGCCACTGTTTCCTTTTGCTGTTTCTGTACATTTCTGCCTGCTCTCTTTGGCTTTTCAGCTTGACAGGATTTTTAGAAAGATCTTTTAAACTGTCATTTTTTTTTAATTGTTAAGGTCGTTTGGTAAATAAAAAAGAGGCCCAAGAACTTTTGCCTTTAGCTTTAACACTTTAGCAACCACTAAATGCCATTATGGCAAGAGATGTTGTAATTTCTGTTTACCTGTACATAAACATTATTATTGCACTTATTATCTGCTGAGCAGCAGTATGTTTTCAGTACTGTGCCATTTCTAGAAAGCAATTTTTCCTTATTTGAGAATAATTTGAAGCTTACATAAGCCCACACCACACGTTGCACACGTTTTCATATTGATGTCTACCTGCCACAAGTAGTTTTCTTGGATCCATTTACTTTAACAACTTTTCAATCCTCTTGTCAGTATACTCAGCAAGGAGTTATAGCCTCCATATCCAGCCACAGAAGGCCACATTTGTATCCAGAAATGATCACACACGACTGAGACAAACAAGTAATTCCCATGTGACCCAAAAAAAGCAGATCGCAAAGCAAGCAATTCTAAATGCCTATTTTAATTTCACAGTTCTTTGTAATATGATTCATTAGTTTGGATGCTTGATAGGGGTTGTACTTAACTGCTGGTAACACATTATAATTGCCGCAATTCAAGAAAAGTATTAAAAGTGAGTTCACAACAAATACTTTGCTTTCTGGATAGCCACTGCCATTGTGGGAGCTCTCTGCTGGAACTACTTCAGAAGTTATCTAGAAAATAGCACTAGATTCAAGGTTTCACAGATCTTACGTCAGCTCAAACAAGAAGTGGTGCATGATTTATTACTGAAAATAAAATTCATTACTGCAGAAAAGCTCTGTATGAGGACTGACATTGTCCCCAGTTTAGAGATTATTCCCTTATCTGCAACACAATCACTACAAAAATCACCACCTCTATAGACAAAAAAACAAACCAAAAAACAATTGTAGCACAATGGTAAAATAGATCAGACATTTGTGTGTGAAAAACAACCAAACAGCTCACCTTGCAAAGACTCGATATCATCTAGAAATACATGAAGCCAGAATTAAAAGTTTTGGTGCTCTGATGATTGCCAACAACTCCAACACTTCCAGAATCATAATGTGTGAAAGATAAATCATCTTTAGCGCTCTAAATGTAACAGGAACCACCACGGCTCAGGAATTTCAGAATCACAGGATCACAGAACAGGGACCTCAGGAGATCAAATAGTCCAATCTCCTGCTCCAAGGAGAGACAAGCCAATGTTACTTGTGTTATTAAGATCTTTGGTTTTCAGAAATACTTATTTGTGCATGGAGTCATATTCAATTCAACTCAGAGGTTACAGCTCTCTCTTTCATTGTTATTGCTTTTAAAGCCTGAAGGAGGATTAGGAAAACAAAAACAACTACTAAACAGTAACAATAAATGCATACTGAATTAAACAGAATTAAAATAAAATCTTCTCATCATTTTTAGTTGATAAATGAATCCGTAGTGGTTTCAGCCTATCAGTGTATTTTCACTGCTGTTACTTCAAGTTTTTTAGTCTACAGTAGGAAAAGCTATATGAAGACTGGGGGCTACATTCCCAACATCACAGAACAGCTGAGACAGGAAGGCACATTGCCTGGTACTGCCACCCTGCTAAAAGCAAGGTCTACTCGAGCAGGTTGCTCAAGGCCCTGTCCAGTCACACTCTGAATATCTCGAGGGGTGAACTTTCCATAATTTCTGTAGGTTTGGCCACCCCTTCAAAAACATGGACTTTCATACACTGAAGTTTGTGCCCATTTCCTCCTGTCCTTTCACTGAGCACCACCGAGAAGAGTCCAGCTCTGCCTTCTACACTCACCCACAGGAGGTGTTTACACACATTGACAGGATCCCCCCCAAGCCTTCTCTTCTCCCGGCTAAACAGCCCCAGCTCCCTCAGCCTCTCTTCATACGGTCAACGCCCCAATCCACTCACCATCCTTGTTGGCCTCCATTGGATTCACACCAACATGCCCCCATCTCTCTCGTATCACAGAGCCCAGATCTGGACACACCAACACAACACTCCAGATGGACTCTCATCACGGCTGGGAAGAAGTGAAGGATCACCTCCCCCAACCTGCTGGTTACAGTCTGCCCCATGCAGTCACGCCCAGGGTACCAGGTATCTCCAAGGATGGAGAATCCACACTACCACTGGGAAACCTGTTCCAGTGTTTGGCTACTATCATGGTAAAGAAAATTATCTTGCCTATCTACTCACAAGTTCCTTTATTCCAACATTAAAGTATCTGGATTAGGAAACACATTTATGCTAAAAGCAAAAGAATACATTTAAAAGAGGATCTCAGTTGTGCATTGTAAATATAGTCCCAATTTTATGGCTACAGATATTTCAGATAAAATTCTAAAGAAAAATTAAGCCTAAAGTCAAACAGACATAAGACATCAGTGTATAATGTTTGTAATGTCCACACACAATAATGTGGTATTTCTTCATGAAAGAACCACCTCTTTTTAATGCAGAAAATTATTAAGAATTTACATCTCCATCCAAGAGAAAGCTATACAGACTAATAAAACCACAGAATCAGAAATACTGCCAGATATTGGGTTTTAATTTTGCTCAATTTCACCAAATTATACACATTTAAATAAAAATGTCAATATTTTTTAGCTCTGATCTGCATGTTCTAGCATACTTTTACAGTGCAGGCTTTTATATGTCTTGTGATCAAAACCAAAACAAAACCAAAGACACTGCCACAGAAAAGAATTCTGAAGGTTCATAAATATTTATTCATACCTAACAAACTTAGCACATAGGGTCTAGGAAACAGAACAGAGATAAATATCTTCAAAATATGGAGATACTTAGTCTCTGAATTTGCTTAAAGAAAGCTTAAGAAACATTAAAACTAATTTTTATTAATGTCTAGGGTTTGAAATATTAGAACAGAACCAAGAGAGAAGATTAAAATTTCTGTTACATGTAGTGTTCTTTGATCTAAGATGTCATGACTCCCTCAGCCACAGCTTTTGGTAAAACAAGGAATGTTGTGATCTACATATTACGGTGGTGAAGATTCAGGAAAACACTTGCTCTGAAGTTCCAAAAGTTGAGTGCAATCAATACCTAAATTATGTAACATTCTTCCCCTCCGAGTTCTTTTTGAAAGTTATTCACGAGATAGATACAGATAAACTGAAGGTTACCCTTATTTTATAAAAAGAAAGCAAGCAAACAAAAAAGAACCCAAAGCCCACAACTCTAGTCACTTGTTCCAGTAAGAGATAATTTGAGTGCCCTATCCTGAACAAAGAATTGACAACATTCTATATGGATTTAAATTCAGATGTACCAAATGTCATATCCTACATTTAATAAAAATTAAAGCTGACAAGATGAGTCATATACTCTAAGTTATATCTTCAGGAGAAGAAAGACTGATTGTTCCTCTATACATATAAAGAATCTTTGAAAAGGAGCCCTAAACTATAATCAATGAATCAGCTGCTTTCTGGCTCTATCCTTACCATATGTTTATATTGTACAAGGCAACTTCAAGTAGCATAGTGGATACAGACTCAGTTATACATGAAAAAAATTAAGCATCCCAGTACCTACAAGTTAAACATTGCAGAAAATCACTTGTGAGAGCTGGTTGCCTGAAGAGGACCCTGGGCTCTGTGCACATTTAGTTTCCTTATAACATGAGCTGGAAACTATGGTGGTGAAAAAACAGAGCCTAAAACAAGACATATACAAACCAGGGCATATTCCACTGTCAGGAATGCCAAAGGTAACAGTGAGTGCCAAAGCCCTCTCTCTGCAACGACCAGGCACATCAGTCAAGGTGGCAGACCCCTGCATCCATCCATGCAGATCACGGGCTGAAGGCACTGATACGTGTGCTGGCAAAGCAGCCAGCTACAATTCCATTGCTTTTACCAAGACACACTGATTGCCAAAGCATAGGAGCTCTCATATTTTATAGATAGTACAACAGTATAAACCTTGTCCAGGAGAAAAGGGTACAGATGGGGTGCCACCCACTGCTTGAGGCACTGGGGCTGTCTTTACCATCATCCAAACCTCAGGGTGCTAACTATCCTGTGCAGTCTTCTCCTACCTCATGTCAGTGATGCCCCACTGCACAGCCAAGTATTTTAAAGGTTCACGTGACCAGAAAAACAGAGCACGTGAGGGACAGTGAGTCTGTAACCTGCTGGCTGTGGCCTTCAGATGTGATTTTGGCTGTCTTAGGGGAGAACTATAAATCCATGAATTTCTAGGCAAGTGTTCTGACTGCATTATTTTAACAGTCATAAGCACCGGCATCTCCTTTATTATCCTATCTGCTGGAAACATCTTAAAGAAAAACAGTATATTTTGTTATGCCCTATTTCTGCAGCTAACTGTCAGCAACCTGCATCGAGATATGATGCAGAAAAGCAAATTCATGCATATCCAGCACATGGAGCCATCTGAAACAAAAAGGGAGCTGCCTTGTACCTTTAGGCATTCCTAAAATCAGGCAGAATCTCCACAGAGGGGATTTTTTTTTTTCCTCCAATCACTGTGTTGGGCTTCAATGTCTATTACTGGCTTAAAACCTCAGTAGAGTCGTACAGCTTCCTCCGTACTGAGCCCATAAAGTTGTTATAACAACTTGGAAGAGATTTCTCCAGATGACTATTAGATTGCAGAGCAGGAAAAAAGGATTTGGCTAATAACTTTTCATTTTGTTCATTACAGCCACTTCAGCAGCGGCCAATTGTGATGTTAAAATTAGAACTGCAGTTTTATATATGGTGATTACACACAGTGAGCAGTTGCAGTATGATGGAAGACAGACACGGTTTCAGAAATACCTGGCAAACACACACACTCTCAGAACATCAGTGCTTTTTCAGAGTAATGGGATACAAATTTAGGCTCTTAAGCTTGCTGTACAGCACACGGGGATGCTTAAGTACCTCACCATGGGACTCGAACGCATCAGGCATGCAAGCATGGAAGTGGTTAGAGCTAGAGCAGACATTCCAAGCAGAAAAGTGCATCTGAAATCCCACCCACCCCAGGGCTTACACACCAGAATTTGTAACTCCATCCTCTTGGGGACCAAAGGGTCCTCTTAAAATTTATACAATTCATTCTTTTTCACTCTTCTGTTTTCAGGTAAACTTGAAAGGTGGGTATACTTATTATTCCATATAAATATTGGCCAGAGCACCCAAAGAGAAGTGGAAACTCTTCAGTGACACAGATACTCACTCACACAGAGCTTAGTTGTATCAGCAAACACCAAACAAGAAACCGAGACAGTTCCACTGCCAGTCCCTAAAAATTCACTTCACTAGGATAAGCACTGAGCTAGGACCATGTGAGACAGTCCACTGCACCTCTGACATTTTGTGGCAAGACAGAATTGCCTCTCTCAAAGGCCAAAAGCAAAAGAGGTACAAACACAGAAATAGGGACACTAGCCACAATAATCCTGATGACAATTCAGAAAAGTAGCATTTGTTCTGATCTCTCTTCTGACTTGTTTTGCTAATGACTGTAGAAATGTCAGTCTAAAATCACCTGGGACTGGACCCTTCCTGAGAAAACCAAACATGCCCCTGCAGTTGACTACTCGAGAAGACGTGCAGAGTAAGAGCCATTTACAACAGGAAGCAGCGCAGTACCAAATGCAAAGTCTGATGATGAGTTTATGAGATGAATGCTGGGACTGGGCCATGAGGTATCCTTATATAGCGAGGTCACCAAAACTCATTTCATACATGAACAAGTCTGAAGCTCTGTAGAATTCATGTGATCCACATTTCATTAGTCATCTAGGGACCTGAGACAATAATACGCTTGAGGTTGGGGTTTGCTTTCTGCAACCATACATCTTATAAACTCAGCTTTTTGAGAGCCCATTCAGGTGGGATTTATATAGTCTCTGGACAGGCAGATAAGACTTCCAAAGCAGAATTCAATCCACTTATTCTCAGTAAACATGAATTACTAGATTTACTGCACAGTGCCCTCTCCCCTTTACAACTACGCTATCAAAGTCATATTCTGTGTGAATTCATTTGTGACTGGAGACAGAAGCTGTCTTTCCAAAGCAACTATAATACTATAATAATGTCTGTAAAACAGTGGAATGTTGCACAACAACATTAAAGTTTCATTTTCCTGGTTCATATAACCAGTTTAGACCATTGAACTAACTGAAATTATACCCTGTTGGTTCATCTACAGTAATAAATGTGGACTTCTGGACGTAAAAATAAATGCCTACTGTTCAAATGAGCAGTCTGCAAGCCACGACTAATTGGCAATGCATTGTTTTTAAGTCATCCTAGCACTGCTTGTAGCAATGGGAAATTGAAAACTTAAGAATGAGTCTCACAGAAAGACTATGAATTATTTGTACACAGATTACTACTCAGTTTTGTTGTCTTCTGTTTTAATGATTTCACTGAAAAAACACAAACAAACCACCTGCTTTTAAGGCGACATAAGTAGCAGAATCAAAAATCTCTTATTGTGGTCTAGATGTTGGTAAGAGATGGGTCAAGCTGGTGCAAGCACATTTGTTATAGACTTCTGTTATAACTGAGGCTGTCTCCTGCAACCTTGCATACTGCCTCTGTGGATGGTGACTCTATGACAATTACAGCTGCACAAACAGTAGTTGAGGTCCTGATCAATAAAGGGGGATGTGTCAGGTAGCAAAACTCAGCGCCCCATAGTTGTACCTTTCTGCCCTTTGCTCTAAAGCAGGAAAAAGAAGAGATACGATTTTCTGTATTTTCTCTCCTCTTCCCAAGTCAAAACCAGCACAAAGAAAGGATTTTATCACATTGTCAGAAAGATTTCCAAAAGCAAGGACAAAAATCACATTGGTCACAAGAGTTTTCACACCGACAACTCAAAGAACTCATTATCAACATTCATGTTAACCTCATTAAGCATTATCAGATTTAGCAACTGCAACATTACTGAATTTTAAAGCTAAGACACAAGGATTTTAAAATACTGCATAAAACATGCTAGTTAAAAATTGTTTCTTAAGCTTCTGTCTCTATAGCTAAATTTCTTCCAGACTGGTTAAATTAGTTTGTAATGTGTAATTCTGACCTCCTCAATATCCACAAGTAACATCAGGATCTTTACATAACAGTAAACTATTGGTCCTCCTACTTCACTTTTGATTTGTAAATCTTCTCATAAACAAGTAGAATAATGCAAAACAAGTGAAGGGAAAAAAACAACTGGAGAGCAGAGAGTCAGAGGAAAAAAATTCAAAGCAGGTTGCTTATGTAGCACCAACCTACACGTGTTAACCACATTTCTGGAGGAGAATTAATCCTGATGCAGTGTAAGACAAGGCAGCTGCATTTATCTGAAACATAACAGTGACCCATCTACCTGAAACATAGCAGTGACCCATTGTCAATCAACTGAGCCATGAAAAGGACTGAAGACAGTTTTCTAGAATTCCAAATATAGACGTGTATACACATACATAGGTAGATACACCCCTTTGTCTCCATACCTTTCTTTATAACTTTTCATTTTGCTAATAAAAACTAAAGGTAATGATCCTCTCTATTGCTTGCTCAGTCACTCTGCTTTTCTCAGTATCATTCAAAGCCTTCAGAAGAGAATCAGTAACAAAATCTGCTTACCTAAACAAATCTCTGGATTGACTGTTTAATTTAAACAGGAGACATTAGGAAAATGGTATCTTTAGCATGAGTATATCTTTATAGGAAAAAAGCCATTATTATCAATGATGCAAGTCAAGGCGCTTTCCAAGAATTGATCCTCACAGCTACAGATATTCTTCAACAGAACAGTGAAATTCAGTTTGGGAGTTTGTTTACAAATGCAAAACTCAGGATACAGCTTTTGATTTGTAACTGTAGAATATTTCAAACTGAGAATGTCATCGCTCTCTTACAAGCTTTTCTCTTCCAAAGGGTTATGACAAATAACTTTCTTGCTCTGTTTTACAGAGCAAATTAAATCTTTCCTTATGTGAAGATGACAATGTTTAATAATGAATACAAATCTGTTGCTCCCAAGCACTTCATGAAAAAAACTTTAGACTGCTGAACTGGAGATCTTTTACTTCTCAATCACATACGGTCTTGTTCTCTCATCTGAGTATTGAAGGATTTGAACAAACCTTTCAGAAGCTGTGCCACTAATCTTTTTACTTTCAGAAAGCAAACCAACATAATGATTCCACGTCTTGACACATATTGTGCCACCACAACAGCTTAATTATGAATAATCACAGAAGTTTCCTAGATTAGTATTGTAGCATAATACAAACAAAGCTCATAGTGGTGATACTGTCAACCCCAGTGTAGTTTATTAATCAGCTGTCAGGCTGTCTATGGGATAATGAAGTCTAATGGACTTCTGCAAAGTAAGGGAAGATGAGAACAACACTTCACTGGGGAAACCCTTTCCTTTATCCTGAGAATTAGGAGCAGAATGTGTCACAGCTTAACACAGAGTTCAGAAATTTCAAGCTGCTCGTATCCTAAAACCGAATGAAACTAAAGGAAGACAAGAAATCAAAGTAGATCTGTACTTGTAAATACAGTTGGGAATTCCAACAGAGACAAGAAGAGATGCTGAAAGACTGGAAAGGTGAATTTGTGGGACTATTTTTCAGTTAAAAAAAAAAAGTTTAGACTTGGTTATTTAAGCTTTCTACAGCTTTAAGTCTTGAATGGGACAAGAAAGAAAAGGAAATGTCTTATTAAGAGTCTATGCTTAAGAGCTGTGCAACATGTTCCTGTTCTCAGTGTAATCCTAGGTCCAAACCTTCTTACTCTAACAACAGATCGTTTCAGCAGCAATTTGTATGCAGTTATTAGTGCTTTTCAACAGAGCCTGGAGGCTCTGAAGCTACAGCGATTATATCTATTTTCCCTGACACTGAGATTCTGGTTTTGCTCTGTGGTAACTAAGGCTAAAGGAAATAAATGTATTTCCAAATCACTCAAGTTCACACAACCATCCCCTGTTTTACAGGCTTTATTTTACTCCAGTTGTGTTAAAACTTAACTGATGTCAGGGGAAAGCATGCAGCAAGATCCACAAATCTCCAGGAACTGCTCCAGAGGTATGGAGAATACCAAGAATTAAGGCAGACACCTGGCTGCAACACTTGAGAATCAGGCCCTTAGCTTCTATTACGTGGGGATTTGTACTTTGGTGCTTACTTTTCTATGAACGTATCAGCAATGTATTATTTCTTCAATGAAGTGTAATTAAGCCTTTTCTCGTTTTAAAGGCCAATAAATATTTTATTTCAGTTTCAAAATTATGTAAAGGGGCTTTCTTTTTGCAATTGCTTAAGTTTGTTCATCCATCCATGCCCAGGAGCTACTGTTGCTGAATTTATATGAATTATGCTATCCCTCAAAAATAAGTAATTAAATAACTGCTGCCAAAACAGCATGCAGGGGAAAACAGGTTAATTTACCATGAGAGAGCTTTCCTTGTCCTGTAACATGAAGAAAAATGTTGAAGAAAGACAGAACAAAATGAAGAAGTGGATTTAAGACTGTGGGAGTAATAGTATAAAGTAAGAAATTTATTGTACCAATTTTGTCCTGAGCTAGTTGTATTTACCTTCTCCCTGTGGCCAGGTTTCTATGTTCCAAGGAGAGCAACAGCTATGGCAGAGGGTTCCACTTCATCTAGGGCCACTCAAGCCGGGCTGATCAAAGGGACTGGAGAGAAAGCAATCCCAGGGCTTTCCATGGTGGCCACTGAGAAAGAGGCCAGCAACCTGCTCTTGTAGAACACACTCAAACCTTTCAGAAACAACTTAAAGCAGTCACCCTTGCAAACAGTGTACCAAAATAACCAACTCCAGCTTTACAGTAAATTACGGGTACGATGAAAATTGTCAGAAGGATCACATTCGGGGAACTGGTGGTAAAAGAAACTTGAAATTAACTTTCCAGAATATCTGAAATGTTGCAATAGAGAAATACAATGATCTGAACATTTTGGAGCAATGATTGCCAGGGACCATCCAAAGAGTGACAGTTATATTAGCCATGAAATAAGATTTTTCAATCAATACAACTGTTAGAGCACAATAAACATAGAGAGATAGGTGACCAATTAGCATTTGATTCCCCTGAGCTAAATTTCAAATGAGAAACATAAAACCACGATTTGCGTAAAGTCATAGGGAAAATCGCAAAATTCAGTGCTGCAGTTGCTAAGAAACTATAAGAATGCTTCCACTTCACAAGGGGAAACTTCAAGCCAGGTCTGTGGAACACAAAGTCATGAAAGCAATGGGGAGAGTGAAAAAAACAGTGATTTTCTGGGCTGGTAGAACTGTTAGTAGAATCAAAGATCATCACTAACAGAGCGTTAGTGTCACACAGGTATATCTCCAGAAATCATATCACATTTCCCAGGGGGAGTCAAGAGCAGGCATGCTGACTAGATATGGGTTAGAAAGTAAGTTAGCAGCACTACTGTTCACTGTGTTGGACCATACAGAAAACAGACATCAGACAAGGTGCTACTAAACATGCCATTAAAAAAACCCAAACAACCAACTAACAACCAACCAACAACAACAAAAACCCACTCTAATCTGTAAAATAAATCAGGCTATATCACAACATAGCTCATTCAGCATAGCAAAGATGTTGAACCACATACTTCCCAAAGAAGCAGACGTTAATTCTGCCTATCATATCGAGACAGGAAGTAAGAGTTGGCAACCTAAGCGACCGATCTACTTCTCAAAACCATCTCCAGAAAAAGCAGCAGCAATTAGTAATAAACCAGCCTGAGGGGACATGAAGGAAAAACTTTGGCAGCAGTGAAGGAAGCCCCAGTAAAAGCTGCAAGGTAACTGAGTAAGATTCTATCCCAGATGAGGCTCTGCAAAAGCCAGACAAGAAAATACTTCAATCCTCTTCTAAAAAAATTAAAAAAAGAATGGGGTGGGGAAATGAAAAAAAAAAAAAAAAAAAAAAAAAAAAAAGAAAAGGAAAACCAAAACAACAAACACCAAACCCCCCAAAAAAACAAGCAGTGAGACAGAATACTTTGATAAAAACTACAGGAGAAAAAAAAATAAATAAAAATCCCCCAGAATCGCAAACACACAGCCATTATTTATTCTGATAATAAATTAAGCTGGATATTTTTAACACCTCACCTTACCAATAAATTGAGCTAGCATTAAAACGCAAGAAAACTTTGGAAAAACCATCAATGCTTGTATGTTATGCTAGGGGCTTGGGGGTTTTTTATGTATTTCATTTTTCTTCAAGAGACCATTCTGATTCAGAGAGGAGAGGGAATATCTGACTGGTTCAGAACTAAACATGTTTTCCCAACCCCAAAGTATGCAGCCTGGCCAAGTGACACCCATGCCTTTCCAGTCTGGGCCTGTTCCCTAGACCATCATTCATTCATTCCACATTATTGATCCAACTCTAAACGGAAGTGAATAAATGATTATGGAAAAAACAGAGAAGAACAGCAAAAGTAATACAAAAGATTTTTTTTTTTTCCCTGTCAGAACATGCAGGTGATAGTTCAAATAAAAATACAGGTTCAGTCTATTGACAGCTTTGACCTAACTCTAGAGCCATATTAAAATATCATTTTTCCAAACTTTCAAACTTTCTGTAATGAACTGAATTTTCTGATGTTGGATCAAAGGCAAAAGCTAGACTGTATACTGTAGTCTTGCTCTTTTCTCCAACAGCAGACAAACAAGATGAAACAGAACAGCTAATCGTATTTAAATGAAGTGAATACTGGATAGAAGCTAATTTCAAACTGATGGAAAGCCATATAAATCAAATTTCATACATTTAAGCAGAAGACAGAAACAAGGAAAAGGAAGGTCCTACTAGATCTTGTGGTGCATTTGGAATATAAAATGTACATTTCTTACCGTACCTCAGCCCAGAAATTTCCTGAAATTTTCAATTTAAACTTTGTGGACCAAATTTCTGCTACCAACAGCAGTGTAATTCTAATGTCTCCCCTGGGGTAATACTGCACTGGGGACTCAGAGTCAGTGTTTTCATCACTGTGAAAGAACTTTTGTCACTAAATTAATTCTTCTGCCCTAGACTAGGATTCCTTGCTGCACTGCAACATTCATTTATCTAAGTTTAATGGTGAATATACAACTACTTTCCAAGTATAAGTCTGTTCTACCTCATACATATATGCATCCACCCACACACAGCAAGACCCAGTCTGATTATCAGGAGGTGTGGTACTGCTGATCTGTTTCAACTACCCCTGGGTTTTCTTCCCCAGCAGCAACCCTGCAGCTTCTAGAGCCCACATCAGTAACAGCAGAGCTTCTGCTGGCAGTTTGTATCAAGGGGAGGATTTGCAGAACTAAAAGGTCTCTCTCCCTCCAAATTCATCAGAGCTTCTCACAAACGAGGAGAAACTTGACATTAAATTCTACCTGAAGGTCAGTCCTGCCGTGTTTTCTTCCTCTTCAAAAGCTCATGGGCATTCCTACGGTGAAGTGAGCAAAACGTTATGTGCTTACCTAAGTCCCAAAAGCAAAACCAGAATGTCATCTGGTATGCACCTTATCTAATAAGGTCTCAAGAGGCGTTTCTCCTCACACTTTCCCTACTAAAACTACAACACAAGTACAGAAAGTCTAAAACCCCTCCAATCCCAGAAGATAATATGGGGGGGGGGGGGAGATATGATGGTGAATTATAGGCCAAGAAGTGAAAGACTGTAGTTTTGTGGTGCACTGGGTCACATTCCCGTGAGAGAAAGGCCAGTTCAACTGGGACCACCAGCATCTCATAGATAGAAGTAGCTAATCTTCTTAGCCAAAGACTAGTTTCAGTGCCCTTTTCATTGCTTAAACTAGTAGGAAGTGAAAATCGTGCAAGGATGGCAAAAGTAGCACAAACTCACTGTACTGGAACAAACATGACAAGGAACTTAAAAAAAAAACCTGCAAGAAACTCAATGTGTTTTTTATCCAATGTTTATGTGCCCTTGTCACAGCTCCGGGTAACAAGCATGAGGATTCAGAAAATTCAGATACTAACAGTAAGAAATTTGATTCAGTGGCCAGTACAGAGACTTCTGTGATGACTTAAGTGTTAAAAGCCACCAATTAGAATCTACATATAACTATGAAATTTTGTATTAAAAAGAATTTTGATGGGTAACAGAGCCAGCTAATAAAGCCAGGTTTCCTATACATACATGTGTTCTAGGCTTCTACACACACCAGCTCCTACTTCTTACCCTTCCAGGCTTCACCCCTCTGAATTTTCTCACCTTTCTTTCTGCTTCTTTTTTAACTCTCTGCTCGATGCAGTCAGTTCCATTCCCACAAACAGCAGCTGGACAAGGAGCACTACGTACTGTGTCTGGATCCAAGTTCTCTCTGCTCACACAGCAGCCTCTCCTCCATTCATCTGGATCCCTCTTCTCAGCAGCTCATTCTCACAGAAATGTACAGAAGCTCATGATCGTCGGGAAAGCCTTTGTCAAAGTTTGGTTGCAACGGGCCAGCGGGCAGAAATTATTAGGAGGAATTGACAACACAATCGCATCAGCCTTGTTTCAGAAGGAAACCAAAGGCTAGAAACAATACTGATTTTCTTGAACATCAACAGTCCTTCCAGTAATTCAAAGACAGGATCTTGAATACCTCTAGACCTCTGGGATAACACAACAAATCTCAGAGTAGGCTCTTTCATAATCAACTATGTGAGCTAAGAACTAAAGGATCTTCCCCTTTCTAACACATTAACTTGCCTTATAATAATATGCCCACAAGTAAGTGATACATTAGGGTACCTATAACCTTCTTAGAACACTTTCTGTCCTGATTTGAGAACAGAACTAATTCTGTTCAGTAATATTACTTTTCAGCTCAGTTCTTGTAACTCTCTGCACTGTCTGAAGTTAGCAGGAGGTTTTCCCAGGCAGTGTCTGCTTCTGGCAGTGATAACACCCCATGTTTAGAGTTACTACCAAGGATTGGTGTGCAGACCAAGGCCACTGCTGGATCTTGTGTACCACGTTGGGGGGTGCAGAAAGTGAAAGGCTGCACCTGCAGGGAGGAGTGGACAGGACAGGTGACCCTACACTGACCAATGAGGGATCCCAGCCCATATACGGCATATTTGGTATAAAGCTGAGGGATCAGGAGGGTCTCACTCTCTCAGACCACTTTGACAGCTTGCCTCAGGTCTTCTTCCAGTTGCGTCCTTGGAGCACCTGAGGAGGACTCTGTCCATTCTGCCTTCGATTCCAATCTGTGTGTTCCTGAACCCAGTACCAGAATCCAGCTCCTGAACACAGCTCCTGTCTACTGAGGGGCCCAGTCTGAGACTCTCCCAGTGCTGCTCCATAGCATCAGTGGTGACAGTGATGGAATTACCATCAGGGGGCTGGGTTCCATACTGGTTTTGTAATATATTCCATTTTTATTATTTTTTTAATTTTCATTAAAGCTGTTCTAGTTTTCTTTTCTCTTATGAGGAAGTACTTTCTTATAGTAAGAGTTGTAGAGCATTGGAATAGACTCCCCTGAGAAGCTATGAAGTCTCCTTCTCTGGAGACTTTCAAGACCTGTCTGGATGCATTTCTGCGTGATCTGCTCTAGTTTTGTCCTGCTCTGGCAGGGGGGTTGGACTCGATGATCTTCGGAGGTCCCTTCCAACCCCTAACATTCTGCGACTCCGTGATTCTCTTCCCCTTTGGGGAAGGAGGGAGGAGGGGTTAACTGAGAGCGTCAGTTATAGGTCTAAGGGGCTGCCCTGACCCTAAACTGTGACACTTCCCAACACGAGATGCTGAATACAAAACGATGTTTCTCTGGTTTGAATGTCATTCTGATCTAATCACTAGATCACCTTTAGCTGTTACTTTCCTGGAAGCCACAAGTTATGACGAGATTACGTTAAATATGTAGAAACTGAGGCTATTCCAAGGAAGCACTAACATTTATACTTCGTTTCTGGAAAAGGCTTCTTTCCAGAGTTAAAGGAAATTGTGAACAAAGCAGGCTGTAAGAGAATGTGAACAGCAGAATGAAAGAAAATGACACATCTCCAAAATGGAGTAAGAGTTCCACAAATCAAAGAGAGATGACCAGTTTGGTCAAAATCCTCATCCTGGATAAGGCTTATGTTAATATAACAATCAGGAAAAGTAAGAGATGACAGTGGAAAATAGGAGAAAGGGCAATCTATAGAAACTAGATGCTTTTGCCACTGCAAGAAATTCACATGAAGAGGTATAAACAGTTGATGGATATCTTGAAATAGAAGATAAATGCTTTACTGCAAACAGCCTCCTCTGTTTTGCACTACCTGGATACTGGCACGGATGCTTCAGTGTATGAAATAAAAATACAGAACTGCTCTATACATTCTATAACTGGTCTCTTGCAGTACAGTGTAGGTACTACTGATGATTCTTCTTCAGTCTCTTTAATTACCTTGAACACACATTGAAATAAGATGAAACTGGAAGAATTTGACATTGAAATATTCCTCCTACAGCACAGCAACTGCCCAGCATTATACTTTCATGCCTTTATAACCCACTGTCAGATGCATGGGCTATTATTGGCAGTTTTTAACCTAAATACCAAAGGTTCAAATAGCTTCCACACCACAAAGAGATCAAAGCTGCACACGCAGCCTCCAGCACATGCTCAGACTGTCACTCAACAAAGTAAGGACTGCTGGCACACAAGCTTTTCATTTGCAGGTAGTGTCACCTAGAACACCTCAGTGAAAGTCCCTAAGGAAGACATAAGTGTTTGTAAAATCAAACAACTTGCTTTTTCTACAGATGTAGAACAATCCATTAAAAAATCATTAATTTTCTTGCAGTAAGAGATAATTAAATCAGCCAGCAGCTGAAGGCAACCAACTGAGAACAGAATCTCCCTTTCTGTTGCTGATTGTACGTAAATCAAAATTTGGCAGGTTAGGGGAGGAAAAGTACCCTCTGTTTAGGTACAGTACAGAAACAAGGCAAGTCACCTTCAGACTGAGACTCTTCTCAACCTCTGACAATCATCCCTAATCCACATTGTGGCAAGCCATCAGTGACCTAAATAAACCAATTAAGTCAACAAGACAGTATCATTATCAACAGCATACGGTAAGGAGAGTAGAGACTGAAGCTGCCTCGCAAAAATGTATTTCAATTTTCCCCCTCTCATCGCTACTGTAATGCTGCTGAGTACCAAATGCAACATGATGCTTTCCATCACATTTGCAATCTTTGCCTTTTATTTTCTTTGGTTTTGGACACTCTGTACTGTGGAGAATGGAGAAGAGGTATAAAGGACAAATTCTGCCAAACAGAGGAAAAGCAGTCACCCAGAAGGTCGGAACTCAGAGCTAAAATGCTTTCCGTAGAAGTTTTGCAGTTAACCAGCCTCATATTGTATTTGCCAAGGAAATTAATTTTTCAGTTGTTATATTCTGTTATGCTTCTTTTCTTCCCTGTTCCTCTCAGTACAAACAGTATCACCCTACATTTCTCCTGCATGGAAGACAGTCATGACTTTGCTCAACCACATGACACCTATGTAAATCAAATCAAATGTTCCTGCTAGGTTTAAGAGCTCTATTTTCCTGACTGCTTGCACAGGGACAAGGTGATAGAGTCAGACATCCAAATGCCAGTCCTCTATACAATGTCAGGTTAGTTTTTGTCTATATGCTGTTTTCCCTATTCTTGAGTGGAACATAAAATGACTTCATCATGATCACAAACTGATATAAATCTTTATGCAAGCGTGCTGTGATCCACTGAGGTGAATTTTCATTTTTGAGGGAGGACAGTATTGTATCAGGCTGAATATTATTGATCACTTCCAAGAACCACAGCTTTCTATCTATTCCTTCTATTCAAGTTATGCTTTTAATCAATGGCCATGGATCCTGTGGAGTGGAAGGATTTGTACTCCCTTTTCCCCACTATCTTATACATGCTATGTCTGCTGATTTGCAGATACCCCTGCTGCTGTCACCATATGACATAACACTTTCATAAACTATTTAGGCTGTTTCTGATGCTGCTATACCATCCACTAAGCCTCCTCACACTTCACAGCCATGCAAAGTCCATTTGTGTCCTTTCATCGTTGAGTCAATCAATGTACAAAACTCTGATGTGGAGTCATTCAGTGTAGTATTTATCTAGTGCCTGCAGGATCCTAAGCCCAAGCAGCAGAGAATCCCTTGATGTCCTGATATCATTAATAATGTCTAAGACTTAGTCACAGATGTAATGCTTAAATACAAAGAAACAGATGCTGTCTGGTAGCAATGCTTCATATCATTATATAACACATAATATTGACAAATTCAGGCATTCAAAACAAATAGGAGGTTTCTAATTGTCCTTCCTTATTGACTGAGCAACTTCATTAACAAATTGATTTTCAAACCTTAGCAGGCAGAACTGGACTGCAAATGAAACAGATTTAGCACAATGAAATCCAAGTCCTTAAAACATCCTACATCATCCAGAAGTTCCATGTGACAAATTCAAACAAAACAGAGCTCCAGACACATATTTTATTACAGACCATGGACTAGGCCCTTTTTAAGAGACAGTGTCAAATTATAATTTCAAGTTTTCTGTTGCTTTCTCCATTCTCCCCAGAGATACACTATTTTCTTTTCCATAGGAGAAAACTGATGTTCTTCACATCAGAAAAAAATACTGAAGCATGAGAAATAAAGATCTGATATTGACAAGCATTGCAAACACAGTTAACAAGCTACTTTAATTATCCTCCTAAGATTTTCCCATTTATACTCTGATCATCACCTTCTTCACAAACTTAATTAGGCCTCACTTGTGCATTCTGCACTAATCTCAATGAGCATTCCAGGTGGAAAAGAGGAGTGTGTAACTGAAACCTGAGGCAATTGGTTTTTTTGTTGATTTTTTTTTTTGCTATAGAATGTGTTGTTTATTTTAATAAAAGTGATACAAACTTATCTTTAGGCAATATGAATATAAAACATAAAAATGAAGAAAATCATGCTGTTATCATCTGCATTTTAAAGATTGGTATTAATAAATTCTGATTCCTCAGCAGAGGGAACCTTTCCACAAATCTGACCTTTGAGAAAGTCAGAAAGAAGAACAGCTCTGAATAAATGTGCTCTGTGAGTCAAACGCCGAGATACGTACGCAGTCACTGCTTACAATTTATGCACCTCCAACACTTTTCAAGTCAATAGGAATTATTGCATTATGACTGAGTAGAGACCAAGTAAAGACTCCAGGGTACCATAACTTAAGGCCTGACAAGTTGTTTCCTCTAACTTTGTATAAGTCCTAGATTTGCTCACCTACCATGTCTGAATTTCATTTGCTTTTTGAGATTAATTAAATAGAAGTAATTTAATGTATCTACTGAGACACACAACTACTGCCCCATATTCACAAGCATTTTGAGCACTATGCCAAGCCTTTACATCTAATTCTATCTAGAAGTAACTGTTCTTTCTCTACACATAACTTCAATGAGCTTCAAAACTGAGATATACTAACTACACAAAATGTTAAGCTTGAAAAGTATCAAATACTAAGTTTCTAAATTAAAATAATAATAATAATAACAATCATACAGAGGTAATAGTCAGCATTTGAGCAAACTCCATTCCATACCTTACCTGAACCAAATTCCATCCCTTTAGAGATTCAGCAATGATAGAAGTAACTGTTGCACATACGCCACCAAAAACCATCAGATGATTAGGTCCATATTTTATTGCATCATAGAAGGCTTTGAGTCCTTTTGCATTGTCGCACTGGAAAAAAAATAAAAGGAAATATTCAATGTCACAATATAACATAATTAATAAAGAAATAAACTATTGAACAAGAAAAAAATCAGAGGTTGCACTGATGTACAAAAATGTACGATCTATAGCATCATAAGACCCAAACATGAAAGACTGGAGCACTCTGTTCTGGATCCCTAATGGGCTGTAGTAGAAGAACAGGAAAATCTCTCCTTACATTGTTTAAAACCCCTTATGTTCTACTTCCAAGCTAAAGCTGCAACATGTGAATTTTTGTACCACCATTTGAAAAAGAATAAAAAAGGCCCAACAAAAAATGGTTGACTGTAATCTGTTCTCCATTCAGGGTTGTGTCTCTAATGAAGACTCCCAAGTAATCTCTCCTTAAGGTCCAACCTCGATATTTGTGCAAAAACATAGAGAGCCTGCTATTTAGAAGAACACCACAAAGTCTTAAAAAAAATAAAATAATCAAAATAATATTCTTTTCAACTGCTAAGAATTAGTTGTTCTGCTCTTATAGCTCATCTTGCTTTGAGCAGAAGACTAAACTAAATGAGCTTCTGAGGTCCCTTCTAACCTGACTTGTTCTAGCCTTCTCTGATAGTTTGATCATTATTTCAAATGTAAAGAACTTCATCATAAACTGAGACCAAGACTAAGAAAACTAAGAAACAAAGGCTGATGCTAGTCAGTATTGCAAAAGCTGCATCAGTCCTTGAATAGAGTGGTATCAATCACTCGTAACAACTTACATAGTCATGGCTTAACTCCTGAGCTTGCAGCAGAGCATGAACAAATTCTGTACCTGAAGGTAAGAATCTGTTTCCGAACCATACTGGAAGTCAGGAGTTCCTGGAGGCTATAATGGCAGCTCTGTTAGTAGCCACTTCTCTAGCTCTTTTTGAAACAAAATTTTCTGCCTTCTTTTGCCTCCTCCACAAAGTCTTCCTCAAATACAGCCTTTATAAGAACTATCACACACCAGCCTCCGGTATTTCATTATGACAACTCAATAAAACAGTTAATTTACTATCAGCATCCAAGTAGTAATTGTTATTTCCTTCTGTGGGCAAGAATAAAGATTTTGACTAAGAAGTTTGCAAGCTTATATTCATCTCCTTACTGAATTAGTATGCTAAAAGTATTCTATTCTTGCAGATAGAATGCAAATAAAATTATTGCTCCCACTTATTCAAACAGATACGGATTTTTCCTGCATAGACTTTTTTAAATTGCATAATACAGCACATTTTCCTTCTAATTACAGAAAAAAAAACCCAAAAAAACCCCAAAAAGACATTCAGTATGGCAGAGGCTTGCTTGTCAGTTTGACGGACTGTGGCAAACTAATATTGTGAAGGAATTAAGACTGCAATTACTGGAGTAAGCAGCATCGTCCATTCTTGCTCCTCCACCCCCTAGTTAAAGACCAGTTTATTCCAAGCACAACTAGAAGGCTCAGCTACTTTTTATACACAGCCACAGATGATAGAGCTTTAAGGATCTGAACTTAACTGACATTTAGCCAAGTCTTTGCCCTCCATCCACCTAACCATTTCAAGCTGTAGCAACAGAAATTGTTGAACTGGTTTTTGTACCAACTTAAAAGCAGGTAATGCCATCCCCCCCCCCCCGCCCCATTATGTCACATGTTAAATGTATCACTAAGTAACAGTTTAAGAAGAATACATGTCATATATGAAATACAGAGGATGTTGATAGTAAAATAACAGTCAGAAGCGGTAGCACATGAAAGGCTACGTACATAAAATGTTATGGAGAACTAAAATTCTGCATTCTAAATGATAAAGGCCTACAGTCTGTTATCAGAAGTAAAAGTTATACTAAAGTTCACCCTTATGCCACAAAAAACATTTTTAACTATCATTTGCTCACAAATTATTACTCAGTTCAGTAGAGCAACCTTATGGAGTTACAGATCCTAGTAGGTCAATTCACTGGGAGGTCCAAAATTGCTATTTTAATCCTTTTTTTTTTTTTCTTTCTTTCTTATTTGTTTGATCTTTTCCTGTTTATGAAGATCCTTGCATGAAAACAACCCTTTTGCAATCACACAGCAATTCTCTCAGGAAGGTGTGCTGAAAGCTTTATTCACCTCTCCCAAAGTGACAGTTGTCACTGCTGAGATACATAACTGATAATCCAACGTACGCCCAAGAACACGCAGGCTTCTCTTCCAATATGATTCAGTTAAAATCCTACCGTCTTTACATCTTTGTACCTTCTTCCTGACTAGTCTCAGCTCTCTCTCTTTTAGGTCACCACAAATAGCTGTAGGACTCAATCTGCTCCTTGAGCAAAACTGCCATAATAGTCCAAAGCACATCTCCGAGATAAAGAAAAAGAACTTAATACCATGCCTGGCCACAACTGGACAGAAACAAAAGCAAAAATGAGAAAGATGGGAGTGAGCAGACTTTCACATTTGTTTAATGTCACATTTCACAACATATACTGTGTATAACATTCTTCCCTGCAAGCAACAGAACAGTCTGTCACAAGTATTAAAAAATAAACATTCAGTTATAAATAATAGCCCTACCAAGCCAGACAGACAAGTTAGGAAAGGTTTCTTCCTGCCTCTAGTCTGAGAAACGTATCCTTAGTGAGCTCCTGAAGCCCTGTTAACCACTTTTTTTTTTCTGAGCTGCCAGAAACCCACCATTGGTGCTCGTGATCTTTTGCCAAACCCTATAGATAACCCTAAAAGTGGGTAACATTCTTGAAAGACAAGCACAGACACCACACTGAAATTCCTACCATATAACCACTAAGCAAGTTCTTGAATTGCTGTTGCCAAGTGACTACAATTAGGTCCACGAGCAACTCTGTGCAGTAATCTAATTACAGCACAACAAAACTGCCCGAGAACCAAAATCCACATTGAAAAGCAGAGGCTAGAAAGTCCTGGCCAAGAAACTGCCTGGCTTATTAACTGGAGCATGACTAACAGCAAGGAACAGGAAAGAATCTCTCATAAAAAGTCACAAGCTTAAATGATGAAAAATATCACCCCAAGGAGCCAACACTACTTTCGCTACCTGGTTTTGCTCTTTCACCTAAATTGTCATCAACATGTGTGTTTTCCTGAGCTGAGCTGCAGCCAGCTCACTTTTGGCTCACAAATAAAACCAGACAGCCATGCTGTGCTGCTGATCCTGTCTGCACTTTGAAACACCAAGAATTGGTTGCAATACCTTGCACTGGAGAAATGCAGTTTTGCCATAACTGGAATTTCAGATGCACGTGATTTGGTACGCGTTACAATTTTCTTCAAAGGAAGAGGCTGAAAACCACTCACTCGAAACACATTAATTGCTGTGCTTAGTCTCAGCCAAAAGGCAGTAATAAGCCACGTATAAACAGCAAATACAGGTATTGATGAAATAATTACATTAAATGTATCTCTTAACACACTGACCTGATAGATACAGATTACATGGATAATTCACAAGGAGAAATACCAGCAAATCACCAAGTAAAGGTCTGTGAAGGCTCTCACTACCTCTCACTTCAGCAGAGAAGGGTTAATATCACAGGTGGCACCTAACACAGGCCTAGGAAAAAGAAACACTTAAGAAAAATAGCCAAAAAATTGCTACATAGGAGAGGTGTTGAATGAGTTTGGGGATTGAAGCGTTAACCTTCCTGAACCCTCTTCAGAGCACAGGCTGGCAAATAAAAACTACCATCCTCCACTGAGGAGAGGATCTGAACCCACAGGGAGGAAGCACCAAAGGGTGCACAAGGACAAGAAACTTTTCTGGAGACAAGAGCAGCCAAAGACACAAGCGAGACCTTCTCCACTGCATCCAAAGGCGTCAGAGAAAGGACGTCCCATGTGAATGGCACACACATGACTGAAGTCAGGCGAAGCAGCAGAACTGACTCGTGAGGGTTGCTGCCTGCCAGGAAGGCTGTCTGGCTGGTATCTTATTGGGTGTGTACTCAAACCCTCAGAGCCGTAAGCCTAACAGTGCAAATCCTCACTGGACAGAATGGAAATGGGTCCGATACACAAGGCTTTGCTGACTCCTGTAACATTGACAGGTTTGAGTAATTACAGCCCTAGCAGAAAAGCAGATACTGGTCATTTAACTGAGCTCGTTAAGAGTTGCATAATGATGAGAACTATTGGAACTGATGCACTGGTGAGGTGCATGTTTGTATTTCGATCCCTAGCTGTTGGAGAGCTATTCCCAGCTGTTTCTCAGCTATATTCCAGCATGATTCTACTCATCCGGGTAAAAGTAAACATGAGGAACAACTTTGCTACCTATTGAGCTACTGACTACTGGGGTTAGACATCATTCATGATGAAAGGGAGTAACCAACAGCTGTCATCTGCATAATGGAGTGTCAAACTTTTTCAAGCGATATGAGAGCTTTCAGCAGCTCCCTGCACTGAATATCATGGGAATGAGAAGCAAGTGCCTATAAATGTATGATGAGACTTCTTCAAACAGAGAGAACAGAGATACAAAGCCTTATTCTTATACTCTGCAAAATTTTGCTCAGGAACTAACTCTTAGCTCCTTTCAAGCTGATAATCTAAGAGATGAGGAACACCAAAAGTTATTTCCATTTTATTTTTGTTCCCTTCTTTAAAGTTATCAAGCAATACATACAGTTAGCAAAGAACATACTGACAGCTGCTTTGAGCTACAACAAAGGTTACTCGGGTTAATATCCACTGCCTGGATTTATGGGCAGGGCATCCTTCTCCTGAGGTATTTTCTCTGTTTTCAAGTATCCATAACCTAGGTGCTTTCGAAGACAGCAATTATACTTTTGCATTTAATCACTGTAACTGGATATTCTTTCCATCAGTTTGTACAAGTGTTCTTGGAACCACCACTTAGACAACTACAAGATCTGGTGACAACATAATTATTAATTGAAAGAAAAAGCTCTTCCTTTCATTTATTCTAAACTTCTTCACGCCACATGAAGTAAGTATGAAAGATCTTGCCTGGGGATGTTATAAAAGTTCACAAATAAATGGAAATAATTTGACTTAGTTCATAAGTCAAAAAACAATTCAAAACTTAATATGTCGAGACAATGTTTTTCCTCAGGAAACTCCTGAATCACAGATTATTGCTGGCTAGTGTTGTCCAAAACCACAGATTCATCACCCGGTGTGCAGTAAGTCCAATACTCACACACTCAGGAGAGACGTTGTTTATTTATAGCAGAGTTGCACAAGCTTGGGTGCTCACTGGTTTCTCACAAATCAAGTGCACCAAACAGGACTCTCTGTGTTATTATTTACACACAAAACTTATAAAGTTAGTAATTCCCTAGGCTACCCTCTTTACTGTGATTGGTCAGTTATTTACATACTATTATAATACTGCTGACTCCACACTTCCACTACTACGCAGGCCCAGGGGAGAGGTCTTCACCTGGGCAAGGGTCTTTTACATGTATGGGCATGATTTTTAGTATTATAGTGAGGCTAGTCCACTTAGAGATAGCACAATTATTGTTTAAGTGACAGTACAAAACTACATAAAACCCATACTTTTTAAGTCCATATGGTTCATATGCTTTCCAGGATGCTGCTTCTTCAAGGACGTCCAGTTCTCAATTAAAAGTTCCCAAACCAATCATGCTGACAACTTCAAGGATAGTCACCTTGTTCTATGTGCTAACAGGTAACAAAAGGCCTAAATTCATAAGTAATGTTTCACAAATCCTTCAGCTCCTTCTTTGTTTGCCTGAGAAGGTAACACTTAGGACAGCGTTCTGGGGAAGCAGGATTAACAACTAGCCCTGTCCTGCTGATCAACTGTTCCCAGACAATGCTGAGCATTTGCCCCAAGTCTGGTCTGAACCATTCCAGCCATTCCTCTGTTCTGCATTTGAAAAATAAAACCAAAAGCAACACATTCCAACAACTACACCAAACTTCTGTATCTTAAAACTGAAGTTAATTCATCCCAAACTGCGCGATTTGGGATAGAGATTTCCTCTATCATCTTTTAATTTTAATTAGCCATCAGACTTCATTTTGGTTTCGGAGTGGACACAGCAGAGGAGGATTATCTATTCAGTGAAATACTTCCCAGTAAATTAATCCTCTCACCTTGCCAGCTGTTGACACACTTTGAGACCTTGCCACTTCCTTACCTGATCCTGCCTACTGTACAGGGCATAGTTCACAGAGTGCTACCACTAAGGCACTGGTGCTTGGCACCCCATTTAACAGCTTAGATTCTGCCTCAGGTGCCACCTGCCACTAAAGTCACTGACTCCACAGCTAGAGTGACCAGTCACTCTTCTGTCACCTCACTTCCTAAGAGGCTGTCTAAACACCTCGTGAATGCTTAGTTTCTTGCTCAATGTCATTTTCTTTTTCTTGGTTTCCTATTTGGGAACTGCGTCCACCCAGCAAGATAAACAAAAATTTCCTGTCTCTCCTTTTAAGAGGAGTATATATACTTTCTAGGGTTTCTTTTTTTCCATTTATCCTTTTTTTTTTCATTTATATGCCTTATATTTTCTGTCTCGTTACTATTTCTTCAAGTATATAACATTTACACTGGATGATTCCAATTTAAGAACTCCAATATGAAATGGAGTTAGAGCAGTGTAGCAAATAGATAAATTCTGTGTAATCAAAACTGACTCTGCCTATGTTTCCACCACAATTGAATATGCAGTAATAGCAGAGATCAAATTGAATTCCTCTTTTCACAGTAAACTTGCGTTCAGCATGGAAGTTGAAGTCTTTCCTCAAAGAAAGTTGAGATTTCCCTTGACCTAGACAGAAGTTCAGAAGATCATCAAAAACACTGTGTGTATTTGAGATATGAAGATCATTCCCTTTCAATAATGCAACTGTATTGGGTTTACATGGCCAGGCTTTGCTAGCAGGGGAGCTTCTGTGAGAAGACACCAGGAGCTTCCCCCACTTCCAACAGAGGCAGTTCCACGCAGCTCCAAAAGCTGAGCCCATTAGTGACACTGATGTGATAACAAATATAAGATAACCCCTGTGATAACAAATATAAGAAAGGGTAAAAAAAACACCCCACCACTACACAGCAACTGTGGAAAAGGAATGAGAGAGGAATGGGGGGGGGGGGGGGGGGAAGAGAGAGAAGGAAGGAAAAAAAAACCCAACAAAAAACAAAACCAAAAAGGTACTGAAGCAGAGACTGTCCTGCAGCCCATGGTGACAAACACAGTGGCACAAGTTGTCCCCCTGCAGCTAACGGAGGACCACAGTGGGGCAGATCTCCACACTGCAGCCTGTAGAACACTCCACACCTGAGTAATTGTAAAGAGGTTCAACTTTTTTTTTTCCTGGCTGTACCACTGGTCACACAAAGAAATGTTTCTAGGGTTGCACAAGGATGGAATTCATAATTCAGATAACGCTGACCAAGACGTCTGCAAGATGGTGAACATGAAGACAACACATTATCATCTCATTCTGAGTTGCTAATAGAAAGCTAACATTTGGGCCTTAGAGAGAACCTGTTGTGCAATATGAGCAATTAGTCAGATCCCACAGTATAAGTTATTGAGTTCTGCTGGATTATTCTGCATCTGGACACATCATCTACCCAGAATTAAATTGGTGTTGCTTCAAATATTCCTGGGCCAGAGAGGATTTTATAGCATGCACACTGCATTTGTTCATCCACAGCATACAAAACATTTTAATTAACTCATTCACTTCTGCATCAATCCAATAATGTTATACAAGACAGTTTTACAGATGTTTTCTAACTAGCAGCATTAATTAAAATAGACTCATGTCCACAGACACAATGTCATCTCGAATTAGAAAATTTTCCAAGTGTCCTTAAAATGCATGTGGGTATTCACAGTTTTATAGCATAACTACATAAAAAGCAAATATAAGTCTTACTACTTGAGTAATGTAGTAACAAAAATTTACTTCAGTAAATGCAGGTGATGAAGCACTGGAGCAGGTTTCCCAGAGAAGTGGTAGATACCCCAAACCTAGAAACATTCAAGGTCAGGGTGGATGGGGTTCTGGGCAACCTGATTTAGGTAAGATGTCCCTGCTCACTGCCAGGGGGGTGGACTAGATGACCCTTAAATGTCCTTCCAACCCAAAACATTCTACTATTCTACACGACCGTGTATTTTATTTCTTCACAGAAAGAGTGGTGAAATATTGGAATGGGCTGCCCAGGGAGGGGGTTGAGTTGCCTTTCCTGGATGTGTTTAAACATCGCTTGGATGTGGTGTTGGGGGATATGGTCTAGCGGTGAACTTGTAGAGTAGGGCTAATGGTTGGACACAATGATCCCAAGGGTCTTTTGCAATCTAAATGATTCTGTGATTCTGTGACTGTATTGTTGTCTCTGACATTGCAGCGCTCAAACACTTAGCGGATATTTTGGCACATTCAGGATTAACAGGGAGACCAATGCCTTACTTCTGCTTTTTCCTCCCTGCATCATCTATACTGGTCCATTGTTATTATCCTTTATGGAAGTAAGAATTACTGAAAAGCATAAAAGTCCAGAAAGAACAGGGTAAGAAAATTAATATATTCAAAGTTGTTTAGAAATCAAATAATATATCCTGTTGTTGGCAATAAGCTGGCTCAGTTGTCTCCAGCTTTTCCAACTTTTACCAAAGAAGTTCGACATTACAATGATTTCTAACAAAACAAAGAATTAATTTTAATTATTCAACAAATGAGGAAAACATCTCTCTCCTTTATTTGCATCAAAAGGCTTTTTAAAATTCCCCTAGGAAAGCAGTTGTGTTTTTGCATTTAAGTAACCTCAAAAGGTGCTAATTATTGCAGACACTTGAGCCCCAAGATCATTATTGCTTAAATTTTGTTGTCACAAACTACTTACGATCGTGTTGCCTTTGATTTTGACAGAATGACACGTGCTGTAGTAGAGTTACAAGGCACTTGCCAGTTGCAGCTCAAGTACAAGATGAAGAGCTAAGGAAGATTTTTGGCAAGCTCACCACAGTCACTAATGTCAATTGTTCAATTTGGTACTTGCCTCATCTTTCTTTTTCTTCCCTTCATTCATTACCATTTATTATTACCCTACTATAAATAGCCTGTGTTTTCATAGTCACACTCTGCTGGACTATTTCAGTTATATCTTCTTTCACTCCCTTCCCTGTGCTTTTGAGAGTATAGGGAGGAAATAACAAAAGTGAAAAGATGTGTCAAGCTGGTGAAGGGTCTAGAGCACAAGTCTTAATGAGAAAAGACTGAGGGAACTGGGAGTTTTGATCCTGGAAAAAAAGGGGAGACCTTTATCATTCTCTACAGCCACCTGAAAGCAAGATGGGGGTCCGGTCTGTTCTTCCAAGTAACAAGCGATAGGACAAGAGGAAACGGCCTCGAGTTGTGCCAGGAGAGGTTTAGATTGAATAGCAGGAAAAATTTCTTCAACTGAAAGGGTTGTAAAGCACTGGACAAGGCTGCCCAGGGAAGTGTTGGAGTCTCTGGAGGTATTTAAAAGGTGTATATGTGGCAGTGAGGGACATGATGAGTTGATCTGGAAGCGCTGGGTTAACAGTTGGACTTGATGATCTTGAAGGCCTCTTCCACACAACAATTCCATGATTTAAATATGGTATTTGATCTTCTTTTCCAAGTACAAGCACTGTAAAATGCAGGACTTTCAGATGATGAAATAAGAAAAAAAAAAAACCACAACCAAGCCAATAAATTAAAACTTAATACCAAAGTATTTCATTCTGTTCAGTAAAATCAGTTTTCTGAAACTGCCTTCAAAAAGTCAAGTTTTACCAATGTTTTCCTTTTTTTATGTCTACTATTTACTGTATACTTGGTTTTAAAAGGACAGTTGTGGGGTTTTTCCACCATGTCATTTTGGGTGATGAAAAATATCCCCGAATGAAGAAAAGGGTCACTATCCCTGAACTGTTGTTTCTTTTCAGTACGCTAAAAATTCTTATGAACTGAAAGCATGAAACTCCTTTTAACTGTAGCTGTGCTCTTTGCATCACATAAAAGAAGGGGCTGAAATAAGAGATTACAGAAGGAGAAAGCCCAAATTTCTAACTAACAATCAGGAAGCTCTTGGAAGCGTGCTAGCACAAAACATGTGAAGTAGCAGCAATATACATCACAGTGTGCCTGGCATCCCGCTTGAGTAATAAGCTGCAATTGAAACCAAGATAGGACTGCAACCAAGATAGGACTGCAATGATATTTTTTTAAAAAAATCACTTGGCCCTCAGCAAGAATCAATCGTGGGGGAAGTCTGTTACATGAATTCTTTCTTTCCCGTGACCAACTCACTTCTGAAAAAGACTCTAGTTTTATAAGGCAGTGAGGGGAAGAATTCTCAATGCTTTCTGAAATTAAAATATTATTTTCAGTGTGAGAAAATATGGGGGAAAAAATCACTTCAGTGTCTTTCTGGTTACGAGTGTCACGCTGAAACAACGTCTCCTGTATGTGCTGCAGTCATACAGCAACAGAGGCTGGCTCTCAGTGCACACAGCCACAGAAGTTTCTAAATAAACAATCGCTGGGAATGACAAGAGGCACAGATAACTCCAAGGCCCTGCAGAATTGTTCTTAGAGCTTCTGAAAGTTGCTTACCTGAAATACGTGAAAAGATCTAGTAAGCTATCAGAAGGATGTCTGTGGCGTTCTTGAGAATATACTTGAATTTTAATAAAAGGTCAGAAAGCATCTGGTATTTTTGGAAAATAAGATTAAACTCTTATTAAAGAGGGTGATGCTCTTCATTATGAGACCTAAGTGGTAAAAGTAGCTCTTAGCACGGCTTTTTCTGAAATAATATTGTTTGAAATTCCTTTTTTTTCCCCCTTTTAAAAAAAACTTGATTCCTCAACAGGAATTTTGGAAACACAGACACAGGGCACAAGAACAACACAACTGATGTAGTAAGGGTTTAAAAAGGGCTTAATGAACTAAAAGCAGAAAAAAATAATTTCTTGGTCCAAAGGTCAAGACAATCTGGTGTAATAGTCCTCACTGCATGTCTGGTGCAGGAATAATATGTGATCATTTGGCTAAACTACCAGTTGAGTTAGCCTATAAACATCAAATGATAGATATGCTCTGTTTTAACTTGGCTTAAATTAACATAGCACCAGACTACAGTAATGCACCATTTTACAGGAGTCTCAGGCTGGAAATCATGGATAGAGTGCACACCAGCACAGGTAAACATTATACATTTTTTTCCCCTGGCAAATGAAACAGTATTGAGAAAATTTTTACTTCAACCACTATCCAGATGGCAAGACATTCAGCGTATGAGCAGGCACAGTGCTTCACAATCGGTAGGTTCCAAAACCCTCAAAGTCCAAATATTTGTTAGGACCTTTGCTCTCTTTTCCCCCAAAGTACCTTTTTCCTCCCTGAGGCTGAAAACCAAATTTTGAAGAGTGACTTAGCTATGCCCGAGAGCAGATTTCTCCAAGAGGTGGACTATGCCTGCAATGGCTACAGCACTTTCTTCTGACACCATTAGCCACCATATTTCATGCAGTACAAATTGCCATGATAACTCTGACATTCATAGGAGAATTACACAGATCAAACAACTCACCATTTATGGGAATGCTTTGGAAAAGAGGGACTTTTTCAATAGTTATATATTTTTCAAGGCAGCACCTGAGAGACTGAATGTGCTCCTGGTTAAAACCCACCGTGACCAACGGTGTCACCATGACAATGGTGAGCTACCCACTTCCCCCACACACAAACACTTCCAACGGGGCAGGCAGGCAGATAGTGGCAGAGAGACTCTGAAAGGGAACCTGCAGACTAACAGAAACAAGCTTAGCTGTGATGAGGAGCAGACTCCAAGTTGAGCTTCAGGGGCAAAGGAAAGAAAAGCAGCAGCCCTGGAAGTACTGGGAGATACTGAAATGGAAATAGGTTTTAAAAGAATTCAGGTTTCATCAACTTTACAGGCAGGGTTATTGCAGGTATTTCTTCAAGCCTTTTATTTAGTAACTTGCCCAACTTAATTTGAGTTTTCCCTATTTAAAGACTCACCTTGATCTGGTAGGGTTTTACATTCCAGGAAACTAATTAGTAAAGATCAAGAACCACTTCCAAAACAAGGAGTGGTGGATCTGTCTGACTCGTGGTCATGGTCCTGACACATTCACACATGGACACGGAATTTCTCTGGCTTTAAAGCTGTTCAGGCAAGTTACTGCCTCCATTCTGCAAACTGCAACCTGGTTAACAAAGAGCTGCTCCTTTGCAAGATCAAGACAGGCTATCAGGCTACAAAATAAATCCCCAACACTTCTGTTTAACAACATAGTATGGAATTTCTGAAAAGAGAATGACCGGTACTCTTCCCCCTTTGAGCACCTACAGAGAATGTTAATTAAGCTTGCCATGAGCAGAGCATTACTCACCTAGATGTATCAACCCTTGCGGGTTCCCTCCTTATGCTCCAGAAAAAATAGGATGTGTGGAGCAAAAGTGAAATATTGCTGGGAAGGTGAAATGCCCACAGAGTGCACAGCTCAAACCTGCAGTTCAGCCCCAGACCAACCTCCCAGGTGTTTAAAAGCAAATACATCCAAGGCAAGTCTGGAAACCACAAATAATCCATTCTAGAAGTCAAGACGTGCTACCCTACCCATCCTAATTTTCTTCCTTAGTTACTTAGTTTGTTAAATGTGATATGTGCTTGTGACACACTCACAACAAACTCATTTGCTCAACTCCTTGCCTGCTTGCCACCCGAGGTGACTGCAAGCGTTGTAACCCAAAAAAGGGACTGTTTTGTGTCTGTGTGCAGTATTCTCCTTCCCAGTAAAATCCCAGCATGTGCTCCCTCAGACATGTCTCACTGAAACAGCAATTCCTCCTGGTAGTGTTTAACCAAACTCTACAGAAATCTCACTGATGGACCACGAAGAAGTTCCAAACCACCAAATCCTGTAATTTGACCAGTTATCTATATCTGAGCTATCTATCTGGTTAATATTTGTCACCTCATTGATTGGTGCTATTACTTTGGCACATAATCCTCTGCTAGGCACTGCTACCCTGTAGGCAAATCTCATATACACGAGAAGAATTCGCAGCTGTGTAAATTGACATTTTGGACTTGTCTAAACTCTACTAAAAATGGCTCAACAAAACTCTACTAAACGACTGAATCATCATAGTAGAAAATTCTCAGATCAGTTTAGTGTCTGCACAGACAAACAGATCAGGTTTTCCATGGATACAAAGATGTTTCTGCCTTAAAAAATCTCCGTTATTTTATCATACTCGGTCTCTGGCCCAGAGATTAAATAACAAAAACAAACAAACAAAACAAACAAAAAAAACCCAAGCAAACAAAAAAAACCACCACAAAACAAACATGCAAATATCAAGCTCCTTAAGACATCCTGCTTCCTGTTACACTGTGTGCTCCAATAGAGCTAAATTGCTCCAAGATTGCACAGAGGACCGAGTGGATTTTGACATGCTTGTACAGACTGTCACCCAGAATCCTAAAAGGTTGAAATGGTACAAAACACTAACAGGATGACTTTAATCCTTTTGTGAAGCATGGCTGACACTACATTGTCAAGTGAAGAAAAGCACTTTGTACAGCTTTATTTCAATTTTATTTCTTACTGCGGCATCATAAAGGTAAAAGAAGTGGTGTGAACGAGTTACAGTTTTCTTGGTGGTTTTCCAGGCAACAAACTTAAGGAAAATGTGCAAGTCCTGATGAGGTGAAATATTAAACTGATGAAGACCCTGCCCAAGGAAACCATTCTCAAAATTAAACAGTGCTCTGAGTACCTTATTAGATTTCAGATGTCTTTCTTGAATACAACACTCAGACTGCCTCAAGGGGAGAAAAGAGGTTACTGTCATTAAGTCTTCTGGTACAAACTAGTGGAGCAGTAAGAGAGACATAAACAGGTTTTCTGTTGTTTGCCTGAAACCATAAAAAATGACAGCTGTGGAAAGTGTTGGTGCAGGAAGGTGGCACAAGATCTATTTCAAACCCAGCAGTAAGGATGTACACCAGCAAGCCTCTATTACAACTTCACCAATCTCTCCAGCAAATGGAGCTGGAAGCATAAGTCAATCTGCTGAGCTAGGAAGCACATCGTGATATACAACACGAGATCATGGAACAGGCCCTTCTTCAGGTGCAGTGGAGACTGTATTCCCTAGCAACCGTAAACCTAATGGAACAAACAGGGCTAGATTCTCCCACTGCCTTCCATTTAGACTCATAAATGCAAACTGATGGGAGGCTGAGCGAGTACTGGCCTCCAACGTGCTCAAAATGTAGTTTAAGCTACTATGTGAGCTGGAAGACAGGAGACTCACACCCACACCAAAGAAGAGAGACAGGCAAAGTTACATATTAATCATAAAATGCACAATATTAACATGGATTTGGGTGGCATATGGTGTGCTAACATGCAAACGTGCCCGAGTTAAAAAAAAAAAAAAAAGTCGTGTTTCCCCTACCTACAAAAGCTTATTCACTTCTTTTAAGCTCAGCTTACCAGAATTTTTCAACAGATATCAGTTTGAAGCAGATATGACAAAACAACTACACCTCCAGATTTCAGAACTCCTCAAGCTTTAAATTCACTATGATAACAAAACTCTATTGAAGGAAGCAAAACAGAAAATTTGTCCATGGCTTTCTTCGTGTTGTAATCACTTTGTGAATTTGCTTTATTCATAAGCTATGAACAGTGTGTGTTCAACCATAAATATGAGACAAATATGAACATAATTAATTAATTAAGATCACAATAGGAAACAAAATCACAAAAAATACACTGTAAGAGTTATTTGCTGTTACTCAGAGAGATCATTTTTCAAATCATCATACTAAGGTGGTCTACAACAGATTCCCAACAGGATGTCTTCCTTATTGTCCCCTTCCCCCTCATCCATTAGCACACAACCTTACCATCACAGTTGTCGAGCTCCATACAACCTAAACACTCCCTGACATACAGAGCCACCCACCACCTCTCCTTCACTGCCTGTCCCTTCTGAAGAGCGTACAGCCATCACATGCAGCACTTCAGTCATGAAATTCAGCCCACCACATTTCCATGATAGTTTTCCCACTGCACAATGGCTTTCAGCTCCCCCTGTTCGTTGCCCATGCTGTGTGCACTGGTGTAGACGCACTTGAGCTGGGCTATCGATTTCAGCCCCAGCACTGGTGTGCCACTCCTAGGCTCATCTCTAGTGAGCTTGGCTTTGTCCCCTTCCCCCTTCAAGCCTAGATAAAAGCCCTTTCAATAAGCCCTGCCAAGTCATGAGCGAGAAGCATTTTCCCTCTTTGAGACAGATGTACTCCATCTGTTGCCAGCGGGCCCGGTGATGTGTAAGCCTCCCCGTGACCAAAACAACCAAACGTCCATCGGCAGCACCATCCTCTGAGCCACGTGTGTATCAGGTGTGTTTTTCTGTTCCTTTTGGTATCCTTCCTGCCACTACGGGCTTGAGGAAAACACTACCTGTGCTCCCGAGCCTTCAACCAATTGCTCTAGTGCCCTGAAGTAATTTTAAATCACTTTTGGACTTCCACCCACAACCTCTCCGTTACCAACCTGCATAACCAGTAGCAGGTCATAATCAGAGGGCTGAACCAGACCGAGTAGGTTCCTGCTGCTGGCTCTGACCCGGGCCCCAGGGAGGCAGCAGTGCCCTGTGGGAAGGATCTGGTCTGTGCATGAGGCCTCTGTTCCCCTTAGAAGGGAATTGCCTACAACTGTTCATCTCCTTTTTTTTGTTGTTTTTCTTAACTGACTCACCCCAGGCAACCCCCTGCATGAACCTTCATCTGCATCCTCATTTGCCTGGCCCTCCAGTTCCAGAGCCCCAAACCTGTTGTGTCAGGGCAACTGGGAAGGTGAGGGAAGCTGGGAGGGGATTCGCCTGCCACCCTGAGCAGGGAACCTGTTTCTATTCCCCACCCTGTTTCTTACGTCCTGTCTTTTTACCTGGCGTCAAGAGGGGAGGCTCTATGCAGGCTGCTACGAGTGTAAAGCCCATTTAATCAAAAGCATTTACAATTATACGACTGTCGTATGAGAGATCTGATATGAAGTATGAGTTCAGCATAGAGACAAACCTTTTCTGTTGGTTTGGTTTGCTGTTTCCCCTGCCCCCCACTCCCCTCTCTCCCCAAGAATTCACATTTTTATAAGATGCGCGTTGAAAGTGACACACAGATTGTGCCAGATTCTGCAGGAGAATGCAAACAGCACTGCTTTTTATTTAGAAATAATAAAACAGATGTGATATTTGCATAGCTTTAACCTGTCATAAATAAATTGCCTGCCATTTGCAAGTAAGCCTCATTTTAAAACCTCAAGAGTTTCTGCAAGCACTCCTGTTAACATTACTCACTCTGGGAATTGAAACTTTGCTCAATCATAAATATTTTCTTAGTGTCTTAAAAAAAATATATATTTCTTTTGAAATGAAAAATGTTTTCTTGATGTGGAATGGTTTTGCTTCCTTTTAATATATACCACAAAAACAGGCATCAAGGACCTGAATAGAAGATACCTGTTTTTCATATGAAATCTCGACAGAGTAATTATTCTAATTTAACTCAAATAATTTGGAAACACCTTTAGCATAAAAATACAAGTGCACCTTGTTCAGACCATCTTGGGCCTGGCAGTTCAAAAAGAAAAACCCTCTTCTGAGTGGCAGGACTGAACTACCTCAAGCTGAGGAGAGACACAAACATGAGCCTCTAAATATCAGCTAATGCTCTAAGCGCAAAGGCCAGAGTCAGCCAAACCTCCTTTTATGCTGAATCCAACCCCTGCCAGCAAGTGCTTGTTAGACTAACCCTTTTTACACTCAAATCTATAAATGCAGTGACTCCGCAATGCCACTGACCCCTGAAGAAAGAGTTTGGGGAGCTACAAACATAAAACCCTCTTTTTATATCATTGATAAGTTCTGTAGTAAGCTAGCAAAGCAGAGAACATTAGCTTGGAATTTACTACGTTACAGTAATGATTCTGTACTCATAAAATACAAAAAGGGAAAAGCTGAATGAGCTAAAGGGAACATCAAGGCAACCCCAAACACCGTGGAGCCAAGTGGAAAAGGACCGAGGCCAAGACTACACCTTGCCAGATCGCTGAAAGACACAGCTTTCTCCTTAAGGGAAGCTGTTGGAACACAAAACTGAACTGCTTTGACCTTCACTGGGGCCTTGGTAAGCCAAAGGTATGGGCTGACAGCACCATCAGAAATTTCATCAAGGCAAATCCGAAGCCTTACACGTAGGAGAAAATAGCCTGATGTTAAGAGTTAAGGCTGCAGACTGACAGGCTAAGGAGAACTCTCTGAGAAAGGAAAGCTGGGGGTCTGGCGAACAAGATGTTGCACACAAGTCATCAGCGTGCGGATGCAGTGCTGAGCTCTAACTGCAGACCAGTCTGCATTAGCAAAAGCATAGCCAGTGCTTTGATGAGAGCGACTGTTCCCTTCTAGTCATCATTGTCAAAGCTGCATTTCAATTTGTGCGCTCGTTTTTGAGCCTTCAGATATAAAAGAAATGCTGATAAACAAAAGAGCCATCAAAATGGTGATGGAGCACATAACGCATGAGGAACAGCTGAGGAAGCTAGGCTCCTTCAGCCTCAGGAAGAGAAGGCTACCATGGTTTCTAATTGCAGTTTTCTAGCCCCAGACAGGGGGAATACAGATGGAGGCAGACTGTTCTCATAGACTCCCAATGAAAGAACAGGAATTCACAGTCTCAAGTTGCAACAAGACAAATTTAAGGGGAAGAAGGGCAAATTGAGTGATCAAGCACTGAAACAGGTTAATTAGAGACCCTGGGAAATCTCCATCCTTGGAAATTGTCAACACTGAACAGGACAAGATCCTGGGCAGCCTAATATATCTTCAGGATTGGTCCTACTTTGAGCAGGATGTTGGACCAGATGACCCCTAGAGGTACTTTTCAATCAAAATTAATTAATGAAATTTCAACAGCGAAAAGCCACAAGAGATGAAGCAAACCAAGAAAGGAAAGGAGGGAAAAAATAAAAAAATTCATCCCATTTTTGGGATGAAGCTGTGCAATTAAGGACTGCAAAGTTTCTAGGCTAAGGCTTGTATTACACCTTTCCACCACCACCAAGAATCATTTTGCTTTGGGAAAGCTGAAGATGACTTTGGCTAGTATTTAGTTAAGACAGAAATAGGAACATGTATAAAATGCTTGATAAAGAATGGCACTGTTAATTTTCAGAGAAGAACAGCATAATCTCTATCTGTCACATGAGATTTTATTTAAAATATCTCGAGTTTTGTTTTGCTTTTTTAAATTACTTTTCCATGATGATTCGTTATCTGCTAGCAGAAAGAGCATTATTTACAAATTGCTGTGGATAGTTGGACAATTGGTATCATCTGCTGTTTTCTTTGTACAAACATCAGACTGTGTTGCTACAATCCTTCTAACTAGATGAATTTCAATTTGGCTACTTAAAAAGTTTATTTTAAAACATCATTTATTCAAGTAAGTGATATCAATGTTGATTCATTTTTTTATTCACTTATGTTCACCCATCAACTTCAAACAGGTGAGGAAAAATACAATATAACAATGCTTAATCCACAAACAGGGAACGTGTCACTTCTTGATCAGGTCCCAGAGTAATTCCTTACAAGTCAGTGTTTGCAGAAGCTCACTGAAAGCAATGATAGTAATTTATCTTGTAATCATTTAAACGAAATATTGAAATACCGTAATCACTTAAGGCATTTATAACTTAATGTAATTACAACTTCTCCTAGAAAACACCAGATTGTCTAGACTATATTCCTGGAAAGAAGGCATCTGCTAATCTTGGTAAACAGAGAAGAAAAGGGGGATCTGATTTTGAATAAACATTTTTAATATCCATTCATTCATTGCTTTTCTCAGGGCTATTCTTTGAACTAAGACCAGCCCCAGAAGTTGTCACCATGTGCTATGCTCTGTAGAACCAAACCCTTGCTCCTCACCACTTCACTACAAGAGAACATCACTGAAATGTAATTCACGTGTTTCAGCATCAGGACCATGTCTTTCAGGCAAATACAATATAGAACTATGAGGTGAAAAAAATAGTATTTAGTTATGGGTAACAACATGGGTGGGAATAGAAAGATGGTAAAATTAGTAAAGCTAAGGGGACCTGAAACAGTTCTGGCAGACAAACATGGCACAGAGTCAATCTGCGCTAAAACACTTTTCACCTAAATTGTGATTCTGAGCCCTTGTCCTTTAAGGACAGATCTCATTTGAATTACTTACTTTAGGCAATCAAATAAAAATTTCTTTTGATTCTCTACCATCTGATTAAAATAGACAGAAAAATAGCAGATGAGCATTGTGTGTGCAAGATTGTACTGTCATGTAGAGTTCCCATCTCTTCCACGAGTACTCCACAACCCAAGCACCGCTTCTGCCCTGAGATATCCCAATTATTTTTATTTCAATCCTTCTCCTTCACACTCTATTGAAAATCTTTCCACATTCATGCCTTCTGCACACTCTTACCCCAGGGCTAGACTTGCTTACAGAGCCTAATTAAAACTAAGCATGATCATAATCTTTTCTGCTAAAGAGTGGTAGAAATAAGTGCCTGCTTATGCACCTTCTATACACATCCCTGCATACCCTACAATCTCCTGCGTATCTCAGCTCCACTAATACTTGATCCCAAGCTCAGACCTGTGTCTGACTCAACACTCTTGGTACCTTATCAATACTTCTGTCCTGCATTCCCACTGACTACTGGCATCCCTCTCCAAAGGGCACGACCCGAGATGTCTGAACAAGTAGAAAAAGGCTGGGTATGCTACTGCAGGTGACGTACACAGAGCAAATATCCTTTGAGAAATCACTGCCATGATGCAGAGAACTTTTGAGAACTGATGAAATACTTTTAGAAGATAGATTTGCCATACTGCTAATTTGCATTTCTAACAGACTTTGAACATTTTTTTACCAAGCATTCAGTATCATTTTCACTTGGGAGAACATCATGTATGTTGCCTCATTATTGTATTCTCTGTTATTCAATGTAGTTTATGCAAGGCTTTTTCAGCTCTAGCATTATCCAAATGTTGGCATTCAAACAGAAAGGAAGTGATCCAACACATTGCAGTATCAGTTTGGAAAATGTATTTTTAAGAAATTAGTGTTTGACATTTTCTTAGTATATGGAGATGAAAAACAGGACACACTATTCCTACACTAGTAGTATCAACACGATCTTTTCCTTTTATTTTTTTGCTTTCCAATAAGCATGAATGAGATGTCAGTCACAAATATTCATGATATTAACATAACATCCTCAAGTGTAGCATACTTGTACTGATTTGACTGATAAGTTACCCATAGAAGATAATTTAGGAGCTTCAAGAGAAGAAGTATCTGACACTAGATGCCTCCTCTTGCTTCTTCCTCATCTTTGCCCTTGTTCACTGATCATGAAGAGAGGGAGATACAAGCCCTTGCAACCAGCAGACGAGTACAAAGCCACTGTAATACAGGGATCTTTAGGACTGTCACACCTCAGCAGAAAACAGCAGCATACAGCAGCTGTAATAGCTTCCGTACTATTCTACTCATCCCCCCATAATGTTCAGCAAACAATGAGACCAGAAAAGAGTGAGAGAGAGAGAGAATAACCTAGCACTTTATTGTACAACCATCTTCCTATTACCCACCTTGTGCAGGTAGTAAAAGTTAAAAACTGCAGATCTTTAAAATTTTTGATTAAAGGACAAATAAGGAGTACAGCCAGGCAGCAGAAGGGCAGCAGAAGGGTGCAGGAAGCCCAGCATTAAAACTCAACCCGCTGAACAGCAGTGTATACATTCCTTTGTCTAAATTATTCTCTGCAAGACAGGAAGGGATATTGTTGCATTCCTGATTCTCATATTGGCCATGCATATTCTTTCTATATAGACCCTGAATTGGCTAAAATCCAGCCCTTGGTCGCCGATACAGTGGATTCAAGTTCCACAAAGTTACGTATAGGATCCTAATTCACTGCTAGGTCCAGTACTGTCATCAGGAAACACTAGAACAAGCATTGTTCTTGGCCCAGAGTAGAAGATGAGTTTCTACAGTTTCTACCATTTTTAGTTAATGGTGGTGATTAATCATTAGCAAAGTTAACTCCGCTTCACACACACAATATCGTTTACTTCTGCTACCAGTTAGTCTTAGTTCAGGAGGTTAAGTTTTGTGCTGTGTGTTAAGTTTCTCCTTTCTAAATGTCACACTGTAACAGCAGGAGCCTGCACTCTGAATTGTTCAAGGTACAAAAAAAAAAAAAAAAAAAAAA